>JAPMOQ010041230.1:447826-577771 GCA_026543055.1 Argiope trifasciata
ACTTTCGAAGTTTAAGTATATCTGGCAGAGAAATTATGAAGAGAGCAAGGCACATAAGTATTTAATTGAAAATCTTAGAACCCATTACTCTTGGCAAACCAGCTGGTCGCCAAAGGCGTCTAGTATGCAAGAAATCACATGTACAATATAGACCTAATATGTTGTTTGTATTACATTTCATGGTTTTTTTACATTTTACATCTAATATTACATGATGCTTGTTTTTAATAAATAAATAGACTAGTTTAGTCAATATACAACAATATTTTATACGGGCATAAATTTTATGGAAGAGCGGATGTTAATTTTTTAATTTATTTATTTTGCAAAGAAAGGAAAGGCCCAGAAAATATTGAAAAATTCTGAAATAAACGAATGAAGGAAGAGGTGCAATCTTGTTGTTTATGCATCGACTTAAAATGAAAACCACACATTACTTCTATTAATGAAATAATGATAATTAATTCACAAATCATATTACTCTGTTGAAAGTGATAAAAATTGGCCTCCATTCCATCGATTAATGACGTTCTACAGATTCAATGAACTTGTGTATCCGGATAATCAAATCACCGAGCTCTGAGAACGGAATTGATTAAAATTGATAAGATAATGAATGGTAATAATTGATACGATTTAGAATAAAGAAGCATTTCATAGGAAGTTAAAATATATGTTACCGACAATGTGTGAAATTCAAGCATTCGATGGAAACGCGTTGCTTCACAGCAAAAAAATGAAATATGTTTTATTTCATCATATTGTTTACATTTTCAATCCACTCTAGTGTCAGATAATTATTTTAATCAAATTACATTCACTATTTGAATAAAGTTCAAAAAACATTTAACAAATCGATACACTTGTAAAGGTAATGATTGCATGAAGAAGACATTTTTATATAGGAAAAAAATAAGCACAAATGATAAGGTTGCTACTGAAGAATGGGTCTATAAGGCATTCAACATTAAGGCATTTAATGATGTAAAATGCATTTAATGCCTTTTTACGGATGCAAAAAGGTACTAAAATTTCAGTAGGGCCACGGTAACCTGGTAGGTAGAAAGTCAGTCTCGTAACCGAAAGGTAACGAGTTCTGTCCTCGTCTTGGCCAAAGACCGCCGTGTTGGCTGGTGGCAGTTAAATATGTCGTGACTGCAAAGTCCTCCAAGTTCCCATAACAAATTATGCCTCTGAAGGTACTGAATCAGGGATGAGTCAGTCTCTGATTTGGATCTAAATTCTGACTTGCGGATGGATAAATGAGTGAATGAATGAGTTTGACCGCCCCTAAAAAGGATTGTGTCGTGTGTGTTCGAGCAAAGTCGTGCTTTCACCTTAACGGTGCTTGTTAACAATGAAAGGACCACACTTCTGCCATCATTCAAAAGAGCTGCGCTCTTTCGGGCTTGGTATGACCAAGTGGCATTAGACCCACCATCACAAAAGCATTCAACAAAACATTACACCTTTCCATTTTTATATAGGAAAAAAATTAGCACAAATGATAAGGTTGCTACTGAAGAATGGGTCTATAAGGCATTCAACATTAATTAATGATGTAAAATGCATTTAACATCATTACGGATGCAAATAAGGAACTACAAATTTCAGTAATATACTTTGCACGTACTTTAAAAAAAAACATCAATATCAACAGAAAGTTTATAAAAAATATAAATAAAACAAATGTTTTACATTTTATTAAAAACTGCCAAATATTTTGCAAAATGCTTGATTTTCATTCAATGCTGGAGACATAAATATATCCAACTAATTTAACTTAAATAATTTGCGCCTTTATACCGAATGCCTAGAATTTAAGTATCCTTATTCAAATCATCACTAGAGAAATCTCTAAGCTTATTAAGAGAGCGAAATCTTTTTGGCTTATATGAATAACATATAACATTCACAGTCGAACAATTCCTTCCTTTCTCCTTAGTTAATTATTCTCTTTTAGTGTTTTAATTGCCGGCGTCCTGGCATAAGGTAGCGTGTCTTCTCCATGATCTGGGGTCCGGGTTCTGGCATGGTTGTTCTATGTTCTATCTGTGAGATGTATGAATGTGCCCCCCTGTAAAAAGGGGTTGTGCAAGCGAATGTGTGTGTCACCTTCATTTGAGCTAGAAGTCAGACTTCTGCCCTCTGGGTGTTCAGGGGTCTTTACCCTAAGAAGCTACTGCAACCCCTTTCCGTGTAAACACGGACAGGACATCATTATCAGTGTTTTAATTATGGGCATGGGCCAATCTTAATTAAGAAATAGTGATCCAGTAGTGAGCTGGATACTTATATAATTAATCATATGGCAGTTTAATGTATAAAGTTTTAATTCTGAAGGAAGAAAGTAAAACATCATATTTTTTCTCATATATAAAAAACTTACATTAGCTATATAGCAAGAGTTTGATGATGCTCATGCGAAATTTTCATGTGCCTCCGGTGAGTGTGTGGAAGAAAAGGGGTGCGTTGCGTGCGTGCGTGCAAGGGTAAAAGCAAGTGTGTGCGTTTAGGATATAATCTTGAAATTTGGTAAATATCCTTTAGCTTAATTTTTGATTAACTTTGTACAATGCCCATCAACACTAAGATAGCCATTCTTGATTATCCATACGATATAACTCAAAATTGCAAATAGCAAGACAGATATGGCAATCATACAGGGTGATCAGCAAATAAGCCCTGATTTCAAAATTAAATATCTCTACAACAAAGATCGATAGAATTATGCGGTAAACTGTGCGTTTATTAGCAAAACTGTAAAAATACTGTACAAAAGTTAAGAAAATTTAATTACGGAATTCGTAACAGATGGCACTTTAATCGCAATGCCCATAGACGCTTTCAGTGTGACGTCAAAAATGAAAAATGACTCCTTGTGACTTCTTTCTATGACGAACATTGAAAGACACTGTCTAAAGAAACAATCCCGCCACTCTAGGTGAGCTTAAATCGTTGACGGGAGTTGCATGGGATTCCATTTCCGTTGTGACATTGCAAGACGTGATGTTAAATTTCATTGTTCGATTACGCCACCTCATTGTTTCGAACGGTGAGCATTTTGAAAAATTGTATTTGGATTGCAAAAACCGCATCACTTTATTGTTTTTTGTTTTAAGACTCCTTTCAGAGAAAGAGTGTTTACAACGCAGAGCGCCATCTGTTAACGACTTTTGTAACTAAATTTTCTAACTTTTGTACACTATTTTTGCAGTTTTGCTAATAAACGTACAGTTTACCGCACAATTCTATCGATCTTTTTTGTAGAGCTATTCAATTTTGAAATCAGGGCTAATTCGCTGATCACCCTGTACAATTTGTCATTATAAATGCATGCTTGCCTCAATGTCAAAAGAATCTACTACATGCAGTTGCATTTATGCAATTGAAAGTGCAATAATTTAGACAAATGAAATCTGGTACATGGTCCTGTATCTTAAAATCAAATTTTTTTTTTCAAGTGCCAGGTTTTGGTGACTGATTATTTCTTTGGTATTAATGATTTAAAAAATATCATGTGCTATTTCTTAAGTCTCACATTATCTTGTTCTTACAATTATGAAATACAATTTCCTAATTCTCTGGTCATATCTTATGCATCCAAATTATAACACTGGAAAGACAGCATTTAAAAATGGATACACTTTAAACAAATCCACATTGATTGCTTTAGAAATCAAAATTCAATTATAAATATAAAAAATATATATTAAAAGTATGCCTTACACCAAAATCTACACAACTTGGAAAAATAAAAACTTTATATCTTGATCACCATCAATGGGAAAAACGCCAAGATGAATTTTCAATAGCAACAATAAAAATTATTTGAGGTTTTAATTCAACAATGAAATAAATTGTAGTAAAAGACTTGATATTTATTTAAAAATTTATGAAATATGGAAAAATCATTCAGATAAAATAAACATATATCAATGCATAATGAATTTTTCAAGTTTTAAAATGATATAAATATTATTTTTCTATTGTATTATTTTTTAGTCATCATTTATTTTATTTTATTTTTAAATAGTTAAAAAAAATTTAATCTATTCGATGTGTACTTTTATTCTTTCCAAACTATATATGTGCCATGTCTGGTATATCTTGTCTAGAAAATATGGTATTGAACCAAGACACATGAAAACAGACATATCCACCTTTTTTATTAGTAGAGATTTCCAAATGAGTCAATGAAAACAAAAACATTTAAAATGCATATTCTTCATTCTTCCCATCCTCCCTAACTTTTCCATATTATACAATATGGAAAAGTTAGGAGTACAATATGCACTATATTGTATCAAAAAATGGGGGGTAAAAGAAAAGAAAACTGGAGCAAGATGAGATTTTAACATTAATTATTGAATATTTCCGTCTTGATTTGCATCAGTCATTTTTTTGTATTTTGAGTGTTGAACCATCATAACCTCATATTTTTTATAACCATTTATTCTTACTTTAGCTTACATGACAGTGATGCTTTAATTCTAAAGAGCATTTATGCAAGATATCAAAAAAAAGGAGGAAATGTTTATTTCCCTAATAACAATTAAGCATATACAACTAGTTAATATGTAAAGGTATAAAAGATATTGTTTTTGAAGAAAGTGATAATAAAAAAAAAATTCTTTTTTAAACGTGTCAATTACTTTTTTTTTTTTTTTTTTTTGCCTTGCATCTGTAGGCATACAAAATTTAGATTTTTTTTATCAGTTAAATTTCCTGATGTATTTAAAATGCAAATTTATCAACTTAGGAATTTTTTTCATACCTCAGACTGGTGTTTGAATGTGTTTCATATTAGATTGCAGAGATATCACATATATCAGAATAGGGTTGTTTTTTTTTCTAAATGGAATCAGAAAAATTGATGTAATTAATTTTAATATACACTGAAGTGACAAAAGTCATGGGATAGCAATATGCAAATATACAGATGGCAGTAGTATCGCAGCGAAAAAGTATAAATGCGCAGTTCGTTTTCCAGAGCTTTCATTTGTGTTCAAGTTATTCATGTGAACAGGTTTTTCGTGATTTATGGCGGCACGACGAGAATTAACAGACTTTGAACGTGGAATGTTAGTTGGAGCTAGACGCATGGGTCATTCCATTGCGGATATCGTTAGTGAATTCAACATTCCGAGATCCACAGTATCAAGAGTGTGCAGAGAGTATGAAATTTCAGGCATCCCATCCCATCGTGGACAGCGAAGTGGGCGACCACCTGCACTTAACGACCGAGACCGCCGACGTCTGTGTAGAATGGTCAGTGTTAATAGACACGCAACACTTCGTTAAATAACTGCAGAAATCAATGTGGGATGTACGAGGGACGTGTCCGATAGGACTGTGCGGCGAAATTTGTCTTCCTTGGGCTATGACAGCAGAAGACCGACTCGAGTGCCTTTACTGACAGCACGACATCGCCTGCAGCGACTCTCCTGGGCTCGTGAGCATATCGACTTTTCCCTAGACCAGTGGAAAACCGTGGCGTGGTCAGATGAGTCCCGATTTCAGTTGTTATGAGCTGATGGTAGAGTTCGAGTGTGGTGCAGACCCCACAAAGCCATCGACCCAAACTGTCAGCAAGGCACTGTTCAAGCTGGTGGTGGCTGCATAATGGTGTGGGCTGTTTTCACATGGCATGGACTCGGTCCTCTGGAGCAGCTGAAACGATCATTGACTGGAAATGGTAATGTTCAGCTGCTTGCAGATCTCTTGCAGCCATTCATTGACTTCACATACCCACACAACAATGGGATTTTTATGGATGACAATGCGCCATGTCACCGGGCCAGAACTGTTCGCAATTGGTTTGAAGAACATTCCGGACAATTCCAGCGCAAGATCTGACCACCTAGATCGCCCGATATGAATCCCATCGAGCATTTATGGGACATCATCGAAAGGTTCGTTCGTGCCCAAACTCCTGCACCATCCACACTTTCACAACTATGGACATCTATACAGACAGCATGGCTCAATATTCCTGCAGAGGACTTCCAACGACTTGTGGACTCCATGACACGTCAAGTTGTTGCACTTCGCCAGGCAAAAGGAGGACCGACACGATATTAACAGTCATCCCATAACTTTTGTCACTTCAGTGTATTTGTAATGAATTAAATATTTTTAAATATTTCAATTAATGCATTAGTTGACATTTTTTTTAAACTTATTCAAAAGAGTATCTTCAACAAATATACTATTTGAATACATAACATCCAGTTAATCATATTTGGAGTTAATCAACAAAGGTCTTCTTTATCTCGAAAAGAATGCTATACACAAAAGAATGTAAGCGATCCCATAAATAAAAATTGACATGTAAAATGGCATCATATTCTTCTACAACTAAACCAGCATTACAATTGAATAAAGCCTAATTTTAAAATGTTGATTTTTATTGAATTCCATAATTCCTTTGGAAAACTTAACATCATGCACTTCAATAACAGATAATCGTTTTATTTTCAGATTTTCTATTTCAACATTTACAAATAACTTTTTTAATTATGAGGAATATTGGCTTTTCTGTTATCATAACTGAAACATTTTTAATCATTCATCATGCTAATTGAAACAGCGAGAAGAACAATATACATTCCGATTCCCCGTAGTTAAATTATTGCAGATTTTTAACTCTTGAGCGTAAATGCTACATGAACTAACTTTTGCTATATTCAACCATATTATAAATTTGAATCAGTACAGCAGAATAGTAGCTATCCAAGTTGGTTGGTTGTGTGTGGTTTATTGGTGCAAGAGCCACACCTGGCCAAACTGCACCAAGCATATGATAAAATTAGAACAGACATTTAAAAAACACGATTTTAAAAGCAGCCGTAAGTTATTGAAACCACATGAAATGTATCGAACGCATGAGTATTATAAAAGAACGATTTTAATGTAAGACAGGTAAAATTGGCAAAATTGCTCGAAAATTTCCATTGTAAGCAAAGAACATAGGTCATCAAATATATTGTAAAAAACAAATAGCTTTCAAGTAATTAAAAAGATTTGGATGGTATGTTTCATCCATTGAGTCATGCAAGATAACAAATAATTAATTTTTTAAAATTTGGCGATGGGAATTAAAAGAAGGACATTCTATCAAAATATGCTTAATAGTAACATTAGTATGAGAAGTGGAACATATGGGTGTGCTTTCTCCAAAAATGAGGTGCTTATGTGTGAAAGCTACCCAAGATAAAACTTGATCATATTCAATTGTTATTGTTCCACACATCAGTTCAATTATTATCTGATCATGGACATATAATCAAGTCAGAAATGTATAATAAAATATATGTTCACAAAAGAAAAGAAAACCAAATCATCTCATAAAATGAGTATAAAATTTATTTATGAAAATATACAGATAAGTGTCAAACAAATGGTATATACATATAACATGAAAGAGCATATGCTGAAAATTACAATGATAAAGGTCTATGAGTAACTATTATAGATATTCTGGTTATGTAAATAAGAGGCGATCATCTCATTTTCCATAATTTAATGTTATTTTCTGAATCTAAGCTTCCTGAAGCTATAACATTTTGTTCTGGATGGCAATCAACACACAGCACAACATCTACAGTAAGGGAAAAAAATGCATATATCAGCAATTTTACACAACTAAAATGTAAATATTAAAAAATTGCAAATAAAAAAATATATATGTTACCGTTAAAGTATATAATGCAGTTATTTCATAGAATACCTAGTTATTCCATGAAATAACTGATCGTGTCCATTAAAGTGTGTAACATGTTATTAATTTGACACTTTATTTCATAGAATAACTAGTTATTCTATAAATTATCTAATGAGAGACAGTTAAATTGTAAAATAAACTATTTATCTAAAATGAAATAACTAGGTATTCTATAAATAAACTAATGATAGACAATTAAAAGAAAAAAGGAGCAATTTATTTAATTTATGCAATGTATAAATGGTATTTATGGAAACGTACCATAAAATCATTTGTTACAACAAGGACTACTAAAATGACACTTGGAATTACAAAGAACATTATTTCTGAAACAAAAACATTTTTTGTTGACACACTGGGTTTTACCTGAGCATTTTTTAAATCAATTACCTAAACTTTGAGCTGTAGTAGAAGCGTTAAACAAAATGTAACTGTACCTTATACTAAAAAGCGAGATATATAATACAAATTATTTTACACTTGAACGGGCTGCAGATCGTTATTCTATGAAATAACTAGTTAAAGTGTGAAATTAATAACATATTACACACTTTAACGGACACAATCAGTTATTTCATGGAATAACTAAGTATTCGATAAAATAACGGATTTCATACTTTAACGGTAACATATATGTGGCATTTTTTAAAGAATTCTTAATATATGATCATACTTTCAAATTAATATATTTCATATTCAACATGAGGGGAAACATAATTAAAAAAACTTTCTTTTAAACTTGTAAGAAAATTCGATATTTTTGAAGAACATTTTTTCTATATTAAACACTTTCAAAGTATTTAAAAGTGATTTTCAAACTTAAAACACTTTTCATGATAGTATGCACTCTGAGTACAAAATTTGATAAATATCATATAAAAGAATCCAATTTCTTTTCATCATGCAGATAAATATATATTATATATAATGAAGTGAGAAATATATCTTATAATCCAGATAACATAATATTAATACTTATGATTTCGTAACAAAAACAATGAATAAGTAATTATAAAATATATATAGCTATCAGGATAGCATTCAGTAGGCAAAAGTAAACACTAAGCAACCAAATAATTTTTCTTTCCTCTTTTTAATTAAACTTTTAATTTCTTAAACTTTTTACTATCTATATATTTTGCAGGTATATTTATAAAACATACAGCTATAGGGAATTAGCTTTATTACTAGAAATGTTATTTCCCACTAAATTATTAATACAGAATGTAAAATAATTTAAGGTTGTTAGTTGAAAATAATTAATTTAATGAATATTGAAATTAAATCTTGCTACAGGGTTAAATAAATAAGGATGGCTACATTTATACATTTTATACCTGCTTTCAGATTAAAGAATCAAATAATGATTAAATCATTAATATGTTTGTTTCAACATGTCAAGTGCAAAATTTGTGAATTATTAATTAAAACCGGAAGAAGACATGGGTGACTAACTCTCGTATGTGGATGAAGAGCTTTGCTAGGGAGGCAAACCTGAGTGATACAAAGCAGACCGTTCATGTAGTGAGAGAGGTGATGGCTGCCAGAGCAGCAAGAAGGGATAAGAGTAAGGCCACCAAGTTTTAAAATGGCCCAACAGTTCTTTAACTGATTGAATTTTTCAAATAACAAGTTCTTAAATAAAAAAAAAGTCTCTTGAGTAAAAAAGTCAAAATTTGTAAGAAAACTGAAAAGAAAAGAAAAAAAATTATATTAAAGTTAAAATATAATAATTGAGAAATTGAAAAATGTCTGAAAGCACAATATACAGAAATTAAACTATAGTGAATATCATCAGAAATTCTTAGCCAAAAGCAGAAATGTAAATTAATTAAATATATAATTAAAATTCCAATTTCCTCATAGAACTTCCATCAATCCTTTATATTTTTACAATTTTATTTTAACATTCATAATTTTTAAAAAAATATCTATACTTTAGTACAAAATGTATGCAAAAAAAATGCAAAACTTTTTATCATAAATTCAAGTTAATCATAATATATATATATATATATATATATATATATGAATAACAAAAAGCAATTTTTAAATTTAAAATATTCAACCAGAGGAAAAAAATTAAACTAAATAATTCATTGCATAAAAATACATTTCATAATGAAAATAACTCTATATAAAGTTCCCTAAATTTGTAACCTCGCTTAAACTGTAAGAAGTTAAATGTGACTTTATAATACATAAACAAAATTCTTTTTATTACCTGAATGGCCTTCCAAGGTTTGAACTAAGTTCCTTGAATTCAAATGCCATATATAAATATTGTTGTCTTCAGATCCTGATACTACATACTGAAAATAGGAATTAAATAATTTTTAATCAATTCAAATATAGATACACAATTAACTTTTCATTTAATGGACATATGAACAAAGGGAAACTGTATAATGTTCTTAAAATACATTTCTAATTAAGTTTGAGATTTCTTTCCAGAATTCTAAAAAAATTTCTAAAAATCTTTTTTATCATTACTATTAAATTGTATTGTTGACACCTATGCACTAGACATTTTTTAAACTCCGTCAAACAGCAAAATTTCAAAGATATAATTCTATTTTAAATAGTTATTAAAATAAATCATAATATAACAGAGTTGTAGAATACTTGACAAGTGAAAGTTTATAATATACTGTTACTCGTAAAAACAAGAAGAAAAAAATAATTTGTTATGAATCATTAATAAAGTTTAAATGCAATTTATTATTTCAGTTTAAAATTAACAGAGTTAAGTATTCTTAATTTTTTTTAAAAAAACCAGCAATAAACAGAAAAACCTAAATTGTTAAACAGTATGAATTATAAGGGAAATTGACGCAAAATGTGTAAGTATATGCATAGTTATATATATATTTAACACAATACCTTTCCTCCTGTAGTAAAAGCAGCAAATATGGAATATAAACTATTTTTATGTCCTGTGTACCATTTCACATACTGAAAAAGAAATATATAAATCAGTATTTTTTCTTCCAATTCTAACCATTGCAATTTATTAAATTTTATAGAAACAGATATACAGTAATTCTTCATGCCCATTTTGAGTTGCAATTACGATAAAATACTAAATAATAAAACAATAGAGACATTAAAAATAATTATTATTTGATATTTAATAACAATAAACTTGTAAGAGTTATACGAGACAGTAAAATGTCATTTCCTTTTTATGTCATAACAAAACCTTAGTCTCGGGGGGGGGGGGGGGAATGTCATCTAATCAAATATGCTTTTCAATTTTGTTTAAAGCCTTTAACAATTGAGACATAGTTCATAATCTTCTTATCTATATAATTAACAAAGGTATTAAATGAAAGTATGAATAAAGTAGAAAATATAAAGAGTGTTGATAACAGAAAAAAAAAAGTATCAGCTGATGATTGGATTACAATTCTAATCATTGCAATTTATTAAATTTTATAGGAACAGATGTAGAGTAATTCTTCATGCACATTTTGAGTTGCAATTATAATAAAATACTAATAATTATGATGACTGATAATTATAAAACTAGATTAATATACACATAGAAAATTCACAATATAAAAAAATAACTATTTAAAAATATCCAAGAGTATTATAATCATAGCATTAAACATTTTTCATAAACACTCACATACAATACAAAAACAGTTTTGAAGCCTTTATATGTTTTAATAAATAATAAATTCAAAAATGCTTATGATGTAAATAAAAAAAAATACTTCACACACCTTTGAGTTAGCATAGTCCCAAAGCTTGATAGTGCTGGAAAATAAAACAGCAGGGATAAATATATTTCTAAATTCATTTAACAAAATAAAAATAAATTTATTTTTGGAATGCAGCTAATATAATTAATGAACAAAAACAAGTTTCTTTTTCTTTAATTTTGAAATATGTGTATTCAAAAAAATTCTTATACATATATAATTTAATGATTTTAAATGTACATATAATTTAATTAACACTAAGTTTTTCTAAAAATCCTACAGGAAATCTTTCTATAAATTTTCACTTTTTTTGAGTTCCTAAACAATTAATAGGACTTCATTTAATAAAGTAGTTGATAGAGGACATAACATAACTACAGAGCAAAAAAAAGGAAAAAATTAGGAATATATGATTTTCATTTTTAAAGTTCAGATTAAATTAATGAAAATATGGAATTTTTCTTTCCATATTTTTAAGTTTTGATCATTTTTTGCAAAAATAATAAACTGAAACTACACATAATGAAAGAAAAGTGAAACAGCAATATGCTTCAAACACAAAATAATAAAAAGCATATTTACTTACTCATCTTGAGTTGAAGCTAAAATAAATCTTCCATTTCTAGAAAATTTAGCATATGAGATAGGAGCACCTTCACCTAGATTTTAAAAATCAAAATTTTTCATTTGGCATTCTATTATATATTAATTCTTATTCAATTATTATTAAAAGATAACAAAAAACTGGCATATCTGATGGATATATATGAAAAAGAAAAAAACACTTGACACTATTTACATTAAGTACTAGCTGGTACCCAGTGCATTGATACCTCCGAAAAAAAAATTAATTAATCAATAATTTGGCAATGTTTTTATCAAAATAGGACGAACAGTATGGCAGTATATAAAATACAAGCAAACAAATATTCATTTTTATATGTTAGATTTGAGTATTCTTTTAGAATTGCAAAATTTGGTGTTCTTTCAGAATAGCAATGAAAGAAACTATTTATAGTATCTTGTAATGTGTTTAATATTCATTCAAAATTCACAAATTTAATTTTAAAAAATGTGATTAAAATATTTTGTTTTAAAATTGATTAAACATAAAAAATATATCGATACCATTAAATCTTTAATGTAGTTGAAAAGATAAATTTTGAAAATTAAAATGGGATAACATCATTTGTACTATAATATTTTTGGTAGTCACAGCAAAGAATGCTAATATTTAATTAAAATTTAAAAACCATAAGGTTGGTCTCCCCAAAACTTTATCACAGAATCTGTAATAATGAATGACTTGCATGCCACACTCACTATAGATACAAAATATTAACCTTTAACTTGAGTTTAGCATTTCTACAGAATCTACTGCCATCTCAGAGAGTTATTTGGGGATTAGTTCTTGGCAAACAGATGTGGTTGAGATTCAAAAAATAATAATAATAATTTTAGATAATTGTACTATCCCTATAACCATTCCATAGGTGTAAATAATAAGCTGACCAAGTTTCATCACAATAAGGTTAAGAAAGATGAACGGTTAAGAAAGGCATAAGAGACATACAGACAAACATTCATTTTTATTTATGTAGATATCCCATTAATTTACAGTAATTTATAGAATTAGATTGAGATATTATTAATAAAAAATTGAGCCCAGTTTGTATTATTTTTAATATATTACTAAAAAAAAAAAAAGAAAAATCTCATACAAATTCTGACTTTATTTTTACACAATATACCAAAGAACTTAGAAAATATAGGACTCCCTGACAGATGAATGGATATACACAGAAAAAAGGAAAATTTCAATTTGACTAAAATAATCACAAAGATACAATAGGACACTGCTATGGAAATGTAACTATAAAAATGATGTAACTATAAAAATGAATTATCAATTCATTCACTAACCTTAATAATAAACTTTCAATTAGTGTAATAAGTGTGGAAATCTGTTATAACATTATCTAATTACATATTATAACATGATCAATTTATTCTGGTACATAATGCTTTCATATGACACTAACACCAAATTTGCAAATGAATTAAAGTTGCATCACAGCAAACTATTAAAAAATTTTTTTTGGGGGGGGGGAGAAAGAAATAATGATCTGCTAAATAAAAAGCATAAAAATATGTCACTAATTAGAAATTATTTCACTAAATAATGCTAAAAATATTATAAAAGTAAATCAATAATAATAATAATTATTATTATATTATTTTGTAAAAATTGCTGAGAGTTACTTTTTAAAACTCATTTTAAACTATAAAAAGGGAAATAAAAAGTTCTATCTGATATAAGAAATAAAACTATTTAACTTCATCTGACTATTAATATACTTGTAAAAATCAATTTTATAAAGTATAAATATAAGAATAACCATCTTAAAAATAGTTACTTACCAAAACTGTGAATGACTTGCCTTTTTCTTGCATCATATACATGGCTGAAATAAAGATTTAATTCAAATTGAATGCACACAAATAATATCCAAAGAAAAATCAATTATATTAAAACAGAATAATTGTTTAAATGCATAAAATGATTTAAAAACTATATTTAAAAAAATAAAAAAATTGTATCACCAAATTTTAATAATATTTTAAAGCATTAGCATGCTTTTTGTGAATATTCACCAATTTTTGTTAAAGTGTTTAACAATAAATAATTAAAAAATAAACAAATGCAACAATTTTTATACGTATGTGATGTAAATGAATACAATCTTACAGCATTAAACAAAATTTCAATGCAAAAAAAAAAAAAAAAGATTACCAGAAACCATCAAGACTGCTTGTCATTAAGTAATGAGATGAAATATCAAAACCCACCTAAAATTGAAATATAACAAACTGAGAGAAATGTAAGCAAAAATTCACTAAATAAAACAATGTTTCAATGATAACTTCAATAGAAATTTCATACCAATTTAATTTTTAAATAATATTAAATAATGCATTCATAAATAATGCTTTAATCATAATATATAATAAAAATATAATGAAACACAAAAATTTCTAAATCCCAAAATCCAAAATAAATATAAATGCAGAGTTACTATAAGGAAAGATTCTAACTTTCTCATTTAGATACAAATCAGTTGTCACTAATTCATTACATTCAAGAATTAGTCTATTTTACCACATTCCACATGGAAGACTTCAATTTAAAAAATGAGAAGCTGCTCAAAATAGTGATCAGACTGAAGAAACAGACGTACTGGAGTTATGTCTTAACATATTGTTAGTTAACAATTTGCATCTCAATGTGAGAGTTCAGCAAATAAATCATAATGAGCACTATTTTGTATTAGTTACAGTTATTTGTTGTGGCAATTCTGCCATGCAGTTCATCTTAGGTGTTACAACATACTCAAGAATTTTTTGTGGTTATTATCAGCATTTTAGGAAGAAACAATTTAATCAAAAAGCAGGTTATTGTTGCTCTGATGAACAAAGTAATGTAGCAAGATTGCGCTACCCCCACTACACTGATAGAACATATCTCCTATTGATGAATTTGGCTGCAGCTGGTGATGGTCCTTAGTATTCAACCTCAATTTTCTTAACTGTAACTAACTAACTCTTTTCTGTAACAATGTTAGTGATTTTATTCATTTTGGATGTTTTGGCACAATGGAGATAACTCATTCATGATTCTTATTTACATATTGCCAAGTAACACAAGTTTGTAGATGAGAAGCTGAAAGATAAATAAGCAGTTATACCTTCCCAGTAGAAAACAACAATGATGTGAGGTCAAATTATTCACACCAGTAACAGAATGTAAGTTATTTCATACACTTGGAAGGGAATTAAGGAACCTCTATCTACCTTAATTTCTGTTAATGTTGTAAGGATGATAGACATTTGATTCACCCCAATTAACAAGGAAGTGCTGGATTGATTGCTTTACTTTAAATATTTTCATTCCCTTCATACAGATATCATTGTTGCTAAAATATATCATAACCTTCAAAATTTAAACTTCTGTTGAAAACATTAACTTTTACAAAGAAGCATAATTCAAGCAAATTTTTTTCCCTCAATTCTTTATGTTCAACTCTAATTTATATTTGCACATTTTATACTTTTTTTTTGTGGTCTGAATTGGTGCAAAATTTCAGCTTGGTCAGAAGACTTGGTTTCCTTTTGTCATATATGAAGCCGATGCGAAATTCAAATCTGGCAGAATCAAGATATTTGATTGAAATTCCTAACTGAATCACATAATTACATTATGAAATGAATTTGATTTGGTAAGGAAGTCTATTCATTTTTATAATGTATAAAAAAGTATAACTTTTTCTTTTTGCTATCATAGTTTCAAATGAAAATAATTAGTGTTTAAGAGAGAAAAATAATAAATAAGTAACAATAAGCTTATACATCAGATTCATATAAAGAAATATATGTGCTTATAAATTAATTAAAGGTCAAAAGGAAAAAAAAACTAATTAAATACAGAGTAATTTTCCACAATTAAACATAAATTTACTCACAGCTGTTACTCTGTCTCCATGACATGTTAATGTTTTTATACATTTGCCAGACCTCACATCCCACAGTTTAGCAGTTTCATCATCCTTGAAATATTAAAACAAGCAAATTATTATTAAAACAAGAAAAATCATTATTGTTGCTATATTGTAAAATATTTTATACTATAATTCGATAATAAATATTTCAGTAATCTATCAAATTATATGAAAAAGAGTAGGAAGTGTGTCAAAATCTCACAAAATTTTCATTTTGTTATTTTTTAATTATTTTCTCAGCTTGAAATGAATTAATTTTGAAATTACTGATTTAATTGAATTCAAGTACTGAAAATGCAAAAACTAATGTCTTGAATCTGCATCAAAAGAAAAGAAAAACTATGTCACTAACATAATGTTTTCTCTTCTAAAGAAAACAAGTAACAGGGGCTTAACTAAAGTAAACATATAAAGACTGAAAATAGGAAGTCTGTAAAACTGATAGTTTAATAAAAGTCACAGTCAGTGGTATGTTTCTAATAAAAGTAATTTAAGAAACATATCAGCTAAGAATGTATTGAAATTCAAGCATTTTTAAAGAAAAAAATTTACTATATGATCCAATTTTATGATAATTAATTTTAAACATTATTATTTTTAGAATTTTAATAAGCTTTGTCCTCTTCCCAGAATATGTGACAATGACAGGAATAAGATACTATAATAAATTCCTTTATGTTTTTAAAATTAGTTTTTTGGCAAAATTCTTAAATTTTACAGCAATAATACCTTTATTTAAAATCACGGATAACAAAATTTTCTTTATATTTTTTTTAGGATCTAATAGTTAGTGCTTTATTTGTTTTGTATTGATGTGCAAGCAATACTTTTGATTTGCTTCTGAAACATAAAAGCTCTTATTTCAAATGCATAAAAAACTAAAATGTGTTTCCATGATATGTCTGTTATTATAGATTTAAAGTGAACAAGTCAATATGATTATCAATCATGAATTTTTATCTATTAGTTAAATGTAACTTTCTGCTTAAATTCAAAAAAGAAAAAGATGTAATTCAAGAAAAAAATAATCTGCATTCATTATAATATTACACATATATAAATGCCTGTATTAGTTCCATATGTGCTAAGAAATAGCAAAATGTGTTTACTTTTAATCAAACAATTTTGGGATTCTTATAATCAACCCTTTAAGAGGTTTTAGGTCCTTCAATCTTTATTGAAAATCCTTAATTAATTGCTACTCTAAAGTTCTCAGATAAAGGTTAATCTTAACTTCATTATTTGGCACATATATATAGAAGTACAGTATGAAGTTCCCATCAAGAGCTCTTATAATTACAATTCATGGGTCATTTTGCATGAGTTTCTCTTCAACTTGACATCAAGTATGTCTTAGAATTGTAAAAATTATTTAGCATTATTTTTTAATTCAATATTTTTTTTAATATTTTTATTTTGCTTTAAAATTTTTCTTTAGAAATAGAAAGATATAGAAATTTTAAGAATATAGAAATTTAATAATAATAGCAGAATTTAATAATAATAGAATAAAGAATATAAAAATTTTAAGACTAATTGGAAGGGAAACAATACTGGATGAAATTTCTGACTGAAATTAGTGTGTCTGGAAATAATATATAAAACTATGTTAGGATAATAATAGAAACTTACAGAACCAGATAATAATAAATTTGACTTTGGATTAAAAGCAGTGCAGAACACATATTTTTTATGGCCTTTGAATGTTCTGGTACATCTCTCCTGAAAAAAGAAGACAATTGTCCATTTAACATTCTCAATCAATTTTTTCCTATAACAATTCAGAATAATAAACAATTGTATTTAATGAACAATTAGGTAACATAAAATAGAAAACATTTCCTTTATAGTATAACATCAGAATTCTATAAAATATATAGTAATAATATATTAATATATTATATTATGTATATATATATGTATATTCTAAAAAATATGTTTGCTATAAATTTGAATTACTTGTAAGCATTTATTTTTAATTTTCTTTCCAACATAAATTTTTTGAATACAAATAATTAAAAAAAAAACCTAATGTGCAACTAACTGAGCAGGAATTTGCATACCAGAAAGTGCTTAGAATGCAAGTAATTTACAAGATAACAAGTTTGGCACACAAGGGAAAACAAACATGAAATTTAAAGAATAGCATTAAAAATATTAATAAAAACCAAGAACTTTTTTTAATATTTTTTTTAAATTTATTTGATGTACATTCCTGAAAATTAACTGATTAGCACATAAACTGAGAGTACTGAGTAAACTGAGATACTTTTCTTCTTCAAAACTCATGAATAATTTATAATAAAAATTATTTTAAAAAATTCAGCATTATTTGGGCCATTCCATGGATTTGTCAACTAGAGCGTTTTTTAAAAAGTTTTTTTTCAAAAACAAATTGGGTAACCATCATTATTAAATGCCAAAAAGTTGCTCTTTCCAATGGTGTTATTTATATTCAAGTCAAAAAATATCTAGAACCTAAATTCAGAAGTTGAAGTGCAGCATAGTAAAAATTCATAAATTTTGAAGTTGTCAAAAATTATCTTTGGATATAGAATTTCACTCTTAAAAATTATTTGTAAATTTTTTAACGTAGCACCCTATTTCTTATGTATAAATACTAATAAATAAAACTTTAAAACTTATCATTACATTTGTTTCTTGCTTACTACTCAACTTCTAATGAATACACAAAATCTCGTGTCACATACATGATAGAAACTTGCATTTATTATTATAAAGAACTAATTATTAAAGCAAATATTTTCTTGTCCCCAATGCAAAGCTAGTTTGACTGTATGACTTGAAATAAATATTGCCAGATTTTTTACAATTTTAGTTTGGGAGTTCTAGGCTATCATGCTTTTGACAAACCCTATCACGTATGTGACAATAAGAGAAATTAAATATTGCATTTACAAAAATAAAGTAAATATTATAATAATAAGAACTAACATTATCTGGCAACACGGACAGTATAGTATATCTGGCGTGTAAGGAAACGTGCGCGAAAGTATTATTTAATGTTACATGTAAAGGAAGCCCATTTCTTGTATAAAGAACAACATCCTGATTGCCAAATTGGCTACCCCAAATTTTGTAGCTAGCGTTCACAGGATGTACTTTTATTTAAAGATACTCCTGCCAACCAGTGTAAGTGCTTCAAACACGAGAAATTCCAAATGATGTTGGGTGGCCTAAAACTACAATACAATCAACAATTTGGGGGAAAAGTCCTGTGTTCAGAGACTACAGACAATAGTCAAGTTTTGCAGTCAGACTGCTGGAAAAATAATTGTGAAAATTGTTGAGATGGGAAACTCCTCACATTGGACAGTGTAGGCCCAAAGTTTACAGCAGAAACATGTGTTAATTGGAACCAGTGGGTAAAACTCCAGGACAGCAAGAGGCTTGAAATCAAATGTTTCGAGGGTTGTGCAGCCGAACTGCTATTGCTGTGTTTCTTACCAACCTCTTGTCCATAATTGAAATGAAAAGTAAATCCAAATTAATAATTTGGACTGATGACCCATCTGGGGAATCCAAAAATTGGTATATGGCTACTTCCTGTACCTGTTAAATTCTAAATTTCAAGACAAATTTGAGTCCATAGATTGGAAGTACATGGCCACATCACATGGCAAAGGTGTGGTTGACGGAATAGGTGGCTCTACCAAGTCAGAGTATGTGCAGAAGTAATGGGGCATAGGGAAGTTGTACAAACTGCTAAAGATTTTGCGACTGTCGATAATAAAGATTATGCCCAATGTAACTGTCTTGCTAATTATGCAGGAAAAAATTGACACAGAGTCTCAACTGATTGATTGGTCAGGCACAATTGTAATAAAAGGAATTCAAAAGTGTACATTCAATTATTAATTGTAACTCTGAATTACACTTTTATATCGATTCTAGGTCCTTGGAACCAGCTATAGTTCAGAAATATTCTCAAGATGATCTGGTGAAAGTTCAACTTATTGCGGGAACATTTATTTTGGCCAGAGTTGAAGGGAAAAAAAGATACAAAAATTTTTTTGCTAAGTTTTGAGCTTGGATGAAGGCAAGGACTTAACAGTTTCGTATCTAAAAAAGATTTCCTGCAATATATTTTCATATGTTGCAAATGCTAATCATTATGAACTAGACAGGCATGATATTATTAAAACACTGCCAACACCTGTAATTTCAGACAAGCTTGTCATATTCAGTGAAAATGTTGATGCAAATGAATAGTACCTATATAGAATATTAAATATTTTATAATTGAATCTATATGTAAGCTACTGCCAATAGTTTAACTTTAGGAAGTTCTAAGAACTTGTAACTTATAGGCAGAAATATACATAGAATCCGATACTACTTACTGTACGCACATCCCAAAGTTTCAGTGTTTTATCATCTGAAGCACTAACAATGTAATGACTGTCTGCTGACCAAGCAATATCCGATATACCCTGTGAATTAAATAACATAGATAAAAATGGCACATATCTACTACTCATCATTATCAATATGTTAGATATTCAAAATGAATAAAAAAACATTTGATAAAAAAAATGTAATAAAAGTTTATTCAGGAATTACCTGATTTCACCAGAAGAAAAAAAAAAGTATAAAGTATTTATAATATAAATCATATAATATAATTAGAATATAAATATGTAAAACTCACTTCTTTATGACCAGATAAACTACTATGTAGTTTTCCATCATCAACTGACCAAAGTTTTATAAATGTGTCAAAAGCTATCAAAAAATAAAAGAATTAACCATTAAAATGTCCCCTGAATTTAAAAAAAGGAAACTACATTTTACATTTACATAAAAATATTTAAATTAAAGTAATAACTAATTCAGAATTTTAAAAAAGTGTAACATGTTAAATGAATTTACAAGATAAACCGAGTTAATGATACAAAAAAAAACTATTTACTTTCATTAGAAAGCTGCAGAAGTTACAAAGTATGAGGATTATTGACTGGTTAGTGAGAAAAGCATTATTTAAGATATTTTAAGAATTTTTAACAAGTCCAAATTATTTCTTTTAAAAATATCAGCCTCATTTGAATTTTACAACTATTTCTCTCTCTCGCACACACACACACACAAAATGAAATGCATACAATGAGAAGATTTTTCTAAAAATAAACATTAATATAAGTACACCAACAGATTGTTGATTTCCTGAACATAATAAAACTGATCAACATTAAAAAGAAAAAGAAAAAAAAAACATTCTTTTAAAATTGCAAAACAAAAAATGTTGATTTATTAATCTCAGACTGACAATGCCCCCCTCATCTTATTTGCTCTTCATAATCCAATATTTTGTTTATAGTCCCAACAAAATGAACTTTATAAAAATAATACATAATGCATTTTGATAAGAAATAAAAATTTTAGATATAAAGAGTTATTTACTTAAGAGATTTTTAAGAAAAGAACATAATAAAATTTTGGCTGCTTTCAAATCTGCATCAATCAAAATGAGGATTTTAAAAAGTTTGCAACACAGAAAGAATTCAACTGCATGTAAAAATGCTTATTACTGTAAGAAGCAAGAAATGAGGTATTTTCTGATTTATTTCTACATAAAGGGTGTTTCAGGCATCAACAGAAAAAAAGAGATAGTAAGATGATGTAATAATACCTAATGAAATTATTACAGAACTTTTGGATAAAGATGCTGACAGTGACTTAAAACAGGAGCTTCAGCAATTCACTCCATTCAAATATATACCAAAGTGTAATGAGGTAAACAGTTCCTTCTTCTTTATATGTGTAGAATACTAATGAATTCAGTTGCATGATCATTTAAATTTTTATTTCCAAATCTACTGATTCACCTAAATTGAAGTTTTATTTGTAGATATTCAGCAAAATTCGAGTTAATTTGTTAGCAGACTGGAGAGCTAACGTAAACTTCAAAGACAGTAATATTTAGAGAAATCAGTGTAGACCTGTTTATAGTAAAGGACAAATATAGGATATATTGTTTTATAATAATTAAATAGTAGTATTTTAAGTATAATGCATTTTAAATTGCAAAAACGAAGCCAAAAATCCAAACAAACAAAAATTGATGTTTTTTGAACTCGCATTTTACCTACATCATTTGGAAAATGTGGCATACTATGAAAGTAGAATGTTATATACTTATATATTTAATTCACGTGTGAATAAAAAATTTTAATAATTACATTTTTACTTCAATCATTTAAGGATATCACAACTAGAGGAGTATAAGATGAAAATTACTGCAAATTCTCAAAACTTTTTAAATAAATAAATAGTTTCCAAATTTCCCTGAATTAATTTAATTGGTGGCAAAGTCTAAGCGATAATCACAAAAATAAATATTTTTAAATTATACATTTTACATTGTCACATGACAGAAGAAAGTTTGTTCATTCCCAAATGAAACTTTTACTACACACATTTTTTCAAATTAAATTTAAACTATTAATATCCATCCCCTTCCTTCACATTTTTAGTCATATTATTTGCATTTAAAAAATTAATTTATGGTCTAATTAATATTATATCAATTATCAATTATTATAAAAAATCCATTACTAGCATTTTTATCTAAAATTATTTTATGTCAGATAATTAAGAATCATTTTAAAATTCAAAAGGATAAATTATTTAAAATTTTAATTTTTTTGCCTCTGAAGATTTTATACAAAACATTGCAACTTATTTTTACTGTAATTTATATTTATATGGATACAGTTAGCAACAGTTATTTAGATGCCAATTTTAAATATTAATTCATTTATTTTGTTTATATTAAAATGCTCAAGTTCTACTTACAACTACTTGCTAAGTACTCTCCAGATGGGCTGAACTTTACACATGAAACTGATGATGTGTGGCCCCTTAAAGTATCCACTAAATAAAAATCAGGAGACTGCTAAAATAGAAAGAGTTTGGAAATTAAAAGAAACACCAGCAAAGAAATGCTGGAAATACATAGACAATAGAATAAAATGTTTTTAAAAAATTCAGTAGATTTTCAAAATGTCACTACTAAAAGCAATTATACTTTATTACAAATCAAAATTATGAAACCATGAATAATAAGTATAAAATGAAAAAGTTTTAATACACACTAACTTTTAATACAAATCAATGTAAAAGCAGACAAGTGAGATTTAAAATAAAACTATTATTAAATTTAGAAAAACTTTAATGTAAACAAATGTTTATTTTGAGAAATCCAGACTTTTTATTTTTTATGCATTTACTAATGATATTGAAATAAATTATTGCATAAAATTAGTTTAAAAAATGTTTTTCAAAATAATTCAATTATTTATTTGTTATACCAATGTCTTTGAAAATTAACAATTACTATATTATTAATTAAAATACTGAATTACAAATATAAAAGGTTAACTATTTTCATACTTTTATATGAGAAATAATATTTAAAATAATACACTAAATGTCCTCCATTTAAAGAGGAAATTTAAAAATACTTTTTAAAAAATCTTTTCATAATTTATGGTAAGTACAGAACTTTAACTTCATCATTTTACATGTTTCATTACTTTAATATTAACACCCAATTCAAGCCGTAAAAAAATGTTTGCACTGTTAATATTTATATCTATAGCATACCATGTTCCGCTAGAATTTTTGTCTGTGTTCTTGTTCTTTCAGAATTTCTACATGTTGACTATATTTTTATTTGTTCTTATTAATATAAAATGATAGTGGATAACAAAGAAAGTATTGTTTAATCCAAATTTAGTCAAGTTTAATCCTGTTTCAAATATTATCCACAGTAATCACAATAATAAAGATATCTAGTATAGAACAAACTTCTGATAAATTGTAATGCAGTTGTGGCATTTATTAATTTTTTAAAGCTGTAAATGTTTAGGATTTTCCTGCACTTTAACAACATATGTTATTACTTTTATAAAAATAATAACTATATATTTATTGAAGTATACTATGTGTATAAAGCAACTAAACTGATCTTAAAACAGCTTAACTAAGATTTTAAAAAAGTAAATTCCAATTTTCAAACATCAGAATTTAATTTTAAAAAAGAAAGAAAAAAAAATTTTCAAAGTCGCTTATCATACGAAATGCCACTTTTTCTTTGTTTCAAAACATACTTTTTAGGACATAAACATCAGAGATAACATATGAATGCATTTTTCAAAAGTAATCTGAATTTATTAATCATATCTAATAATGTTTACACATCTTCAATAAACGAGTTTTGTTTTCAAAACAGCTGTCATTTGTGGAATATTGAAATGTAAGAATAATAATAACGAACAATAAACTGCGTATAAAAATAAAGCAGAAAGTATTTTTCGAATTTATAATTTCTAACAGGTGTTTTTAATTAGTGTTATGTTTTTAAAGAGATATTAAGATATATATTTAGAATCTTGAAAGTGGATCACAACTCTACCGGCAGTGTTATTTATATATTTTCCTTTGATAAGATAGCAAATTAAATCCCATAACAAACTCATGTTATTACCTCCTCTTCTAACATCTGATGATTTTGATATATTCTAGACATTTCAGACAACTCAGGCAAATAAATTAAAACAATTTTTAATAAAATTCACGTTTTCAACTCATTGAACTCATATGTTTACGTTACGCGTGCTTTCATACGCATTTCACTTCATTTTCTTCTACTCTCCTTCTTATTTTGATTTCGTGGAATTAATCAACAAACTTATACAAAATATAAAACATTTCTAATGGACAGATAAATAAAATTACAATTTTCTCTTCCCAATAGAAATTCGAAACTGCTACAGAGATCTTTATTAATCCTTGGGAAATGGATCTCTTGTTATATGAAGATTGCAAATTAAGGAGGATATTCTCCGATGAAAGCAATTTTATCCAATCATAATTTTACTTTCATATCTTGAAAAAATAATTCAACCACGCTTTTGACGCAATCCACAATCATGCGTAATAATGCAGTAAATACTTTTATGATAGACAGATTTTTATCAACACCCTGTACTCACCCTCACACCTTCAGTGTTTATTTATATAACAACAATCGATCAAATGCGTTGTGGTCGGTTGGTGGTAACTGTAATAATTTTGACTTTGGTTAGTGTAGCTTCTTATATGTTCTTGCGGAGATTGTTGTGTAAGTAAATCTTATAAGTTTTATTTTAATAGTTTAAGCAAAAATGTGCTCTCTAGAACCGGATATTGTTGTCAAAATATAAGAAAGTAAACGAGCCCGCTAGTAATTTAGGGAAATTTCTAACTTATTCCAGTTTTCCTTATATTTTTCAAAAGAAGTTTTTAATTCTAAAGCAGTGATAATTTTATTAGATTCTTCCCCTAAATTTGCAAGCAAAAAATATTAGAAAATTTTACGTCATTTTGCCGAGTCATCAGGTTGAATTTCAAAAGATGCTTGTATGCAGTACTTTTGAGATAGCATTTTTTGGTGTTACTTTTTTAACCTTTCGTCCCCAAAGGTGGTCGAGGTTTTGACTTTTTCTAATTTTAAATGGTTCTCGAATTAATATGTTATTTATCTTATAATTTACGCTTGTTTTATTTCGAATAGCGATATATTATAAATCATGTAATATTGTCTTATTTTTTAACTTCTGATATATTTTTGAAAGTTGGGAGAAAATTGGATAATTTATCTTTTATTTATTCTCTTTTATGAATGGCTAGGAATATGTTTCGAATTCTCTCAATCGAAAAATTAGTTTGGCGTTTTAGTTATTATAGTTTACCTTGTACCACCTTAAAACCATTTTTCACTAGAATTAAATGATTATTCCAATCGCACTTTTACTTATAAGCAATGTATAGATATAGAGATTGCACACTTTTATGGCAACTTTGATAAGTTATTTTTCTTCCTTTGTAATCATGAATGAATGGGAATTCTTATCTATAAGACCTCTATAAATGACACTGCTATAAACGATTTACTTCAAGCATCACGTCTAAATCAAATATCTTAAAGGTATTTTTAACAAATTTAAATTAAAATATTTTAAAACAATTTTAAAATTTGGAATCTTATTCTTAAATTGTGATTAAATTTATCATATAGTAATGTAATATTGAGTTAAAAAAAGATTTTTTTTTTAAGTGAACATAAAGTAAATGTGTTGAAATTTATTTATTGAAAAGTTTGTTAGAAATAAATTTGCTCTGAAAAATTTTGTAAGAATCACTTTTAAACCCAAGAAAGTGAATAATAAACAATGCTCTGTTGCAATGACTTAGCTAAAATTCTGTTAAGTTTCTTAATTTTTATAAATGTGATTAATGATTTGCATGAAGAATTTATACTACAGTAAATTAAATTATTCATAATTAGTTTCTTGTATAATTGGACAAACAAATTGTTTCTGTTATAAAAAAAAATAATTTTGTAATCTTCACTTCATTTCTTTTTCATTTATAAAATTCTGAGCTAAAATGTTCTTCATTTTTGTAGGAAAAAATGCCCATTTTTATTTCATTTTTTATATATTTATTTTTGTAAAGCTGTACATTATAATTGAAATATTACATGGATCAAGCTGGAAAAAATTTTGGTTAATTTTTTTGAAATTTTTTACTCAACAGTTTTTTATATTTATGTAACAGTTTTTGAAGTTATTAAATCATTAATAATTGGCTCTTTTTCAGCAACATCTTCACCGGGACTAGATAGTTTGTTCAGTTTCTCTGGTATTCTTTTTTTTGTTGTTGTTGTTGTTAAATATTATTTATAATTGATTTGTTTTTACATAATTTATATCATAAATTTTGTTTTTGAAAATTTGTACAATTGTTTATAATTTTTTTTTCCTAAAATATATTGATTGTATGAGATATATACTTATTTACATATAGTTTAATCACCCTCAAAAAGGCAAGAGAAAACAGTTGTTCTATATCGCCATATTCAAAGAGTAGCATCGAGCTGAAATCAGTATATAATATCTATAATTTTATTATCTTTCAACCCAAGTCTAAAAAAATCTTGAAAATAGTTTTTTTTTTATTATTGTTATTTAGAAGATATTTCTCTATTATATTAAAAAATATTACTCCAGATTATATTAAAATATTAAATTACAAATATAATTTAGATTTTTTAATGAGTTTTTGTAATTATGTTGTTTAGGTAAAATTTTCTTTATTTTTGATTTTATTCTAATACATTAAGAATTTAAAACTTATTGATATAATATACCTTCCCCTATTTCATTCAAAAGTTTAACATCCAGTTTTTAAATAATTGCTGCATTTATTTTGAAGTGGTATCAGATTATGAGAACAATATCTTAGCTAGCACCTCTTTTTCAAAATTTTCCACTTCATACCAGCAGGAGGACATTTAACTCTACCCACCTATGTTCACCAGATTCGTCTACATTGATTGCATTTCTTCAGTGGAATCAGTACTCGAACTTGGATTGTTCCAACTTAAAAGCTGAAACTTTAAGACCAGGCCATTGTAGCCCCATTTATTAAAAAATTATACAATATAAAACCAATGATGTTGTTATTCAAACTATAGAATTTGCATGTGGAAGCATAAATGAATTTGTGAGACTAAAATCAAATTTGCTTTATTTGTATGATTTAATATTGTGATTAAAAAAAGAGATTGAAGCCACATAAATCAATTATTTTGTTACTGTTCTAGTTTAAACCTTTATTAGCCTTTTGCAATAAATAATTAAATTATATAAAAATATTATTTATATACTTATTTATGGTTGAAACTGTCGTGCTTTCTGTGTGAAAATTTTTTTTTATTCTTTCGGCGTAGTTTAATTTCAAAAGTTTTATATGGACTAATTTCAGTGTCTCAGCAGGACATTTTTTTCATCACTCTTTATGCTTTGTAAAAATAAACTGAATATTTGACCTCTGCATATTCTTTTCTTGCAGTTTGGCCTACAGAAAGCAAAGTTGTACCATTTGCAGCAAATATGGTATGTACTTTGTATAAATTTTGAATTTTTTTTAAAAAAATTCATTAAATATATTTAAGGATTTCAACTATATAAGTATTGATGTTTTAGAATTCCAAAGTTCTATTCTAGATTGACTTAAAAGTGTATGTGTAATTTAAAATTCATAAATATTCAAATTTGTTTTTTTTTATAAAAATTAAAAAAATTATCAATTCCCATTAATCTTTTAAATCATTAGTATTTTTTAAATTCAAAAACTTGTGAGGATTATATTTATGTAAAATAGTTTTACTAAGTGTGTGTGTGTGTGTGTATATATATATATATAATATACAATTACTATTGAATTTCATTTAGACAGTCTTTTTCTGGTACAGGTTATTAAAATTTCAGAAATTTAATTGAAAAACTTTAATAAGGAAGACTAGTTGATAACGTAAAGATATATTAACGTACCTCTTGGAGAAAAGGAAAACTCTCATTTATAGACTTTACTCTCTGTAGCAATTTATTCTTTTGAAATTCTTCAGAAATGATTATATAAAATTCTTTTTATAGCATCAATAATTATGAATATCTTAAAACACATTCGCGCACATATATATCTTTACAAATCTTAGAAATTTAAATACACGATTTTAGAGTTTTTTTTTTTTTTTTTTTTTGCAGATATGCAAATGAAAATAATTCCAATTTAATGAAATTTTAATTTAAAACTAAAATTAATAAACTATTATGCTAAGGAATATTTCATTTGAATTGATGAAATTTAAAATCTCAAAAATAAAAAGTCTTGTACATGATAAGTATTCTTAATGCACTGAGCAAATTTCCTGCATGTAATTGCACTTTTCAGTAAAAAAAATAGAAATGTTACTTAGTGGATGTCCCTGTCTGAGGATACTTACAGAATATATATCTTGGTATGAATTTGAATATTGCACAAAACTTTGAATTAATACTTCAAGGACCTTGAAAGATTATTATAGATCTGGTTTTTAAACAATTATAAGAATCAATGAATTCTCATTTTGAAGTTAAATGATTTAAATATTTGAAATTAGTTCCATTAAACAAGCCACATTCTATTGCACTGCCATCTAAAAGGAAACAAGAATGCCTTTTTTCCCCATTGATTTTTTAAAATTTTAAAGTTTAAAAAAATTCTTAATTTTTTAAAAATTCTTTTTTTGTCGTCGCAAGAAACTTTTACGGCATTAACAAAACAGTTGTCATTTCATTGAGGAAAAGGAAGCGTTTTGTAAAATTAAAATGTGGTATATTTATATTGTGTATTTTGTAGTGTTGTTGTATAACAAATGGGGTTTTGTTTATATTTTATTTAAATATGTAATTTAATTGGTAGTTATGAATTTTCTGAATAATTAATATTTTTCTAATATGTTAAACTATTTTTTTAGTCCACAGCTCCTGGAAATGCAGATTGGAAATCAGCTAAGTCAATCTATGACTTTTCAGCCATAGATATTGATGGCAATGTGGTATCCTTAGAGAAGTATAGGCAAGTCATTAATTAACATATACTTTTTTAATGTAATATATTTTTAATAAGTAATTGATTATGATTATATCATTCTGAAAGAGAGGTAGATACATTGTAATAATTTACCATTTTAATGAAAACTGTGTGTTTTCTTAAATTCTGAAACCATTTAACTTTACATTTTATTAAAATTTGTTGAACTCGGTTATTATAGTGAATAATTTTTATGAAGGGTATATCTATGCAAAAGAAGAAAGCAGGGTAGATAAATATGAAAATTATTATATTCATAATTTTATTTATATTCATATATATATAATTTGCCTCTGTCATTTCAGATTATACTTGTTTTAACTTTACTGCATTATGTTACTTTTAAATTATATGATTTTTCCCAATTTGATGAAATATTTCCCAAATGTGTATGAAAGTTTTGTGGTATTTTTATTTTATTGCCAATTTTATACTATATTTTAGAATACATCTTAATTTTTCAGAACATGTATTAAGAATTAGTGATTAAAAAAAAACTAAGATGAATAATAAAAAAAAAAGGATAGCATGATCCATTCAAAATATTGGGGCAAAATGTGATTGTTTCCTTTTATTTGTTAAATATTTGTTTCAAAATCTTTGCAGCCTTATCTATTACTTTTATGTAACAATAAATAAACATGCTAGTATATCTAAAATGAATATATAAATGAAACATGTGGTATATAGAAATTTAATTATGTGTGCATGTGTAGTGTATGTCCCCCCCCCCCTTGAACTTCTGTCAAATCACTTTGCATTATTGAAATATTTTATTACATCTCAGGAATCAATGGTTTTTGGAGCTTTATTTTTAACTTTTTATGGTGAAAAATTAAAATTCATTTCTCTGTCTGCAATTTATTAAATTCAAATTCCTTTTTTTTTCAATCCAATCAACAATTTTGTTCTGCTTGTAATTGCTTTTCTATGTACCTGGGGTGGGTGGGGAATAACCGATATTTCGCATTGTAGCAAAGACCGTTATTTCGCATAGTAGCAAATTTCATTTTAAAGAATAAATAGTTTATATATATATACTGCAAAGTTTTATGACATAGTTTATTAAAACGGGCAATGTATCATTAAAAATCTCATTAATTTGAATATTTACTATAATTAATGAATATTTTAATTATAAATTTACATTTTTTTAAATTGTATCGATAGCTTTCCAAATATAATTGAATATGTATTCTGCATTATCAACCCTATATTGTTCAGCAACATCATGTTGGTAGTCTATTAGGCAAATATTGGCAGTACAAGGCTGGTACTGCAAACGCTATCTGATTTAATTATCTGAACCTGCATTCTAAATTAAATAATTCTGATCAAGCAACCAAACATTAAGAGAATTTGAAAATCCTTTTAGTTATTGTTTTTAGAGGTTCTGGGATTGCAATGACATAAAGAATGGATATCAAATATACTTCTTCTCTTTTGATCCAGAAAAATGTTAGGAAATGATTTTAAAAGATGTGGAAGTTTTTATGCTTTTATTTTCCTCACTATTCCAATTGCCACTTGGCATTAAGTTAATAGACCTCCATATGCTGAGATAAATTCTTTTTTGTTTGTTTGTTTTTATGTTGATTAATTGATTAACATATTCCTAATTGAAATAATGAATTTTGCTATATATTGGTAGCTCCTTTTCAGAAAGCTATAAACACTTTTATGAGTTATGTTTACCATACTAGCATCGTGTTTCAAGCTATCAGATATAATGCAATAAAGTAAAATCAGTTTCTGTACTGCTTGCCTCCATGCAGTGAATTATAAAGGGTACTTAAGCACTGTATTTAAATCTGATATCCATTTGTAATTTCACAACACTTTGTTACAGTAAAGGAGATGGGTACATAATGTGTTATGGAATTGTATAGAGTGGGCGATTACGCCTAATACTTCTACATTTAACATAGATGCACCTTCAAAAGTAGCAATGTTTACTTGAATTTTTTTTTTTTAATCAAAAATTAAGTTAAGTATTACTGTTTTTCTATCACATTCATATTTATACGTAGATAAATTAAATAGCACTTTTTGACAGGTATAAAATTGTGTTTTAATAGTATGTCTGCAAGTTTGTGTATGCTGGTTCAAGTGTTTTTTGTTCTTACTGAATGTTTATAATTCAAATTTATGCAGCACCCCACTAATAAAAAATGTTTTATAGGGGCCATGTTGCCTTGATTGTTAATGTGGCATCTAAGTGAGGTTTAACTTCCCAGAATTATAAGCAACTACAGGCTTTGCATGAAAAGTACGCAGAGTCTGAGGGCTTGAGAATTCTGGGATTTCCTTGCAATCAATTTGGAGGTCAGGTAAGATGGGTTTTTCTCTCTCTCTCTCTCTTTCTTTATATCTCTAGTATAAATAGTTGTCTGCAATATAACACAAGATTTTTTTTTAAAAAAAATCTCTTCAGGGATTTTGATTAGGATTTATTTGCCATTTGTATTCTTGGATATCTTGAAAAGAATGTGGTGGTGATGGTAGTGGGTCTAATCTCCATCTGGTCTAGTTCCACTAGACCAGATCCATGAGGTTAAAAATTTCCGAAAGATCCAAAAGCAGATATGGACTTTTCATAGTCTCTTCATGTGAAAACCCCAGGCATTTCAAAATGTGCTGTGGGCAAAATGGAGCATTGTCACATTTGGGACATGAAGTCTATTTTCTTTTATTGTCTTCAAAATTCAAACACTTCAAGTGGCTAGTAGATAGTCAAGACATTGTCATCTTATATATTCTGGAGCCCTTAAACGTGCAAAAAAATGTTGCAAGTGTTAGGGTTTTATACATTTGCTCAGAGCATGAGAAAATGCTGAAGTCATCAGTTTTCTAGAGCACATGTAGAATTAATTGAATAAAAAGTGAGAGATCACAAAATAAAAGAACATTTTAATATGAAATTAGCGTGTACTAATTTATGATGAAAAGGAAATTAAGTAGAATTTAAAATAAGATATATCAGTGTGTGCGAGTGATACAAAATTTATTTTTCAGCTCAGCATTAAATTTATTCAAATATTTTCCCCCTCTTCAGAGAACATCTGTCAATATATTTAAAAAAATGATCACAAGGTTTCATATCAATGAATTAAGCATTGATTAAAAAATAAATTCAATTAATTTTTTCTGTTTCATTTATGTATTTCAGTCATGGTTTATACTTTAGATTTTACTTTGTAATTTCTGATAAAATTATTTTAATGGAATTTATTATAAAATTAAGAATTTTAAATTCATTTGATTTAAGTTAAAGATTTCATTATTATTTCAGGATAGATGGATGCTAGTTTACAAATAGCAAATTTTGAATTAATTTATAACATCAGAAATTCTTGGATATTTATTAACTGTCTTTTGCAACTAATGGAATATTATTATATCAAATTTTGCTTTTGTGTCAATAAACATTAGCTTGTTTGTTTTTCTCTCTTTCCTTACCTTACCATGAGCAGGTTTATTTTCAATAATAAAGAATACTTTTTTTGAAATTGTTCTTTCAGGAACCTGGCTCTGAATCTCAAATCAAAGAATTTGTCAAACAATATAACGTCCAGTTTGATATGTTTAGTAAAATTGATGTCAATGGTGATAATACTCATCCATTGTGGTCTTATTTAAAAAAGAAGCAGGGTGGAACTTTGGGAAAGTAAGTTTCAGAAACATTTTTCTTAAATTTCTTTCTGATTTTAGCATTTTCTAAAGGTGTTACTTGCTTGAAGCCTTTTTTATAGAAAAAGAAATCCATTTTTTGAAATCTCTTGTCTTTATAGTAGTATATTTAAAAAAGTAGAATTTCTTAAATAGAATTTCAGTTACAATAAAAGTTATGTTTTACATATCAATAGATTGAGGATTTCATTTTTGATAAAATTATTGCAAGAACAATGCATTCTGTTTTAATTTCCAGTCCTGGCATTATACGAGTTTAACAACATATCTATATAATAATATACCATTTTCCATTGTTTCTTTAAATCTTAGTTTTAATTTTATGTTCTTTAATAAAATGTTTTATTTACAAATGTTGTTTTGTTTTTTTTAATTAAAAAAAATACTTGTGCAAATGATATATTGTATCTCAACTATGAGTATTAATACCTATCAAAAATTCCTGTTTTAAAAAATAAGTGTTTATGCTCTGGGCTTCATTTCTTAAATCTTCATTTATTTTTTATTCTATCTTTATAATAGGGAATAAAATAGTTGAATTTTCAATGGAACTCCAACACTCTGGAAATAGATTTCATTATTCATGCTGCAACTAAAACAATTAACCTAAATTTATTGTTGACTTTGGTTGTCTTTTTGTTTCTAGACATGTGGAATCTTAGAATGGTCTGATGCTTGATCTTTGCATAAGTAGATTTATTATTAGGTTTTAACTGAAAATTTAAACTTTTGATTTACTGAGAGCGTCATTATTTGTCAGTAAGACAAACCTATTGAAAAAATTATTGGTCGTTTTTCAGTAAACTAGACATTTTTCCCCCCTTTCTAGTTTAGTTGTAACTTCTACTTTAAGGTAATTAGGAATTTGGTTATCCTTTGTTTGAATTATCTGGTTTTATCAACAGTTATTGCAGTGACTCATTTTTTGTCAATTTATTGCAAAGCAAGCATATAAAGAAAAAAAATTTGGTATTCATTTTTTTTACACATTTTGAATAAAAAAAATTTAATTTAAAATTGTGTTTCAGTCACATCTGTTAATGAATTTACTACTAATCAATTATGCAAAAAAGAGCAATAATTGCTCCGATAAGTTTCTAAAACCAAAATTATGATATAATAGTTCAATAAAATTAGTAAATTGCTATTGTTTATTCATGCCAATGTGTGTTTTTTTTTCCAATATGTTAATGCTTTTTTCCCCTTCCCACAGCTTCATAAAATGGAACTTCACAAAGTTTCTCATTGATAAAAATGGCCAGCCTGTGAAGAGATATGCTCCAAATGTTGAACCAAATGTAAGAAAATTTTTAATTACATATTATAATGGTACACTGATTGCTATAATTTAACATATTTTTTCTTATACTGAAATTTGTCGAGTATATGAAATATCACCGAAAGTAAAAAGCTTATTTATCCACTTCTTATCTTTTGTGTCATAAATTTATTTAAAAATGACATGCATATATAGTTGTGACACACACACGCATATATATATAGATATATATATAATATAATAATTTGTCATAAAATCCAGGAATACTTGAAAGATAATTCTAAAGCAATTATTTTCTCAATAGCTCTGTCCAAATTAGCAGATGGAGTTTCCATCTAACTGTCTTCTATACTAACATAATTTAATCATCATATTTTGTATTTAACTTAATGAAGTGACGATTTGAAAATTAATTTATCTTGTGTTTTGGAGTTATTATATAAAAATATCAATTGATAGGTTTAGTTCAAAATGAGAAATATCTGTAATTTTAGCATGAAGATTGCATATAAATTTATATATCTAAACTTTTTTTGTTCATATGTTAACAGATACTTATGAAGTCTAATGTTCCATCCTTTGATACATATAATAATATATATATATAATAGGTTAAAAAAAATTATCAAACTATCTGGCTTTTTTATTATTAGTGTATTAGCATGCATGTCGACTTCCACTTGGTAAATTTAATTCAAAATATGCTGCTAATTTATTTTGTTTCAAAGACTATGCATAAAATTTTTTTAACCTTGTTAATTTTCTGAAATATAGTATACAGATGCAAATGTTTATAGCTCCAAAGATATTTTTTTAAGAATTTGTAATGTTAATAAAGGATGTAACAAAATCAAAATTTTGATCAAATTTTTAGCAACTAAATTATTTTCAATAATAAATGAGAAAATAAAAATTGTTATTTTAAATGAAAATTCTTAAAATGAGTGCCAAAAAAGTATATCCCTTTTTTTATTATTATTATCTTAAGAAAGATAAATATGACCCGTTTGACTTTTCTTTGTTGTTTTCACAATCTAGTCGAATATAATATATTTGAGTGTGTGTGTTGATAGTTTTGTAAGCAGTGCTATCGTCATTTTCAATTTTTTTAAAAAAAGGAAGAATTTTTAATATATATATATTCTTATTTATGTAAATCTATTTTATATAAATGACTATTTAAAAAAAGCAAAGAAAGTAAAACATATAATATGCATCTCATGCATTTTTTTTATTCCTTGAAAATATTTCTTTTGTAACATATTAAAGTGAAACAGATGAAATTATGAGAAGTAAGATAAGTAGAGAAAAAAGTTTAGAATGTCAGTTTATTAGTTTTGCTTTTAGCTCAGGCTTCACAATGCACTTTGGCCACTGGCAGTTGGGACTGCACCATTTATTCTGTGTTGAGATTCCGTCAATTTTAATTTCTAGATATTGTATTGCTTTGGAGCAACGACCAAATTGTCTCTCATCGTTACTGTAATTACAAATTCTATTTAACAAGGGATTTAATATAAATTCATGTATAGTAAGAATGTATGTATGTTAAAAAATAAGCTGATGAAGAAAGGTTTCAGAATAACTTACTGTGTACTGTACCTGTGCAATCCTGTTAGATGAACTGCCAAGTATTTCTCCTATAGAGTTCTTTCTTTTTATTCTTATTGTAAAAAGAATATCAATTTTTTACCCCAAAGAACTTGTTTAAAAGAAGAATAAAAATAAAAATTGCAGTATTTTTCTGTAATTTTCAAGTCGGTTTGTTTATTAATAGTTGGAGTTTTGAATAAATTATTTATTATCAAACTGATAATCAATCATTATTCTGTTTTGATACATTTTATTGGGTTAGTATAAAAAACTTACTTTAGTCAAAAATAAATTGGAACTCTTGTTATATAGTAGCATAAAATCATTAAAATGTTCTATAACTGTTAATGTTATTTCTTAATATTTCTGTATTAATTAGAAAATATGTTTATACTTGTGTGTGTACTTTTTACATAGTTATATCATTGACTTTTAATTTGTTTTTGTTTTCAGGCCATAGAACCAGACCTCCTGAAGTATTTCAAAGCCTAAAAAAAGTCATATATTCAGTTGTTTTCTTCTTTGTAAATGAAGCTTGTTGATATTAAATGACAATATTCTCATAAACCATTATTTTGGCAGAGTAATATTTGATGAACATATCAGCATGCCTTCATTTTAAAGGAACCAAACTTGTAGTGCAGCAGTTTTTGAATGTATTTGTTGAAATGTTATTTTTAAAGTGTGTTCATTCATGGGCATTGTGTTTGTGTGTTATAATCGCTGTAATTTCTCTGGGATATATTACAAGCACCAAGATTTACTATATTTTAATTGTTCATGCTTAAACATAGCTGATTGTGGCAGCATATAGTATACAGTGTATTTCCATTATTTGAAAGTGATTTATAATAATGATATGACAACTTTCCTATAAACCTTTATAATGGGTTGGGTTAAGTTTGATGAATGCTTATTTACAATCTCTTTTCGAATATTGGAAAATATATTCTGTGCAGCTATTTACAATACTGCTGACCACATAATAAATGCTGTTTTGTTAAAAAGTATTTGAATGTTACAAATAAAGATAATTTTTTTAATTGTCATGGTCATTTTATTTTTCATCTCCTTATTGCTCAACCAGATTGATATTTAAAATTATATATAAATATATAGCATTCAGATTCAGAATTTTAACACATAATTGAATAGTTTTTGATAGAAACTGCCTTTTGTAGGTGGCAAGTTTCTCCAAAAAATGACAGAATTTGTATATGATTGTTCTAAAAATTAATTTTACTTTTTTACTAATATTTTGTGGGCTATTAACATTTAATAATAATAGCATGCATATTAAAAAAAAAGTTTCTAAATTTCATGAGACAATGTATGCTGCATCAGGAATATTATCCATATTTTCTTAGTCACCATCAAAGTTTTTCTGTTATTTTTTTAACTATAATCTAAGAACTTATGTTTTATAAGTTTACTGTCATAGTAAATTTTCATAACCAAATTCGATAAAAATGTCTCTTTATTAAAAAAAACTGTGCAATGTGCCATCTAAAAAACTTTTAATGTAATCTATGCTTATAATAAATATGTGTGTTTGTGTATTTTCGCTCTACAGACCAGGCTGTTCTACCTAGAGCTACCAAATTTGGCATGTGTATACTGTAGAGACTGAGAATGTACACCTCAGTGCAATTCTTTTTTAATTAATTAAAAATTAAATGAAATTTTGGCATTTTTTCAACTATAGCTTTAGGAAATATTATAGCACAAATTTGATTTTAATATCATATTGAAGTTTCAAAAAATAAACTTATCATTGATATTTAAGATATTTTTTTTATTTTTAAAGAATTTTCAAAAAATAATTTCATTATATTTTTTAGCAATTTATTTCATGCAAGAAAAAAAAAATTTAAGTTGCATATTAAGGAGAATGAGAAACTTATCAACACTTTGCCATCATATTGACGAAAGCTGAAATTAAAAAATATGTTAACAATCATTTTCCAAATTAAATGTATAAAAATATGATTTTCAGTATGTGGATGTATGAAATTCAGTAAATAGGAAATATTTTTTTTTCCCCTTATGTAAATGTAAGGAAATTTTTGCTGTGATCTTTCACAATATCTATATTACTAATTCAATTAAACAGTTTTGTTTAAAGCAAATATGATTTAATTTGTAAACCTTTAATAACTGACTTGCATCTGTTAGTCAATAGTCTGAATGTAGTAATTATATTGTATGTAATTTAATAATAAGCACTGATGAATTACAAACTAAATTTTTACAATTGTATCTTGTATTCTGTGAGTCATATGTAACAAAATATCCTTAAGATGCTAATATTTTAAATAAAAAGAGCTGCACTCCAATTAAATCAATCACTAAAGCTGACCGACCTATGAAAATTTCAACATCACTATTCATTAAAAATTGGTGATTATAGATAACGTCATTGACTGTCTCAAAAATGTCAATAATCCCTCAGTTTCTCTAAAGTGATTGGCCTAGATTATGAAAATATTTATTGTTCTAATATTATAATTTTCAAAATTTAATAAATCCCTCATATTTGAATGCCAAAATTAGAAACATATTTAAAAATTAAAAAAATTAGGGCCAAGAATGCAGAATATGATTTTTTGGAGCAAAAAAGGAAATTTATTTATAAACCGAAAAAATATATTGGCAGCAGTTCTATCCCTTTTAAAATAAAACTTAAAGCTGAATTTTTCACTGAATCCATGAAATTATACTTGAATAATTCCTTGGGATATAAATTATGAAAATTATTATGTAGTGCTTATAAGATTTCAATGCTGATGGACTCTGTTTTCAGTTTCATATTTAAAAAAAATGCTGGATTCATTAAAATAGTTTTTATATTAAACCTATTATGAAAAGTAGTTACATAAAATATTAAATGAACATTTTTGTGAGCATTAATACTGACAAACTGGCTGGTCATCAAAGGCGGCTAATAATTAACAAATGCATGTATGTGAAATAATTAAAGACCTCTTGGAACACTACAAACTGGAAATTTCAAATTCAATTATCACTTTGATTGCAATCGTATAATAATGAATGACCAAAAGCATATATTATCCAGTCAATTATGTTTGGTTGTCGAAAGTTACCATTGAAGTCTCTGGTCGATAACATTTTGATTACTTGTAAAGATTAAACAATGGATATTGACATTTCCAAAATTTTACATAGAAAAATAAGATTATTTCTCTGAAATAATCATTCTGCGTAAATCAAGTAAATTACTAGTGAAGCTGGTAATACCATTCTCTGATGTACCATTAAAAAACTAATAACCATTTTAAAATTTTTATTGTAAATATGAAAAGTCTTTGTTTTTTTATGTACATTAAATATGCCATGACTGCTTTATTTTAATTTCATGGCTGCTTTAAGCCTGTATTTGATATCAAGAAAAGCATTATTTTATTGTTAAATAATAAAACATGAAAGTGCGATTATTCACATGTAATTTTAAAATGTAAAAATCAAGTGCTATGTCATAATACTGAATCCATTTCTTTAATTTCATAATGGGAAATGCATCATTTTTCTCATTCATGTTCCTGAATGCATTTAAGTAAAATTGGTTTTCATAAAGGCATTTTGCAAACAAGTGAAACTTTATTCCATTAGAAATATAGATATCCTTAATTTATGCATCATTACCATGTGTTTTTAATTTACTATACCAAGGTTGGTGATTTAGTTTCAGGTGTGCCATTGATGGCACACGACACAATATTTTAGGCACTCCACCAATCAAAAGGGTTTGCATGCGACTTTATTTGATAAACAGAACTTTTTTCCAAGGAATTGAAGAATTTGAAATGCAACTGATTGATTTCAAGTCTAGTTCAATATGGATTCAAAAATTTATTGAAACAATAGAAAGTTAGAAAGGATTGAAACAGAAAGATTAACAAGCAGTATAAGTAAAAATGTTAGTAACGAAATTTTAGAAATATGGGATTTGATTTCAGACACATTAAACTGTTTGAGGAGGCTAGGCTCATGCTATTTCAACTATCTATGCCTGGGTGTCATTATCTTTAAAGATAAATAACATTAAAGACTCACTTAGAAACCGTCTGGCAGATGACTCCAATTCAACATGCATTCTGATAAAAGTAGCACCTTACAATCCTAATATTTATTTGTTATCTAATCTGCAATAAAAGAAGTCACACTAATGTTACTTTAATTTTAATTATATTTATAATTAAAACTTCTACTACGCAGCACAAAATGTTGTATATATAAAAATCTTTTTCTATTTGTTGTAATTTTGATTTTATTGTATTCCTTTTTACTTTACATACATTGCTAATTTATTTAGATTCATCTGTATTTTGGTAATAGCAGCACTAGCACTCACTAAATACAATGATTTTAATAGTTTCTTTTAATAGATTAATGATTTTAATTTAATCTTGTTTGGATAAAAAATAATTTTTTTAGTTTCGATTCCTATTTTTGGTTCTGTTTCCATAAGTAATTTCGTTTCCTCTTATATTGCTAATTTGTTTAATTCATCTGTATTTTGGTAGTAGCAGCATTAGTGCTCACTAAATACAATGATAGTTTTTTTTTTAAAATCATGTTTGAATAAGAAATGTTTTTTTAGTTTTGATTCCTATTTTTGGTTCCATTTCCGTAATTAATTTCGTTTCCTCTTATATTGCTAATTTATTTAATTCATCTGTACTTTAGTAGTGGCTGCATTTGCGCTCACTAAATACGATGATAGTTTTTTAAATTTTAATCTTGTTCGAATCTGAAATAGTTTTTGGCTCCGTTTCCTAATTAGTTCCGTTTCTTCTTATATTGCTAACATATATATAGTTTGGAGTTGTTAGTATTTAATTATATTATCTTCCCAATAATTACAAGTCAAAATTATTTGACAGCACATCTATACCTCATTAAACATTTCTTTAGAAAAAAATGGCGCATTGATCCATAAAGGTTCGCCATCCATGTACTATATTACATTATCCAATTAAGCATATTTGTTCATGAAATCTTGAGTAGTTTACAAAAGTGTTTATGTACAAAAGATCAGCTAACAAACTTCTTTCCTTACCTGTGGGATGAACAGATCATATAGCAACCAATGTGAAACATGCAATAATATGAGTATTTACAATGCATTGAAAATGTTTATATTTTTCATCAGCAGTAATTAGAATCTGTATTCCTCGTAACTTACAGAGTTGAAGAGCACTTCATCTTGTAAACAGTCGCCCACCCCACCACTGAACATAGCAGTATCGACAGGATTTGTTGTGATCGACTCCTGAATAAGTATTGTCCAACCTTACATTGGCCAGTTGAAGAACACTGATTTTCAAGTCAAAAACTCAATAAAATCCTAAATATTTCTTTTTATAATCGTCCAAATAGAATAACGCTTGAGGTATAACACCAGTTCATTGAATTTTAACCCCAGTGATATGCATCTCTTAGGACATCTTAGACTTTCAGTAGACGTGGTGCTATTCATGGAAATCTGGATTTCCATCAAATACAGCAATAGTAATTCCTTTTCGATAATATTTTTAATTATTTAGCCCACCAGCCTAACCATTAATATTAGTTTTGAATTTCTGAAAAAGTTTAACCAGTTACTTTAAACATTTTTATATAGTATAATATTCAGAGTTGAATATGTCTTCTAAAAACAGATGAAACACCTTATTCCATTTTTACTGTATCTCAACTTTGTTGGAAGGGAATTACTTGGAATAGTCATATTGGACTCTAATGAGTAAATTAAGATAATAAAATCCTAAACACTTAGATTTTTAACTCTCGTTCACTGACTTGTGAAGGGATAGCTAAGATACAATTTTTGTCCTCCCCCACATACTTTGAAATAAAAGAAGTCATAAAAAAAATTATCCCCATTTTGATTATGTGAGAATTTGGTGGAGTGCTTCCTCGGGTATGCTCTTGTAACTTCAGTTTCTTGCCTAAGTATTGCCAACTAAAACGTGGAACTAAAATTGCTATAAAGCTCACTGAAAACTATAATGTTCATTCAATAAAGGAATATGTATTAACTTATTTTATTCATTAACTGAATAATCAGTAAACCTGAAAGAGTTTTACACTTTTGTCTAAAGATGCTTAAATAAAAAGATTTCCAACTGAAATTTGAACTAAAATTCTGGAGTTTAAAACAATAACATGGCGAAAAAGCATGCTAACTCTCTAGAGAGTATTTACACTTCTGAAATTAAAGTAACATATATAGAAGAATGTACGTAGAAACACTGCATACTCTTTCTAAACATTGTTAATTAAATAAGTATAAAGAATCTTTTAAAGAAATTATTATTTCGAACATATGTTGTATCTTTTTAGCAAAAGGAATATTTCTACAGGATTTTGGAGTGGATAGTATCCAGAAATGAAACATACGATCAATAGCTGATTTTTTTTTCTGTAAAATAAAATTAATAAATAATTTAAAATGCGACTTTAGGAAAAATTCTTTTCCATTTGTTACTTTAGATAGAAAATATTCTGTATAAACTAAATTTATATCTACTTCCAGATGTATATCTACTAAAAATTTGATCACAATTACATCATAGTTATTTCATTTTTTTTCTCGAATTTGTATCAGTTTAGTTGATAATATATCATTAATTCCTTTTAGTGGTATTTTTGCAACGAGTTACCTGAGAAATTAAGATATCGAAGGAAATTTCAACACATAACTCATACCTATGGCAAATAAAAATTTAATTTACAGATCGTGAAAGTAAAGAAACTAGGAAAATTAATTTACCACAAAGCACTTTAATAAAGACAATTAAAGTGCTTTGTTACAAAAAAAGTAGAATACAAATTGAAAGATGCTTAATTTGCAACTTTATATACCAACCACCAATATCCTTATGCAGCTTAAAAAAGATATAATGATTTATTTAATATTTTTCATATTGCTGCTGATACCAATATGTTTTACAAGTTCCGTATTTGACAGCTGATGTAAATCAATAGTTTAATGTTGTATAACCACCATGATACAGATATCCTCCTAAATTCATTAAAAATAAATACTGAATTCTACTGGATGAGCACTGATTTCAAAATTAAATATCTCTATAAAAAAGATCGATAGAATTATGCGGTAAACTGTACGTTTATAAGAAAAACTGTAAAAATAGTGTATAAAAGTTAGAAAATTTAGTTATGAAAATCGTTAACAGATGGCGCTTTGCTCTGAAAAATCTTTCTCTGAAAGGAGTCTTAAAAAAACAATAAAGTGATGCGGTCTTTGCAATCAAAATACATTTTCTTCAAAATGTTCACCGTTCGAAACAATAAGGTGGCGTAACCGAATAATGAAATCTGACATCACGTCTTGCAATGCCTCAACGGACATGGAATCACATGCAACACCAATCAACGATTCAAGTTCATCTAGAGTGGCGGGATTGTTTCTATAGACAGTGTCTTTCAATGCTCCCCACAGAAAGAAATCACAAGGTGTCAGATCGGGAGTCTTTTTTCAGTTACGACGTCACACTGAAAGCGTCTATGAGCATTGTGATTAAAACGCCATCTGTTAAAGATTTTCATAACTTAATTTTCTAAACTTTCGTACTGCATTTTTACAGTTTTGCTAATAAACGTACAGTAATTCTATCGATCTTTGTTGTAGAGATATTTAATTTTGAAATCAGGGCTTATTCGCTGATCACCCTGTATTTGGTAAATGGGGTATCTAGGGCATCTAATTGAAGATTAAAATATGTACCGTTTAAATATAGCCGTTAATTCATAAGTGGTTCCAGTGTATGTTGGTTATATTTCATAAAATTTTCTTTCACGTTCTTTTTATTTTCAAATGATCTCTTATACTTTTTCTAATTTTATTTGAAATTATCACAACTTAAATCGTTTTTGAAACAAAGATCTTAATTTGCTTGTACAGTAGCATAGAGAACGGTGGAGCACGGAAGGTGTAGATTACATCATCATGGGAGGTGTAGATCCCCGTACATCAGTCTCACAAGGTTCCTTGTGTATACTTGGTTTCCAATAACACTTGTTTTCAAAATACATTGAAGAGGGATGAGAAATTAAAACCATCGACCTTCTTAAATCATTGATGATAACAACAGGCGGAATAATCATACTGTACCCAGGTGCTACTTTTCTTCGCTACGCCATTGTGTTTGCATGTATCCGCCACTCGTTAACGGAAAGGGAACTGAATTCAAAAATATTTTTAAAACTTTCTGAAAAATAACGTTTGTCTCGCTTATTCAATGTATTGTTTACTTGTTTTATTATTTATTTATTGACAGAATTTATTTTCAAAAATATGTAGGTTGTATTTTTTTGAAAAATAATAAAAATGCCCTTACCGTACGTTCTGAAGAGGATACTGTAAATTAGTTTCTTTTTTTTATAAATTAAGATTGTGTTTTAGAGATTTGAGAGTAAGGATAACAGAACTAATAATATTAATAGTTAAGACAAAAAAATTATAATTATATTAAATTTTAAAAAATTCTGAGAAATAAAGGCCAAAAAAGTTATATAATTTTTAAATTTAAAAATTAATAATAACTTCTTTTTTAATTTGAAAATTTAACAAATTTTAAAAGAATTTAATCTTTGTGAGGAATTATTTATTCCATATTTAAGAAATTTAAAACAGCACTGGTGCATTTGTTCTAAATGCATAAAGTAGGAAAATTAAAATATTCCACGAATTTTTATTAAACATCATTACTCAGCATTAACTGAATAATATGAATTACCAAAAGATAAAGAAAGCTTTAAGATTCATAATAAAAAAGTAAAGTCTCATGATGTATTTTATTTTAATGCCATCAACTAAAAATCAGATACATCATAATTTGTGTAGTTCTTGTTCAATTTGGGGACCTTTATCTCATTACTACATCATTAGGTTCTAATATATTCATCAGATAGCTTTTAATAAAAAAGTTGCTTGTCAGATATGCTGTCGCAGTATAAAAATTACTGTAATTGGTTTTCCTCCTATAGGTAGTAAATGAGCACATTAAACACATTAAATAAATTCTTCAAAATGATCGTAGCATATCTCCGACTTCGAAGCAGGCTTACAACCTTCTATTCCAATGTTAGCAACGTAATTGTTAAAACGAAAAAAAAAATAATAATAATAATAATAAACAGAGATTACTCTTTAATTTCACGTTAAAGTATCCAGCATCACACCAGTATTTCATTTTTTAACATATAAAAAGAGAAAAGAAAATTACTCTGAAATTATAACTTCAAATGTAAACAAAAAATAAACTTCATACTTGACGGAGAACGGTAATGACTGACTCATCTACTTAAGTGCTGCGGATGAAGGTTTAAATGCCCTGCGCATAAGTAAATGACACGTGACTTTTACGTCACATGAATTGACCCCACTGTATAATATTGCGCAATATTATAAGATATCAAACAATATTCCGAATATTGATCAATGTCATACAATCTTGTACAATATTTGTGCGCTACTAGGGACAGTAATCAACTACACCCTCCATCACCCAGAGTGGACGCCGGTAAGGATCGAATATATGCGAGCTTTTTTCCTATATTCTTAAAGTGAGTTCACACGAGGCTTATTATTGCCCGCAATCGTTGCTTCTCTGCTGTTGCCCTTGCATTGTCCTCGTGTGAACAGTTGAGACAACGTGGACAACGTTTGTCCCGACTGGACAACTATTTGCCATTGTCCCGTTGTGATCACGTGATTTTCCGGAAGTAGGCATGATCTTCTATTGCGGGCAATAATATGCCTCGTCTGAACCCACCTTAAGAATTATCATGATGATCGAAATGTTTCGATGTGATGACAATGTTTCGATATCTTAATATTGAAACATCATAAGGTATTAAGATATCTTATGATGTTTAACTACTACTTATAAGTTTTCCCCCCGATATCTCGTTGTGTTTTAGAGATAGGAAGGTTAGCTCCTAATTGAGTCACCTGATGACATTCATCTCATTGTATAGTGCAAAGTGAATCTGTTATATGCAAACGTCCAATTGAAACTATAGCTGTCGCCGTTCTGAAGTTATTTGGTAAGGGATGGTACTTCAGGACCGTAATGTTCACTTGTTTTCTGATATCACATTAATTATAAGACTTTAATAAAGCCTATAGAATTCTAATTCAATTATTGCAAGTATATTTTGGGAATATAACATTTGTATAATAAAGCTTTATTTATTTTTGATAACTATACAAAGACTGTCTACTATGGTAGGATTAAAACACTATTGACTATATGATCGCTTACGAATATGAAAATACCTATCCTATATATAGACCAATGGCAGTTAACAGATATCCTTAATTATCAGAAGAAAAAGTTAATGCATCAGTAATCTTCAGTGTTTAAATACTTTGCCAGTTACATTTGATTTGGAATTCAATTCTACGATAAGTTTTCGTGAATGAAGTTACACTACATTGTTATTCATTTTTTATAATATGAGTTCTTTTCTGGAATTTCAATAGAGAAGTTTAGTTCAATTTGCTATTGCATTATTCTGTAAAATAGTTTATAGTAGTTGAGGACTCCAGTAGTTATAGAAATCTATTTGATTTCTAATTTCTTTGATATTTTTTTTACTCCTTATATCTAGGTCTTGCTGCGATTTATATTTTTAGATTAAATTTGACTGTTAGTAAACATATAAGTTGCAAATAATTATGCATGGCTATGGGAATTAAGATAGATGATTGTGTATGAATTATTGTCCGCTTAATTAAACATCAATAGAAGATTAATAAAATTGATATTTTTTTAAATAAATATTTTTTTTGGTCATTAATTGGATAAGTGTTGCTATTTGTTTTAAACATTGATGAATGTCTCCTAAAAGCTAACATAAAAAAATAGTTTTTTTACATTAATTTTTGAAATGTGGTTTACAGTCGACATCACCAAAATTTATTTTATAAAAACGGAAATATTTTCATTTTAACTCTCAATCTTGATTTGTTTTATTAAAAAAAAATTTTTAATGACGTGTTCTGCTTCATCTAATATATACAATGATTTCCCGTATTTAATAGCCAAATGTAAATGGAAAAAAAATCTGTAAAGAAAAATCATTGACCATTTGAAAAGTTTCGAACTACGAAATTGCCATAGGGATTCTAAAATTCATTTGATTAATTTTCATACATTAAAAAAAGAATTAATTTTATCTCTCACATTTTTATTAAAGTCTGTTCACATCAGGACTATTAATTTAAAACAAAAATTAAAACTTCGAGATTTTTTTCCCCCATCTTAGTTAAGAACATTTTCGATCGCTCTCTGACAATTCGGAATTCAGCAAACTAATGCGTTTTGTTTCGTTTTATCTCAGCCAATTGTGATTCGGATGACTAATGATTTCACTATATACCGTCGACTTCTCTGCTCCCATTGGCCAAAACAAAAGCTGCGACCATTAGGGTTCTTCCTCATCCGGTGTCTCGTTGATCTCTTTGAGCACTGATCCCGGTTGCAGTTACACTATTCCATCGAGCACTGTGCCTTGTGCTACGAGCCGACCGATCATTTCCCTCCCGGCCAGGTGAAACGATCTTGTACTTCCGGCTCTGGCAACGACTGACTCGAAGATGGATGACGCTTTGTTCTACACACATTAGCCTTATCAGGACTCACAGTGCTACTGGATAATTAGTTGCCGGGTTGAGTCTTGTTGCTTGTCGAGAGTTCTGATTATAGTTCGGTAACGACAGAATCCGGATCTATTCCAATTTGCAATATATGGCTTCGGAGAACATTAAGTTTAACATTCTTGCATAAACTGATTGATCATTAACATACAAGAAAGGTGCTGAAGGTAATATGCGGTACTTCGCTCAAGTACTGTGATGCTTAGAATGTTAAGTTTATTGGAGTTCATTACACTGACATTTATCAGACCATAAAAATGTAAATTAATCACAAATGAATGATTCGCAAATGGTAGTAAAAGTAAACAGCAAGAAACGTCTTTCTGAATCTAAGCAAAATATTCAACTTTCACTTAAAAAAAAAACGTTTGAAAGAATCATGCAATATCAGAAATATAATTTAAAAATAACATCCAAGGAAAGTTACAGATGAACCATATATAAATGTAATAATTTCTAATTATCTAGATTCTAAAACAATTTCTTAATCCAGGATTCGGTATAAATTTTATTTCTTAATAGTACAGGCTATTATTCTCCCCCCCCCCTAAAAGAACTATGTACTACTCCTAACAAATTCCTTTCTTAAACTATACATATTCAAAATACTTTCTCAAGCTCTCCTTTTTCTTGTTTTCTTATTCAGTATACTAAACTTTACTCCTCGTGGCCTTTAAAAAGAAAACGTGGCAACAGATTTTAAAAAAGGGATTGTTTCATTAAATTTTGAAGAATAAAAATTATTAAAGAATCCACACTTGCTGCTTCAAAAAATATTTTACATTTATTTCAATAAATTTTTCTCTTTAAAGTTTAAATAAACTTATGTTGTCATTCATTAACTAACTCTCTGTTATCATTAGTTACGCTTAGGCAAAAGCCCAACAGTATGATTTAGGAGTTTATTTAATGAAAAGCGTGAAAGTAATAAAATTGGTTGCCTTTATTGACAACAAACGATTTAAAAAGTAAGTTCGATATAAAACAACTGAAAACTGAAAATTTTGGCAAAAACTGAAAAATAAATTCGCCATTTCTTACAAATTCTGATTTTACGGAAAATTATTACAAATAATTTTATTGAATCAAAATGCGTACGAATTTTAAAATTTAAAACAAATTTTTACTGCCCAAAATGCTTTTTTAGGGGGGGGGGTCCGCATTAGTAGTTTATTCATTGATGATCGTCATTAACAACCTTTACAAATTTCTGATCTTGCATATAGAAATTCGTTCATAAATGATTAAGAATATTTAACGTGAGGTCCATTTGTTGATATCTGTTGATTGCACATGAATCAGTTTTAATAATGATTAAATTTGTCAAGTTTATGTTTAACTAATAAAATACCATTTTTTTCTCTTCGAAGAAATTAGATTGTACAGAATCGGGACATAAAATGCATCTGAAATCTTGATGAAACAGTTTGTCTAATGGTTGTTGAATGGTAATTGAAATGGTTTGTCTATAGGTCTTGCCTTTGTTGAACTGGAAAATAAAGAAAAGGTATAGATTTTGAGCAGATTTGAACAGTGCAAATGTTATATTAAGAAAAGATGTATAATATTTTTAAAAAATCAAATTTGTTATAATCAGTAACTGCTGAAACCCAACAGAATGCCTTTATACAGACTGAAACTCTTACCTACTTTGAAATTTTCTAGAGATCTAAAAACCAAAATAAAACCATTTGGCTTGTCTCATCAGTACATCACTGGTATAAGAATAGTCATCCAAAAGGCTCACTGACCTTGATTGCAGTAGACAGAATCATACTACTGTTACTCGTTTTTTCAGGCGGCGTATTAGAACTATGAAATATTATATGGGCTTTAAGCGCTTTGAAGTCTGCCCTAAGCATTTACGAAAGAGGCTTTACCTGATCACATTCTTATTTGTTTGGGCCTCACCGGTCAGGATCTAATTGGCGATCCTTTGTTAATATTGGACTTCTTGAGGGTGCACAGTTTCAAAGTCTTGATACAGCTCTGTTGTTTTTGAGAATGTGCAACAACAACAGCTCAACTGTATAGAAGCATAATTAATTCGGTCAGTTTTTTTTTTTTGGTCAATGAACAGTTGACTAATGAAACAAGTCATTGATAAGAATCATCAAGAATCAATCAATCGTAAAGAAATACTCATTCATTAGACTAAAGACAAAAAAAAAAAAAACTTACTGGTATTTTTTTCAGTGAAGTAAACTTCAGTCCAAAGTTTCTTCTTAAATTGGTTGGCACAATCTACACTTTACTTAAATGTTAAATAATAAACAACAACAACAAAAAAGGAACTGCAGGAAAATCGAAGATTTAACAAAATATTTAACCTTATTATTGCTTAGTTTTTCTTTTTCTTTTTATGCGATATGAATTCAAACCCGGAACCACTACATATCTCTTTTAGATCAATGAGTATATACTGTTAGATTACTGGAAAAAATGTTACATGGAAAACGCTGCATGAGGATATCGAGCATGTTTAATAGGAAAACAAAAAATTATGGAATTTTTAAATTCACTTTACTTCAGTGAAGTACTTGATTTGTAATATCAGCGAACCTTGACGAAGATGAACTAAATTTAACAGGAAGCAGTTTATTTGAGCATTGAAACATCTTTTTATGGTACATGAATTACATTGTCCCCAGCAGAAGGAAATATCTCCAAATGTATCGTTATTATTATAAGTTTCTTCAAAAAGAGGTTTTCAACTAGATGCAGCTTTTTTATTACTGAAATATTGCCACAAATGATTAGATCTCAAAAACAAAATCAATTCATTATTATTGAATATACAATATATTTGTAGTGCCAATTTCATTTTTGAATTCTTTTCACTTCTTGCAAAAGGAAGAAGATGATGTCAAGGTTCACCATAAAGCAATAACAATTTGGATGACAGATAAAATAGTAATTTTATTTAGTAAGGGTTGTAAATAAATTTATTCCATGGATTCATCGATAAAATTTTACTGAAATATACAATTCTTTGCCAATTTATGATTACCAGTGATAAATTCGTTGATTGTTGGAATCTGTATATTGAATTTGAAGTGACCAGAATTTATATTTCGAAATGAAATAAGATATAATTGATATCCATCTTTACGCCAAATAAATTTCTATATCATCCTATGAAATTGTAAAAAATTTCTTCGTAGAATTATCGTAGTGTTATGAATATCTGTCGTTTTTCTACATAAATAGTCATATTGTAGGAAGAAAGATTCAGATATTTTTTATTAGATGTGAATGAATGATTCACAGGCCCACGACATTGCTGATTTTGAAGACAAAATTGTTGATTGAAGACAAAAATGAAGGTTCTGGAAAATGAAACAATCCTGAGTGTATTTATATTAGCATCTAAATTCTGAAGATTCTTCTAAAAAATTCCGTAAGTTGTCACACTTTGTCACAAAACCTATGCAAACTCGAAATGTTGAAGCGATTCTTTTATTTTATCTTTGAAATACCCACCAGAGAATGAATGCATTTCTTCAGAGCTTTATTTATTTTTATTGAATAATTTGCATTTTGATTGCTCCGCTAGTGTCTACAGATGCTATTCTTTGCGGATATCTCAAATTTGTTTTTGTTTTCTGCCTCAGTTTCCTTGAAATAAAGTATTTTATTTCGTCATGAAATAAGCGTTGTTTTCCTTAACCACCGTGTTATCCCATAGTGAACAGTTTATTATATGGGGATGGGATATCGCCATATACAGTGTGATCAGCGAATAAGCCCTGATTTCAAAATTAAATATCTCTGCAAAAAAGATCGATAGAATTATAATGGTAAACTGTACATTTATGAGCAAAACTGTAAAAATAGTGTACAAAAGATAGAAAATTTAGTTACAAAAATCGTTAACGGATGACGCTCTGCTATGAGAGGAGTCTTTAAAAAAAAGCACAATAAAGTGATGCGGTCTTTGCAATCAAAATACAATTTTTTAAAAATGTTCACCGTTCGAAACAATGAGGTGGCGTAATCGAACAATGAAATTTGACATCACGTTTTGCAATGTCTCAACGGAAATGGAATCCCATGCAACACCCATCAAAGATCCCAGCTCATCTAGAGTGGAGGGATAGTTTCTATAGACAGTGTTTTTCAATGCTCCCCACAGAAAGAAATCCCACGGAGTCAGATCGGGAGTCATTTTTCCTTTTTGACGTCACACTGAAAGCGTCTATGGGCATTATGATTGGAGCATCATCTGTTAACGATTTTCGTAACAAAATTTTCTAAACTTTTGTACACTAAGTTGATCACCCTGCAAGTAAACTGGCTTTCACTTGCCTTCGGAGTATAATAAAGATGTATAATTGAATTGCTTCCATTCCGTTGACAGGTAAGACATATCCTTTAAATTCGACATGAATGCATAGAGTGTCGATAATAAGCATTTTTTGAGTTCGTTTCAGTGTCTAATAAATTGTCTAAACGGCCAGTCATTCAAATAACTATCTTTGCTTCGACATGGTATAACATCACTTGGCATATCATGGTATTTTATAGCTTGCCCATGATATTTTTAACAATAGACAACAAGGATTTACATATGACATAGATATATTTAATACTTTTGTTTTAATCTAAATATAACTTTCAAATTTAGTATTTCCTTAATTTCCCTCTTTATTTGGAATCGAAGATTGAAGAAGAATTAAGATAATAAGAATAATGTAATTGGTAGAAGTCGGCATCCTCGATTTCAGCTGGATAATATTTATATTGCTGAATATTATTTGAATACTGGGTGGCATGACATGAATGGCACAAAAATAATTGAAAACGCACATTATTTGACCAAATGCAACAGAAAACGGCAAGCTCTTACTTCTAGGCTAAAAGATGTTTATTGCGACAAAAGTTTTCAATATTTTGCTGAATACAATTTTTAAAAAATTTGAAAAAACAAATATTTTTCCTCACTAATTTGGAATCTATCGTCGTAAAGCAATTTTTTAGGTCATTTTAAAATTCAGAAAGTAACCTTTACAGTTACACCAATATTATTTATGTACAATTTATCATCTAATCTTAACAAATTAGAAAATATTTTAACTCTATTTTAAAACATTTTTCTTTGATTTCTGTATTTATGTTATTATTGATGCAATCAAGAGCAATTTTTAAAAAACGCAACATAAAAGCAGATGAGCCAGTTTTAAAATATCATTCTTCTACACTGTTTCAAATGAATGGCTCGAATCTTTCATGGATTATTTTTAACTACTGAAATTTATTTATCCTTTTTGTGCTTATTTTTAATGGAAAAATGGAATGACAAAAAGAAGATAATAGAGTGATGTTCAGCTTTGTGCTGGGTAGTCAAATGGGTTTTTTTTCTTTCTGTGTAATAATATATTACAAAATGAATACAAAGGGCTCTTTATATGTGTAGAAATAACCATTATTACATAAATATACGGATTTCTTTTCTATTTGATCAAAAAAGATTTGATTTTTTTTCTATTTGATTAATTAGATTTTTTTCTATTTGGTTTTTCATTCATCTATAATGATCAAATTCATAAGATCCATTGATTAAGTTATGAACTTAAACTGAAAACATACCTAAATAAGTCTCCATCATTAAATTCGAAAGTAAAATTAGAATTTTATTTACGAATTGGTACAATTAGATAATCTTGAGAAACTGATTATGTCTATTAAATATTGTTCTGATATAATTAAATAAAATCCAAAAAAATTGCATTTCAGTACATAAGACAAACAACATCAATGTCGAAAACGGTTGCTTAATTTTATGAATTTTTATTGTAATCCAATTTTATTTATAAACGGAAAAGGGGATTTTAAATATAAATTAATTTATATTCACTCAAATTTATATTTAATTTGAATGAAGATGTGATTTTTTGCTTTCTAATATATTCTTCTACGTTTTTCTATTGAAAAACATATTTATTTTTAAAAGAAAATTTCTTACATTTTTCGAACTAACTATTTTTATTCTCTCTCTTTAAAAAAAATTGTAAATAATACTCATACATTTTTAAAAATATACCATGTTAAATGTATCTTTCCAATGTTAGCAGTTCTTTCAATGCGCATATATACCGATCAATGTCTATTTTGCAAAATTTATATACATAATTCGGTTTATAAGCACATTGGAGGAACTGCTAATATTGGAAAGATACATTTAACATAGTATTTTTTTTAAAGGTGTTATGCATATTGTTTACTATTATTTTTAAAGAAAATGAATTCTTTTTTTTCCAAACTGCCTAAAAAACGGCCATTAAACCACTTTTAATTCTTTTCATTATCTATAGGATCTTTTATTTTTCGTCTATATTTTCAACAAGTATTGTGACAACGATGTCCAATGCTAATCTATGCCATAGTGGAATATTTTAATCATTTTTGTCAAAAGTATTGCTGAAATATACAAAGAAAGATAAAATATTTATTGTTGATGTTAGTAAATTTTCTTGAAAATATAATTTGTTTACAATAACATTCGCTTTATTAAATTTCTGCAATTTATCAAATAACATAATTAAGTAAAAGTACAATATTCTTGGAAATCCTTTTATAAGATATTTGTATTAAAAATTCTGAAAATACACTGTAAGAAAACTATTGTTAAGATAGAAATTTTAATTTAAATTTTAAAAAATACTTAAAATGTTCTGGTATTGTCATAATGGATGGTAATAATAACTTAAAAGAAAATTTCCATGCATTTTTATACCAGAAACATAGTTTTAGTAACATCTTTTAAAATATTTATTTTAGAACAAAATAGTATCACATATTAACAAATACTTTAGTGTAATATCATAATCTATGTAAATAAAAAAGAATCTTTGTCTGTATGTCTCGTATGCGCTGCCGTACCTCTCATTTGATTAAGATAAAACTTCGATTTTTTATTACTTACACTTACAGGATGGTTATATGCATAGTGAAAGTATGTAATCTATAAAATTAATTTTTGGATCTATTTATCGCATCTATTAACCAAGGATTATTGTCTAATTAACTCGCCAAAGAGATAACAGATACAGTAAAAGTGCTAAATTCAAGCTAGAATGCAATATAAGTAGTTCTCTGAGGTAACAGCCTTTTTAGAAAGCATGAGAGAAAGTTTTGGGGAAAAGACTCCTATACGATTTAAATTATAATTAAAATTTTAAGGTTCTTTTCAGTAACTTCCGAATATATTATTGTATAAATAATTTTACATCATCTTAGTTTTCAAAAAATTATCTTTTCAACTACACTGAGGGGAAAAAAATCCCAACACCAAGAAAAAATTATTGTACAGTAATGAAATTTTAGGAATACACTTGTCTAGGTAATATATTTAATTGATTAAAGTTTCAAGATCACAGGTAGAGCCATTGGCGAGAAGAGCCATTTCAAATGTGAAATGCTGGTACGTTAGTAACCGGTGTAACCACCAGAATTTTGAATGCAAGCATGCAAACGTGCATGCCTGCATTCAAACGTCACTGCTGGGACGTCACGTGCAAACGTCACTGCAGGGACGGTTAATGCTGTTTGTGGATGACGCTGCAGTTGTCGTCCAATGATCTCTCATATGTGCAGAGAAAGATCTGGTGATCTAGCAGGCCAAGGCAACATGTTGACACTCTGTAGAGATGTTGGGTTACAACAGCGGTATGAGGGCAAGCGTTATCCTGTTGGAAAATACCCCCTTGAATGCTGTTCATGAATGGAAGCACAACAAGTTGTATCACTAGACTGACGTACAAATTTGCAGTCAGTGTGCGTGGGATAACCACCAGAGTGCTCCTGCTGTCATACGAAATTGCTCCCCAAACTATAACTCCAGGAGTAGGCCCTGTGTGTCTAGGCCACAGACAGGTCACTAGCAGGAGTTCACCTGGCCTCCTTCTAACAAAAAAAAAGGCTATCACTGCGACCAAGGCAGAAACGGCTTTCATCAGAAAACACAACAGATCTCCACTCCGTTCTCCAATGAGCTCTAGCTTGACACCATTCACGTCGCAAACGGCAGTGGTTTGGAGTCAGTGGAATGCACTGTACAAGGCGTCTGGTTCGGAGCTGTCCTTGAAGTAACCGATTTGTAACAGTTCGTTGTGTCCCTGTGGTGCCAACTGCAGCTCGAATTTCAGTTGCAGACGCAGTACGATTAGCCACAGCCATACACCGAATACGACGGTCTTCCCTCTCAGTAGTACCACGTGGCCACCCGGAACCTGGTCTTCTTGAGGCAGTACCTTCCTTTGACCACTGCCGCCAATACTCATCCACAGTGGATACATTCCTGCCAAGTCTTTCAGCAATATCACGGAAAGAAAACCCACCTTCTTTTAGTCCTACAACATGACCTCGTTCAAACTCAGTGAGCTGTTGATAATGGCTTCTTCGTCTTCTCAGAGGCATCCTTGACTAACATTAACCCACTACGTCAAATCACAACTGTAAATAACGATCACGAACCTTACAGCGCTTATTTAAAGCAAACCTCATTTGCATGTTTATAGTGTCGCTACTAGCGCCACACTTACGCACGTAGCTCGAAATTTGAATCGATGTATAAATACATCTTTCAGATGTATAAACATGCCTACCAAATTTCGTTTATCTAGCACAGCTCCTTCCTAGTGTTGGGATTTTTTTTCCATCAGTGTATATAAAAAATTTTATGGTACAAATATATTTTCAATGTTTAATCTATTTTAAAAGAAAATAATTTAATCACATTTTCTAATATTAAATTTGAGAATTCAAAACGAATATTAAACGAATCACGAGATACAATAAATAGTTTCTTTCATTACTATTCTGAAAGAACACCAAACATTACAATTCTAAAAGAATACACAAATCTAATACATAAAAATGAATATTTGTTCGTAGAGTATAAAAATAAAAATAGAATAAATAGTATTTATTCTTCTATTTCAAGTATCCTTCAATTTCATTGAATGTATTCATTGCCGACAAGAAAATAAATATCATTCTTAATTAAACAAGATAACTATTTCCAATTCCAAGCAATATTTCCAAGATTCTTTTTTCTGCAGCAGCAACGCGCCGGGTATTATCTAACGCCATATAAAAATGAAGATTTTTTTTCTCTTTTAGGTCAGAAATTGAATATACTGATTTCTTTTTCGTTCATTTAGTGTGAGAATTTGGAGAGTGGAGGCCAGTTCAAATGCCATCTTCCTCATCTGATCGGATTCAAAATTACAAGGTATATCTGAAAATATCCTTACATCTTCCTGTCTGTTTGTAATTTTGAAAGATACCTGCGTCAACTTTCATATAAAAGTTTCAACAATTAGTATTTATTTAAAAGCTATATTTTTATACAGCATATTTTTGGGGAAATATCTATGAATTTCAAATACTTTCATACATACCGTTGAATGAAATCGCTAAGAATAATAATTATATTTTAAACATGTAAATTTAAAAACTATAATAATAATATGCTTCTTCTACTTATGAACTATATCGCACAGGAAAAATAATAAGTATTCAGAGTAATAATTAAAAGATGTAGGAAAATATTCACGATTCAAAATAAATACATTTTAAAAATCCATTCTTCATGTTTTTATTCAGAAATGCATATTCGATATTGTCTTCCACCAAATCTTTTACTCTTCTTATCGCACTTCCATCCAAATTTACGATTCGAATCTGATTGTGAAATCTCATATTTCATTATTCTATTGACTGAATGTTCTTTTCGTTTTGTTAAATATACGACTTCGAAGATAAAGTTCCATTGTGGTTGCTATTGCCAGTTCTCCTTTCCATGCAAATACAGAGCAGACGATTTAATTACTACGCTTTGAACGTTTTCCACTCCTAGAAGCGTTATTTAACGGCTTTGTTTTAAATGTTCGAAACCATTTTGACAGTAATTCTTAAGTTCCGCAATAATGAATTTATCATTGTGGATGCTTCAATTTCTCTTTCTAGCAAAACTAATAAAAAGTTTGAAGGCACAATAAAATAGCAAAATTTTCTCCGACGTGCATTTTCATTTCATAAAATAATTCCGTTTTGATGAAGAAAGAGATAAATTTCGCCATTATTTTGGAACGATAATCATGGCTGGGTATGTGGGGTGTGGAAAGAGGGGGAGGAGGGGGATCACGTTCCAATAACAATAAAGGATTCGTATCTGGCAGCACCTGGCTTTTTCCAACGAAATGTAATGTGGCTGAATTATGGTTCCTCGTGGTGGCAATGAAGATGAAGTTCATTAAAGTGTTTGTCGCGTGGGTTTTCAGACAGAATTGAATCATTATCGCAGAATTGGCTGCATTTTTAGTTTCACCCAGGAAATATTTTGCGAGACAGTAAAGTATTGAATATTAAAGAGAGTAATGGGTTAGACAGAAAAAATATTTTTGATAAATTTACGATTAAAATCTTTGAATTTATTCGAATGCTTATTGTTATGTTAAAATTTATGAAATCGTAAATTTTATATTTTAATATTTGGAAAATTACATTCATTATTTTCTTTATTGAGTTAAAGCTGATGGAGTTCACTGGCGCTAAAACCACTTCTGATTATGCAGCGCCAACGACAAGGTATATGCAAACATATGGCTCATAAAATAGTCAAGTTTTAAAAGGTTAATCAAAATTTCTGCTTCAAAATTCTATTCTAGACCTTGAAAAAATATGCTTAAATAAACTGACATATAGACTTCAAGCATTACAAAAAATGATAAAATACTTAAATAAGGTAAAAGAAACCAATCATTTTTTAAAAAGTAAAAAGTTGAGGATGAGGCACCCTATGAAGGATGTCTTTTAATACAAAATGAGGGAACTGAAAACTCCGAACTCGATGAGAATCAAAACGTGGGCACTCTATCAGAATGTGGTGAACTTACAAAGGCATTGGCATAAAATGCATCAACGGGCGGGCTCCCCCAACAACAATGCCTATGTGTAGGTTTAGTATGGCCGATTCTTAAACGTGTAATAACCGTATCCAATTTTCTGCTATTTAAAATGGGCCAACACTCGATGGAATATTTGATAGAATGAAGCTTATTTGCCTTTATTGTCTTTATATTAAACTTGTTACATTACAATGTTATTGATTTTAAGTAAAATAAATTCTAATTCAATACAATTCTGTGAGAAAAATATTAAATAGTGCATTTTCTTTTAAAAAGAAGCTACATTCAAGAAATATTATGACATGGTCGCGGAAAAAACTCCTAACTAACATTCTTACATTTTCTTATGTTATTTTGTACATTATTTTATGTTATGCTGTGGTTCAAGATTACAAGCACAGACGTCAAGAGAACTTTAGGCTCAGAATAAATTAATTCATTGAACTTCACATGCATAGAAAAAATTGAATTAATAAGATTAATATTATTAATTTAGAACATTAATTTTTTCCTCGAAACTGTAAAAATAAGTAAAAAATATAATTGAAGAGATATTTCCCATCCCAAAGTTTATAATTTTTTGAAAATAATAATATATTTTAAAGATTTGACAGGTAAATACCTCTCATTTTTAGATTTCTTTCCAAGGGTTTTATAGATTTATATTAATAATATTTAAATCAATTGCTAATTCTACGAAAAACAGTCATTATTCCATGATAAGAAAGGTATAAAAATTAAAGAAATAATATTCATAAACATTTGTCTATTGATAGCGCATTTATCTTAAATCTTATTTACTTTATCAATCTCTGTCCTATTATAGCATGCGCTCATGTTACATATACATATACATGTATATGTACTATATATAGATACATTTTAGTTCCTACAATTTAGCCATCGTCATAATAAAGCAACCATTAACTCTGAATTCGCAACATGAGTATATGCTATAATAGGACAGATTATTATAGGATAAAGTAAGTTCAGATTGATTGAATCAATTTTTACAAGTATATATTTTTGGCTATATAATAGTTACAAATGGATATATACTTAATATTTGAGAAAAAAATGTCTTTAGATAATGAGGCAATGACTGCTTCTTTATTAAAATTTTGGTAAATCAAGCCCATTCCTCCAAATTATATGATAGCCTTTATTAATAAACAGAAATTTATAGTAAGATACCAATAGTTATAATATTAGTCATTATTATAAACAGAAAAGAAATTTGCTTTTGAAGCATGTGGTGGGATGAAGAAAATGTGAGATATCGCTGCCATTTCACATTCTGTGGATGTCAGACAGACAGGAAGACAGTTTTGGAATTAACTTCAAATTATTTTTCCACGCTAGGAAATGATTTATAAATGGAAATTATCGGAAGTACCCGTTCTCCCAAGACACAAAATAATAAGTGCAAGAAGAGTTATCTTTTACCTTGGTGCTTTTACTGATATATTCTTATAAGATTTCTTTTATACATATAGATTTTCAGGAAAAGGAATCTTAGGTATCTTTGGAAAGAATACTGCCATCATTAAGAATTTTTATCTTGTACTATAAGAAGTTAGTAGTCATTAATTTTTAGAGTGTGTACTAGAAATAATTAATGAAAAAAGTGGCATTTGGATCGTGAAATAAGAGAAAATATTAGAATAAAGTAGTATGGCCTAATTTAAGATAAATTAGATAAAGATATATTCTCTCGCGCGCGATTATACACACTTATATATATATATATAGACACTGTATTTTTTATCTATACTATATTTTTGGATATATTTATCCAGAAATATAGTGTATATATAATATATCCAGATATTATATAATATATATATAATATCTGGATATAATATAGTCCAGAAATATAATATTTGTATCTATGCTATATTTCTGGATTTTATCTATATCTACATAAATATAGATATAGATAAAATGCAGACATAGATAGAATGTAGATATAGACAGCGTGTAGATAGACATATATATAAGTCATAAAAATTTATTGATACGTTCTTTACTATATAAAAAAGTAACTATTTCCATATAATATCTGGATATAATATAGTCCAGAAATATAATTTTTGTATCTATACTATATTTCTGGATTTTATCTGTACCTACATAAATATAGATATAGATAAAATGCAGATATAGATATCATGTAGATATAGACAGCTTATAGATAGACAGATATATAAGTCATAAAAATTTATTGATCCGTTCTTTACTAGAAAAAAAATTATTTCCTAATTAACTATTCCTAGTAACTATTTCCATATAATATCTGGATATAATATAGTCCAGAAATATAATATTTGTAATCTATACTACATTTCTGGATTTTATCTATATCTACATAAATGTAGATATAGATAAAATGAAGACATAGATATAATGTAGATATCGACAGCTTGTAGATAGACAGATATATAAGTCATAAAAAGTTATTAATCTGTTCTTTACTTGAAAAAAAATAACTATTTCCAATTTCATTTATTATAAACTAAATGTTTTTTCATAAATTCTATAATTACTAAATATTTGTTAATAAATATATTCCTACAAAAAAAGTAATTATCTTAAAATTTTCCATTCCGTTTCTCCACAGAGGATCTGAACGGGATATTTTCCGCCAATCCGCCATCCCCAGCATCTTTGCAGCAACCCTTCGGATGCACCGCGACAGTGTAAAACAGTGGCGATTGCCATTTGTCAGAACAACCTGACGATTAGTAAAAGGGGTTTCTGCATGACACTTCCAATCATTAATAGCTGTCGCCCGAATTCAAGGGAGAGTTAGAAAAACCGTTTAGATAAATCGCTCGTTAGCGTTACAGCCTTTATCTGTCGGTTTTTTTTTTCCCGCGCTTCCCTAATGTGAGGTGCGCAGGAAGTGAGCGGGGGACTATCGCACTTTTAACGAAGATGTGACACATCGCCGTCAACAAAAGAGCCGACGACCATTGTGGCGGCAGACCAATAGAGCCCTTTTATTCGCGAGCGGGAAGAAATTCGAACACGCGACGGCTAATTTTTAGTTCTGATCTTCTTCCAAACCATTTCAGGAAGACTGGGAGAATGCTGATCGGTCAGAATGTTCTGAAGATAATTTGAAGGATGTTGAGAAGATAACTTGAAGAATGTTCAGAAGATAACTTGAAGAATGTTCAGAAGATAATTTGAAGAATGTTCAGAAGATAACTTGAAAATGTTCAGAAGATAATTTGAAGAATGTTCAGAATTTAACTTGAAGAATGTTCATAGGGCAGATGTTGTTGGAAAGAATAATACTCTCGTTATAATATTATTCTTTGAAATGAGTTTAATTAATTGGATTCTTATTTCTATTTTAATGGTAATTCTGGATATGAGCATATTTAGATTTTAGCTCTGGAGAGTAATTGTCTATTTATAATTCATCTAGAACGGTTTAGAATAAATCAGAATAGTGAAAATTTCAAAGAATAGAGAAAGAAAACCAAAATCATGCCATTAAAATAATCAATAATTCTCTTTCTTCAACTTTTTAGTAAAACCATTTGAAATAACCATTTAAGGTACATATTTTTAAAAAGCATATTTAAAAAATGAATAATTCGAAAACGAATAAAGATAAAAAGATGCGGTATGCACTAAACGGATGGAAAAAAAGTCTGTTTTTGTGTGGCAGCGAAACAAAAATTGTCCTACAAATGGTGCTACAGTTTTTATTTCCCCAAAAAATGATTTACAAATGAAAAAAATGTTGACAAATTTCAAGTCAGCTTAATGACAGTTAAATGTTTAATGTTCTGTTCATCATTCAGAAGTACAGCTGTGAGACGGGTCATCACGCTGTTCACAGCATTCAGTTGTCTTTCTTGCGTTATGGTCGACACATTTTGGCGGACAACATCTTTCAGTGCTGTTAGTGATGTCGGTCGGTCGCGGTATACTTTCGACTGCAAGAATCCCCGCAGAAAAAAGTCATAAGGTGTCAGATCGAGAGATCTTGGAGGCTACTGATATATCTACTGATAAAATATCTACTGATAATGCGATCCTCCCCAGTGCAATATGAGGTGGTGCTCTATCTTGCATAAAGGTGACTGTTTGGAGTGTTTATCGAGCTTGCAGTTAAGGAATAATGTTGTTCTGTAACAGTGCTCTTATTGCTGACCAATGACAAAAACTGTTTTGTCGTTCTTCTTGGACGTGATGCCAAAGAACCTGTAGCTTCAAATTTCTTCATTATTTTGTTCAATCTAGAAGACGCTATTCGTCCTTTGCTATCTCGCATACCCATCATCTAGTGATATGCTCGCAATGCCGATTTGGCACTTTCCGAATTCTTATAATACAGTTTAACTAAGAGGGCTTTCTCAACTATGTCAATGCATATAAGCTTCGACTATCATTACCTGTTGCAATTGCTTTTTATATCGTTTGTTGCTTTGCATAATCCTACATCAGAAATCCGACAGCGCCATCTGATGGACGTCAACAGAACTATTTTTATTTTATTGCCCCTAAAAGTCAGGCTTCTTTTCCATCCGTTTAGTGCAACGCTCATTTTTTTCTTCTTATCTTTATTCGTTTTCGTATGATTCATGTTTAAAGTTCGTCCTGACCTTTAAATCACCTGGTACATAGGTTGCTCCCAAAATTCCAGAATATGGTGACAATCATAAAGTTTTGACGAACATCATTTACATATTTTTTTAAAAAGCGCTTTTCGTGATCTCAAAAACAAAATTTGAATTAACTCAAGTCCTTATATGGCTATACCAAGAACAATTAGAATAAATTTTTAATAAATTAGATATAACAGCTTTATAAATTTATTTTAAAATGCATTCGTAAATCCAATATATACATACGCATATATGTGTGTGTGCTTCAAAGAAAAAAATGCTAGAAAAATTGTATAACTACTCCATCCATAATACATACTACTAGTTTTATCATTATTATTATTACAAAGGTATCAAACCAAATATTTTGTACCCTCAGAAAATTTTGGTTAGGAAAAAAAATGAGATTGCGGAATTTCTTTGGAATTCTGGAAGCTCATATCAAAACATCATTTTCTACAAGAAATGCCTTTCATTTACTTTTTTTTTTTTACTTTCTCATATAAGAAGTATTGAAATGGATTTAAAAAATCTGAAGTCTAGACTCTGACGAATTTCCACATAACACAAACCTACCTGAGTTCGAAAAGTAGATTTTTGGGGTTATGTCTCTCTGTGAACACGGTAACTAAAAAAATACTTTGAGGTAGTAGCTGATTTTTTTTTGTATATAAAATTACGACCAAATTTGTTGAATTCTATCAAATTTTATATTAAAACCCTTCAAGGAAGTTTATTTGGCTGTTGGAATACAATAGAGCTCGGTAACTGAAAAACGTAAAAAGGTAGTAAATAAAATCTGGTTTAGGATTTAAAAAAAGGTTCAGCATTTAAAAAAGATATTTCAAATTTTAACCCAATCTGTCACTCAATTGACCGTTTGCCAGACTGTAATTTCGCACGCGTGGAAATGTAATAATTTATAAACTTAATAAGTCAAGTGAATGAAATTCGATGTTATTTTACGACTAGAATTGCAATTTTGTGTCCAAACATGGTGTCAATCGACTGACAGAAAGGTCTCCAAAATACATTTTCTCTCGACAGATTTAGAAAAAAAAAATCACCCCAAAGGTCTCTATTTCGTAACTATTGTTTCCTAATGCAAGCACGTTGTTCACAGCCTTACCATAGTTCCCCAATTTTAAATGTAGAAAGAGGAATAAAAGCGTTTCTTGCAGAGTTTGGGAGAAAAATTAGAGTTGAACATTTCTATTGATTAAACTAGTCATCATCTGAAGGGATGGATTTATGCATTTTACCATCCTATACAGTAAATATCACGAGACTCATCTTTTAATAAGAACAATAATTTAAATTTACATACAAAAGAATACCTTTGGCATGTCGTTGAATTATTTCAGGTTCCAGATTTTTACTTTCTCGTATTTGCAGTATACAGAAAATATTGTAATCTTCAAAACTTTTTAGCTCGAGATTTTGACGAATTTCTAGTTTTATACCTCCCTGAATTTGAAAATACATTTTCTGATAATATCTGTCTTTCTGTGACAAAGATAACTCACAAGCGCTTTATGCTAACCTGCTGAAATTTCAAACCGGCATTAAAACTCCTGTAAAATGTTTTTCATTTATCAAATTGTTTATACTATAGAATTTATCAAGTAATAATTTTCTTCCTAAATGTAGTTAAAAATATGCATTAGATTTTAATTTAAGAGGCTTATCATCGGCGAATTTCGACACAACTTAGAGCTGTGAAAATAAAATTTCCAAAATAGTATTAAAATGGTATTTGTAAAATAATTTTAAAATGATATTAGTTAATTTACATGACACCAAATTTGCAGATGTCAACTAAATTTTGAGTGAAATAGAAAAAGAAAAATCGGTCTGTCCACTGTTTGAATATAAAGATAAATATAACTACAAAACGAAAAGATCTAGATCTATAAAACTCGGCATACATATTTAACATCTATAGTGTAGACAACTATCGAGTTTTGAATTCAAATCCAATAAGATATTGCCTGACTCCTAATTTTCAGAAATAAATAAATACACCTTAATCAAGTAATGACATAAATAGGCCAAATTTGGGTATGGCATTTTGTGACTACAAATACAGTCATGAGTCAAATTTTTGTTTGCATCGATTAGGAAAAAAGAGTAAAGCCCAAATTCGATTTTCAGTGACTAATAACCATAAACAATGGATTAATCGCTACAAATCGTTCCAATGATCACACAATAGATTCTGTAAAAATGCTAAATCCATGCAAAAGGTTAATATTTCGTGACCGTTGTATTCCAATTCCACGGAAAGCGTTTACTGAAATGACACTTTTATTAGAAAATATACGAGAAATTTAGAGGGGACCATTCCAGTTGATTTCCTTATTGAATAACATGGAAGTAGGTAGATTTTCAGATAAATTGAATAATTAGAGCCAACTGGAGTTTTAAGTTCCAATTAGATTAGATTAGACTGCAATTTTTCGCCTGTCTTGAATACATATCTTTTGGATACTGGTTAAAAATTTAAAATTCAATTTCAAAAGTAAGAAACGATTTTAAAAAAAATGTAAGTTCCGCATTTTTTTTTTCTCCTACTGATTTTTCTTACTACAAAATTGAATGTATAAAAATATCTGTCTCTTTTTTCGCTAAAACCCTTGCTGTCTTACTGTAATAATCTAAATATTCTTTTTCTGAATGAGAGAAATTTTTATTGAATCATACTCTGATACATTACATAAGTCCCGAAATATCTTTTACAGTATTTAATAAACTTCAAAGCTAAATGATTCTTCCTTCTATTCTCATATTTTTAGGAATTTGCTACAAATCATTAAGTATTTAATTAGATAAGTTGAAGTTTGATCATATTTCGAATAAAATTAGTTAGATGAAATGATTGTTTTGAAGATGTTTTGTACAGTAAATTTAACTGTGTAAAGCTTCTAAAATGGCGCATGACTATCAGAATTTAAAGTTAAAAATGCTTTGTTGAGGCAGTTAATTAAAAGTAATAACTGTTTAATTGAATTTAACAGAGTAACTAAATTTAATTGAAAGCTTTCGTAATTAATAATTCAAGCCAACTAAATGGTTATCAAGAATTACTAGAAAATGAGGCCTCACATACGGCGCGGTACAAAAATATAGAAGAATAAAATGATTAAAAGGGTGATTACAGGAGATATGTCATATGTGGGAACTCTAATAACTAATTGGTACACTATCTGTACCTATTTTCATACAAGCATAAAATTATGTTCTTACAGAATCTGTCCTTATCTGAACCTATTTGCATACAAGCATAAAATTATGTTCTTACAGAATCTGTCCTTACAAGCATAAAATTATGTTCTTACAGAATCTGTCACTATCTGTACCTATTTGCACTAAGCATAAAATTATGTTCTTACAGAATCTATACCTTCTATAAAGATGATCGAGAGCAAGATCTAACAAATTTATCGGTCAATGTAAAATAGTACGTAGAGGTGAGAAATATAATTTTTTGATCATCAGTACTGGCCAGTATTTCAACTAATGCCAACAAAGGTGGGTAAAAGAAGATAGACATCGACATACCAGTTATAGTTTCAGACATCGTTATGAATATTTATGTTGTATGAGTGAAAAATTGTATAACAAAAATTCTTCAAACAAGGCATTGTATTAAAAAAAGTCATCTGCAAGAATCTAGTGGGTTTACTCACAGAAAGAATTGTGACTGAAATTCATTTGTAGATGGTCCCTCAGCATTCGCTTTCCGCCAAAGCGAATGGACTAAAGTCGACGCGGAAGACAATAGAGTTCCAAACGGATTTTATTTTCAAATGCCTTTTTCAAAAGAACACACAATTCCATTTACGAAATATTGGAAAAATGATTTAGAACAAACGTTGATTCCTTCCTGTGACGAAGGCACAATGTTAAAAAAGCTAATGAAAGCCACCTGGAATTACTGTGCATTAAAACAAAACCTTAATGAGTTCATTTATTAGAAAAACAATGGCCTTGTATTAACAAATACACCGCTTGAATTTTTGATGACCCATTTTAAATGCTTCTTTTGTTCTAAGCCCATCGCCATTTTGTAATGACATTCAAACTTACCATTAGAAGTAGTATTTCCTCCTTTTTTCAAAATTAAAACCTAACGAAAAATTAAACAGCTTTTGTCTTACGGTAGCATTTTAAAGTGGTTTTCTGACGTTTGGATAATAAACATGTCTAATTTTTTTTTTCTGTCTCTCTTGCTGTAAAGTTTGGAGAATAAGTGTTGTTTGAAAGGGAGGAAAAAGTTGTTTATTAGAAGTGTTTCACGATTTATTTTTTAAAAAATTGCAAGTGTTAAACACTGTTGTTATTTTTTTCCTTTTTTTAATGAATTAGACTAACGTGTTTTTACAAGTTAGATATTGTTTTACCATTCGCTTGCATTATTGTTTTCCATATCAGATTTTTATATAAGATACTAATTTAAACTCGGTGAAAGTTGTAAATTTAATTAATTTCTCAGTGTATTGAGGTATGTGGTTGCGTTTGAGGTGAAGTTTGTAAAAAATATAGTAAAAATACTAATATGCCTGAATTTTTTTTTAAAAAAAGGGGGTGGTGAAACAACTATGGAGTAAAAATATAAAAAAATAAATTCAAAAAATTATAAAAATTAGGCAGGTTTTTTTTTCTGCGTACTAAACAGAAGTTTTCAAATTCTGAAAATAATCAAATGATTTGAGGTGTCCGACCACATTAAAAACACTGTTTATCGACCATATGGACGATTTTTTTAAATCCTTATTATATCTTGTAGTTAAGAATTTTCTCATCCCAAAACAGTTTATATTTTCCACAAAAAGTAAGGCCTGATCTATCATCCAGGGTCACCTATTTTTCACTGAAATTTGTCTTTAGTTTCAATTTTTTCAGAACATTAATTTTCATGAAAATTAAGTAGCATTAACATGATTTCCCGAAAACTAAAAGAGATATTTATATAAAAGTTTCTTCGTGTGTTTTAAATGATATGGGCAATAAAATGAACCAAGAGTTTTATTGTTGACGAAATACTTTCTCATTTACAGTTGTTTTTAGAAAAACTAAGTTGTAAATTTATGGAAAAGATGCATATGTACGCACATTTTTAAGCATAACTTCTTAGCATCTCAAAATGTTTCTTAGATGTTGGTTCATTATATTCTGTAACTTATGTGCAAAGAAAAATAGGATTACTGCATTACCATTTTGTGTAGAGTCTAAACCATTTTGCTTAAATTTCACTAAAATGTACAACAAATTTTCCCATTCCTCAAAATATATTATATTTTCAAATAATTGTATTTGTATTTATAATGTTTATTATTGACAATACATCTTAAATCAATAAATAGCTCCTGAAAAATCCAATTTTTCAAATTTTTTCCTTCGAACGTAGTTGGATACCTTAAGGAAAATCTAACTTCAGAAAAAATCTGATATAATTTCCCAAAATAAAGAGTAAACCGCATTTCTATCATGTTTTTAAATTTTGGGGTGCGTCTGGTAAATAACATTATTTTAAATTTATTGTCTTAAATTTTGGCCACGTTATGAAGCATTAAAACACCTGTAAAATCTTTTTCATTAATAAAATTGTTTATACTGTAGAATTTATCAAATAATTATTTACTTCTTAAATCTTGTTAAAAATATGCATTAGATTTTGATTTAAGAGGCTTATCATTGGCGAATTTTGTCAAAAATTTTGAACTGTTAAAATAAAATTTCTAAAACAATATTAAAATGGTATTAGTTAAGTTACATGGCTCACAAAACAGTATCCATGTAACGTAAGTCATGTCATGCAAATATAAAAATAAATTAACTTCCCAAATAATAAACGTAAAAATAAGATCTAAACAATTTTATAAAGAAAACTTATTCAGAAATTAATAATGGAAAAATAATCAATTTATTTACCAAATATGATTTTTCAACGCAATCATCTACTTTAGTGATAATAATTTTCTCAATATGATTTTTCATTTAATTATTCTCAGCGAATGTTTGTTCCTAAGTAGCAGAAAAAAAAATCATTCCATAAAATTTTGAGATAGAATTATTACACTAATTCCCATCTACCAGGAATGAAATTTTAGTTAAAGGAAAGAATTGTCTCAAAAAATTAGATTCTAAGAAGTCTTGTAATCTATGTATCGAACTTTGAATTTGGTTTCCTTTGAATATTCAGCATGTACAACACATAAAGAAAAAAATATCTTGTCAAGAGTTCCCTAGAAAACATTGCACAAAATGTAAGAATGGATGAGGATTTTCTGTATTATAAATGTTTTGCTGACCCATTATAATCACTTTGTTTTTGCATTTGAAAAACTCTTATGCAATTTCATTGCAATGCACATAATTTTAGAGATGGGAATCATAAGAAACAAGCGCATAATTAGTTTAATTCTAGGAAACTAAATAATGAATAATTATTTTCCAAAAAGTTAATTTGGAATATTTTTTTATGAAAGAGTCAGAAAGATTATGATATTTTTATCATATTAATCTTTATTTATTTATTTATTATTATTAATTAATTATTATTTATTTAATCTTTATTTGTCATATTAATCATTATCACGTTAGTCTTTATTATTCCATAAGATTAAAATATTTTAAAAAATCTTTTGTTTTAAAATATTAGAAATTATTTCCGCATGTAATTTTGCCCAAAATAGTATTTAAATTTTACATATGATATTTTCTTACAATTTTAGATGAAATGGTATTTATCTTAAAATAACCAAACACCAAAGACATCAAACGTTACCCGCATATGCCGTCACGTACCGCAATAAAATTAAGATTAGATGTGGAAGAATTTTTGTTATTCAACAATAAGCAATAAGCATTTGAAATGCCATCGGATTGAAATGTGCAATTTAAAAAGGAAATATTCAAATTGAGCATAGTTTGTAATGATTTACATTAATTTGCATATATTGGAATAGAATACAAATAATGCAATCAGCCAAAGTCATGGGTTCGTTTCGACTTGAATTAGCCGCCTGCTGTCAAAAATACATCTACTACATTTGAGTGAGGTGCTCAAATTTCCTCAAAATATGGAACAGTATTTTAGATGTTGAAAATGGAGAGGTTTTTAAAATTATGAATTAAAAGTTTACATAAGTAAAAATTAAGCCAAATATTGTTGTTTCAACATAATATCTTCTAAAAATGTAACAGCACAAAATATTATCTATGCATCATCTTAAAATTCTAAATATTGTCTTTTGGACAATATTAGTAATTTACTGTTTGTATATTTAATTAATTTTTGTAAAAATATATATAAGCATATATTACAGCATATATGTTATATAAGGAATAAAATAATGTAATATATGTAAGAATGTGTTACATTATTTAATTGCTGTAGTAGTTTTTATAATACTTTTATTCACACATTTACTATCATGTATACATTTACTATTATTTAAGGTATCCGACTACGTTATAAACACCGGTTATCGACCATATTGGAAATAAGCTTTTTTTTGTTATTTCTTGTAGTTCAGGCTTCCTTCTTTCCAAAACAATTTATGTTTTCTAGGAAAAGGAAAGCCTGACCTATCATACAGAATCACCTATTTTTCAACCAAAATTTGTCTTCCACTTCAGTTTTCTCAAAACTTTAATTTCCATAAAAATTCTCCACCATTAACGTGATATTTCAAACACTAATAGAAGTATTTACATAAAAATTTCAGCGTGCATTTTAAATTATATGGGCAATTAAATGAGCCAAAAGTTTTATTTTTGGTGACAAGCTTTTCGTTTATTGGTGTTTTTTGAAAAATTAAGTTAAGAATTCATGTAACAAAATATATATGTATGTATATTTTTACTCACAACTTCTTTGTATGTCAACATTTTTCCGAGATTTTGATTCATTTCATTCGTTATTATATTCTGAAACTTGTGTGCAAAGAAAAATCTTATTGTTGCAATACAATTTTGTGTAGAGTGTTAACCCTTTTGGTTCAATTTCATTAAAATTTGCTACAAATTTTCGTATTTCTCAGTATGTATTATATTTTCAAATACTTTTTTTTGTATTCATAATATTTTGTATTATAATTGACAATACATCTAAAACCCATTGCTTAAAAAAATATTATAAAAAAACAATTTTTCAACAAATTTTCTTTCGAACGTAGTCGGATACCTTAATCTGGTTTTTCTACTTCCTTGTATATGGAAAGAGTGATTTCTTATAACCAAACAATTCCATTTGAAGATTTTAATGGATCTTTCTCAAATTTCTCTAAATTCGAAAAATAGATTTGTGGTGTCATGTACATCTCTCTGTGAAAGCGAAAAGTCATGTACTTTTACAGCTAAATATATGAAATTTAGTTTTCTAGAAAATAACTCGAACATTGTTGCGCAAATTTTAAATGAGATCCGTTCAGTTAAAGTCTATCTGTTTGGCTACCTGAAAATAAGTTAACACGATAACAACAAAAGTGATGAAATTTAGTACACTAATTTAACATTTAAAGTGTAAATACTGATAAAATGTGAAACAACATCTATAAAGGGATTGATCGTCTATCGACCCGTATTTTCAAATGCATGTAAGCATGGTAATTCAAATTCAATTCAGGATTTAAGGACTAAACTCACATGAAATTAAATATGTGATTTTGTGACTACAGTTGTAGTACTAAGCCAAATTTCGATTTCAGTTGGTTGAAAAAATGTTTTTTAACCCCTTAATGGTCGCATAGGTTTGAAGAAAATGGTCATAAAAGTGCCTATTTTTTTTATTCAAGAAAATTATATAAAACTGAGGGTATGAACAATATTTGGATTCAGTTTTAATTTTTTAGTTAATTTTTAGCTTGAAATTAAAAAAAAATTGGAAAAGCCAACATTTAGGGTTATTATGACTGAATGTTAGCTTTCCGACAAAGAGAGAAAATAAAAAATATGTATTTTAAGCATTCAAACATAATTTTATTGCATTTACACATAATATAAATAAATACTAGTCATTTTTTCCTGTGTGATAAATTTTAAAGCATGAGATGCCTAGGTCAACGTCACAATCAGGACAATAGTGCCGAGTTTTTTTCTGCTGACATCTAGTTTAAAGTAAATTAATTATCTCTAAAAACATAACAAATAGTCTAGGGCAGCCATATGGCGCATATTTTGAGTAATAAACATGATTCTGGGCATAAGAAATAGATGGTTTTAGTATTTTTGGAGCATTAGTTTTGAACGAGTCAGCCCGGAAATATCACGGGAGCGAGAAATGAAGGTAAAAATTTCACTCCGTCATTTTCAAGGGAGCGAGAAAGAAGGGTTCAAGTGCCCCGAATCTGAAGTTTTATATCAGACACATTAAAATTCCTAATTGTAAAAAGATAATCATGTATAATTAAATTTGTTCAAATTTAACTTATTTATAATGAGAATTATTCTTAATATATAAGAATGATTAATTTGCGCAATCGACATACCGTCCATTTATGCATTAAGAAGTCATATGCATTTTACCTCATTCTTACAGAATGCGGTAAAGTCAATCCATTGCAAAGTCTCGAAACGGGAATGAAAACGGAAAGGCAAGGCGCTTGGCCTTGGATGGTAAGTTCCGCTAAGAAAGAAGTTATAATTTCTGGTATGTATGTACAATGCTCTGTTTTTCTTAAGGTATCCGACAACGTTAAATCACTGGTTATCGACCACATTGGCGATTTTTTAAAATACTTATTATATCTTATTGTTCAGACTATTCTAATCCCAAAACTGTTTATATTTTCCAGAAAAAGGAAGGCCTGACCAATCATCGTGGGATTAATCCCCAAAAATTGCTTATAGATTTACTAGAAATGCTAAATTCCCCCCAAATATCAATATTTTGTAACAATTCCATAAGTCATTCGTGGAAGTCCACAATTTGATCTGGAGAAGGTAGGGGCAACAACTTCATTAGATAATAGGATCGAAAATTTCTTTAAACTAGCGGGGACATTCCCCACCCCATCCCGATAGTTAAAAGATTATTGTGCTTAGTTTGCCTAATTTCTACCGATAAATTGCATTATTGTCTTATCCAAATCCTTTTATTTGGATAATCAAATAAATAATAATGTAATTTTCTTCAATCACTGAAATCTAAAGAAAAGTATAACATATTCTTTTATGGTTCTAAGAACAAAGGTTCTATCTATGCAGTTTGTAAAATGAATAAAAAAGGGAATTATATTAGCCAGAAATTTTGAAGGTAAATGTGCCGCACATTAAAATTTTTATTTTCGTTTTGATGACATGGAACTGGTCTCCATTAGAAAGGTTCATACACACACAGAACAGAGCAATAACACGTCACGGCATGGTAAGACAAAATAACACGACATTAATGTTTGACAATTTGGCAGAATCGTAGTGATGAAATTATATTTATCCGATGAACTGATACAATTATTGCTCTTGATGAGCATACTGGCAGGCAAAAGCAACTTATAAGTAAATAAAATTAAATAGGTGTTCGTAAGATAAGTAAAAAAATTAATTAAATTAAATCCTCAATATATTAAAGATGCGTCGAATCAAGAGATTAAATAAGTTATTCAAAGAAGTGTCTCTTAATGGGAACTGCATAGAGTTGTGAAATACTTCAATCCGCTTTTCGTGAAGACATTTGAGGCATAATATATATAACTAGACTAAAATTGAAGTGTTCAAAAATGCTATTAAAAGGGGATGTGATAGCATCTTTATTCATCATTTACTTTCAATTTCATGGATATAACTGATCAATAATGTCTTTATAATGACGTATAATATATACAAATAAGTAATATAGGTCCTCCAAGAAGCCACTAAAAATGTAAGTTTTAAGATTTTTTGACAGAATTTTGAAAACAAATTTAATTTATACTTTCAGTTTATTTACAACTTATGTTCGAAATTATTCAGATTAAAATCAAGTATCATTTAAATTTCAGAATGTTATGTTTGAGAATTAATTTTTATTTTATTTTATTTTAAATTGACCACATTTTTCCGCTGACTGACCAATTCAACAGCCCTGCAGTTTCATATTTAAATATTCAGAATGCATTAATTTTAATTGTTTTTTACCATTTTGTTTAGAATTCATTCGTAATTAGAATTTCAAACTTCTGTTTCATGAGAGATATCGAAACCAACTTTCTTGAAGTTGCTGTTATGATAAGATTTGTTCATCATAGTATTTATTGCTTAAAAACCGCCTGCATAAATTTTAAATTGAATATATTAGACATTGAAATTGAGAAAGAAAAAAAAAATGGGCTCCGCAACTTGTTATTGTTAATGGTTTTGACAAAACCTAATTGGACCTGAACGTTGAGAATACTTTCTCTATCAAATAATATATTGCATTTGTATTATTCAATTTATATTATATAATTATGACTTTTAATCATATCTTTTTTCCCCATTTTTTAAGAATGAGTGGATGATTGAATTTAGATTTCACACCACAAGGAGCAGATTTTGCTACACTTTTTAAAGAAAAGAAAAAAAGATCATATTAAATTAAGGGACCATTAAATTATGAGAAGCCACTGGCTTTGTTCATATAAACATATGAGACTGCTCTTCCCAAAACTTTATCACATGTTTTTTTTTTAATATTGGTGTTATCTCCTTCGTAAGGTAGTGTTACCAAATAAATTTAATAACCCATTGGCTAGGTGCCTAGCAACTTTAGGAGATTCCCGCTATTTTTTGCGATATTTCCAAATTTTCCAATTTTATGCTTTCATTTGATTTATTATTGTGATGTATATAACCATATATAAATTAGTGTCCAATTTTTTTAAAAAAATTAGTACATTTATTAGTATTTTTAAGAAATTTTTTTTAATGGGCCATAAGTTGCTGGAAAATTAGTGTTAGTTTTTTTTCAGTTCGTTAACTGGTTCAATAGTAACAATAATATATTTAATCAGGTTTTAATATAAATATTTAAATTACTTTAAAGGCGTTTTATTATTTTTTTCCAATTTCATTTTTCATAAATATAAACTAAGAAATTTTATATGCAAAACACTGAAACTAGCTGTTTTGTAGTCACCCTCCAATGTATTTTGATATTTAAATTTATTGTAAATATGAGTTAATTAAAAACTGCTTATTTTAAAATGAAATTAAAATCAATTGAAAGGAGTTTAGTGGGGAAAAGTGGAAGTCTTCATTGCCTAAAGCTCGTTGGAAAGTTTAATCCAGCTCTAATTTCAAAAGATAATTTAATTGATAACTAATGTGTGTCTTATCATGCTGTAAACAAATTACAAGTCAAATATTTTGACCTTGGAAAAAAATCCTCACATATATTGTTTTTTCCTCTGGTCTAACTCTTGTCTGGCAACATATTTTCATCTGTATATTGAAAAAAGTTAATACAATATTTTTACTAACTTTTTTCATCTTATCAGTTTTTAAATTAAATTAACTGCGTCTTATTAAATTATGGAAGCCATCCAAGTGTCATGAAAGATAAAATCTTATAAAGGTGATTTATTTCCTTTCATCATTTCATTATGATTAAATAAAAAAAAAGTATGAATTGAAGCCTTACTTTGCCTGAGAATAAAAACCTTTTCGCTCTTTTGATTTCACTCATTTTCAATTTATTATACATGTCATTGGTATGTAGTTTAGGTGAAGCAAAGTTTCATTACCTAATAAGAACTCAGTTGTGTAGTTATTTTATAGTGTAGCGGTTCTCAAACTTGTTAAATTTTGGGCCGAATAAATAAAAACAAATATGTACCATAAAAACACATTATCCAATTAAAAAATGATTCATCCTCAATAGAGTATCTGTTAATTTAGTTTAGTTATATTAACGTCCCTTTTAAAGCAACACGAGGGCTATTTTGGGACGGACTACGTAATTTTGAACCACTATCAGATGACGAGAACGACACCTGAACTGTTTAATATTAGGTTGTTCGGAAAGTAATTTCGTTTTTTCCTGACAAAGGATTTAATTGCATTTTTCGCACCCAATTTCATACTTAAACCGCAAAATCATTTTATGTTTTAAGAGCTGATGTAGCAAGGCTTGAGTGTGAAAAAGTGCAGCTGATTCTTCGCAGTAGTTTTTGGATGGTGCCCTTTTAAATATGGAGAGCAATAAACAGCATTTTCGTCATTTTTTTCTTTTTTGCTATAAAAGGTAAAAATGCTGTTTAAGCCAGAAATAAATTAGCCAATATGTGTGGAGAAGATGTGTTAACAGTACATCAGTACCAGAACTGATTTGCAAAATTTTTCCTTCAAATGAGGAGGCCAAAAACCACCTCGATCAGTTTTTTTTTTACAGCAAAGACCAAAACTTTTATGAGCGTGTAATCATGTTACTACCAAAAATATGGCAAAAGGTATTAGACCAGAATGGCAATTTTATAATTTAATAAATAATTTATTCATTAAACGAAAATTTCTTTTCATTTTGACAAAAAAATACGAAATGACTTTCCGAACAACCCAATACAAAGCAATGTTCAGTTATTTTGTTGACGGATAAACAGAAAAATTTGCCGACTGACATGATTCTAAAAAATATTTTCCTATTCAGTGTCATCTGAAAAGATATGAATATTTTACAAATATACATTTCGAAGTTATTAAAAAAGTATACCTATTAATTTTGTCAAAAAATATGAATTCGAAATTTCGACGAGTCTTCTTGTTTCAGACCTCCTTGAATTGGAAAAAGAAATTCTTGAAATTGAATAGGTCTTCTCAAACAAGCTTTGAGAAAGACGGATGAAATTTAGAACACCATATTTTACACTAAATTTGAAAATTTCTTTTAAATTTTTGTTTAAAAAATTCATAGAAATCCATTATATTCTGTTATCTAAATCAAATGAACACGATAACTGCAAATATATAGATAAATAATATTTTATTCACAATTTTAACTTCTAAAGTAAGGATTTTCAAAAAATTTTGAACCAAATCTATCCCTTTATTTTTGTGTACCTCCACAAGTAAGTAAATGCAATATCTTAAAAATGAAATAAACGAAATGTGAAAAGTAACCTTCTGACTACAATTGTAGTTCCATTGCAAATTTTGCACCAGTTGGTAGGGGAAAGGACACTTAAATTATATATTCGATTTTCATGTATTAATCTCATGTGAATGAATAAATCAACAAAACTCTTATCGTGTGTTACGCGAAGGGTTCATCGTTAAACAGTAAAAAATGTCAGTAATAATGCTAGATTCAAGCCAAGGTATTTCATGACTATTGTTTGACCATACAAGTTATTAACATCCTTACCCAAGGTCTACAATTTTGGGGGATAACATCTTTAAAAGAGACTAATTAAAAATTCACTTTCACCGATAAATATTATAATTTTGTTCCTATTCTTATGCACTCTTCAAATAAAATCCCTTTGAAATTATACTGGTCATACTATTTTGCAATTCTGCTTATCCTAATTTCAAGTAAATCTCCTTTGAAACTTTATTGTTGATATTACTTTGTCTTTGTAATTCTGTGTATCCTTTAGGTAACAGGAAGATATTTAAATTAATGTGAATAACTTTCTTTGGAATTAATTATCCTTCATAGAAAATGCAAAAAATGAAAAAAGACTTTTCCCTGAATAATACATTTAAATTTTAATAGGTAATATTATATTTACAATATTAACAAACAATTTCTCATGAAAACACATTTTTTTTGCCTACAAAATCATGTAGTCCAAAAAACACAAAGTATTGCGTAAATATGCGAGGAAGTCGAAATGACTTGTGCTAATTAAAAAGAGAACGTAAAAACTTCCAAAATGTAAAAGTAAATTGCTTTTAAATAATTTTTCTCGGATTTATTTATACTTATGTACAAGCCCTTATATTCAAATTGTTTGAAGCATTTACATTCCAATAAGATATTTTATTATAGATCAAATGGAGCTTGTTGGATTTTTTTTTATGATTTTGATAGAAAGTTAACATTATTTGACTTCAATTAATTCTTCTCAAAGAAGATTTTAGTATTTTCTTGAAAGATCAACCTTTTTCAATATTTTTTTCTACTCTCCTTAAAAGTTTCTTTCAAAACTAAACTGAAAAAAATTTCTATGAAATTCTCTTTCTTTCAAATTAAAACTATTCATAAAGCCATACATTTGTACAGTAACACATTCGACATTTTAGGCTTTTCCCAAATAATTTGTGAACAAACCACACTTCGAAAAATAAGAAAGAATGCGTGTGAAAAATTAGCCATGCAGGAAAAATGTATTTTTAACAGGTTTCTCTCCTCTCCTGTCAGCGAGTTGTTAACTTTTATCGCTCTCAGATGGCGTTGGTTTTGATTTTGGCCAGCTTGTAATCGTTTTAATGCGGTTTTTATCTAAATCGCTTCAATTTCGACATCGGTCTTGTAATTCTGTGTTCGAAACCCTGTGACAGGTTATTATCAAGCTTTCACAGGTGCGCACTTAATGTTCTTTCAGGTAGCCCGGGCCTTCAAATAGCAGGCAGTTAGACGCGTTCCCAAAGATAGCTGGGAGTAATTCATCGTCTGTTAAAAGTCTGAAGTTAGGGTTTTTTGTGTGGCAGCGCCGCAGAGCACATTAAGATAGCAATGACGGGCCGGATCGTTTTCTGCCTCTATCTTTCGGACGATAAAGCCTCCCTGTTATTTGCTCTGTAAAAACCAAACAGCTATTTCGAGCGGGGAGTTTGATTGAACAGTTTCCGTCGCGTCACTTCCGGTCTTATCAGCTAGCGCAGCTTTTTGACAAGAGGCGGCGCTGCCTAATGACTGATGGCTGCCATTGCCAAACCGACAATTAAAAATACAGCGGATTGAAAAATCATTGTGAATGAGCGACGTTCTTCCATTGTGCCAGTTCCCGAAGCTTGGGTTATTTTTCTTAATGGTCCCATGCCCCCAAATTACCTCAATTACCACAGGAGGGAGGGAGGGATAGAATTACCTTTCCTCTTTAACGATGAAAATGATATCATACTTGCTATAATCGATGATTTTACTCCCTTTTGCCTGTTAGCCTCACCTTTTACATGCGAAATAAAAAGTTTCGATGCAGAAATTAAACGAAAATGTAATGGCGCCAAAAATTGCTTTGGTAGGAAAATAGCACTTGTGTATCGGAAAAGAGATTTTCATTCCTGGAACCAAAGAAAAATTCTCGGTCCGGGAAGAATGAATTGCCCGAATTCACCCAATCCGATCGTTTGAAAAGCGATTCAAACTATAATGAAATCAATTGAAAATCCCAAGTAATTGAAATTTCTTATTGTTGCTTGACAGAGCATTTTGTTCCTTCATTAATCTAATTCCTTTCGCTTTTCTCTTTTTTTAAAGATAAAAGGGAGCATAAACTGACAGAAAAATGTTGCTTAAAAGTTAAAATACATCATCATCTTTTAATATTTAAAGGTGATACAACAAAGATATTCAGTTGATGATTAGGTGTGTGCCCAAAGTGGCGTTACACCGGTGAAAAGCTTACAATTACAATAAAAAAAATAGAATTTGAATTGCTATCAAAAGATTCGCTATTCAAACATAACTTTCCCATGCATGTACAAGATGCAAAAGAAGCTAAAGGGAGATCCAAAAAAAAAAAAAAACATTGACAAAAAAGCAAAGACAGAAAGAAAATAAAAGCATAGAGGGAAAAACAAAAAATAAGAAGAAAAATAAAATAATAGTAATAATAATAAATGAATAAATATAATAATATAAATAAAGAATAGTCCATTATCCGGAACAAAAAGCTACAGTTACAGAGCTCTTTCTGTAAATTTTCAAACAGAATATTGTCCCCTTTTAGCAGTGCTTGAATTTCTCTGCGCAAACTTTGAAGAAAGGCAAATAATAAAGTCCATTTAAAGTCTGAAACTGGTGAAAAACATTTACACTAGAAATATGATTAATCACAAGGTATAACCGAGAAAGAGTATTTTTCCTTTTGCCAAAAAAGAAAAAATGGAATGCTAGGCGAACCAGATAGGCGATAATAGGACAAATTATTATTCCGTTTGAAAAATTCTGCTTTCGTTGTGATACAGGAAATCCAAAATATTTTGGTCTTCAAAAGGCAGTTTATTATTTGACGAAATTTGAGAGATATGTTGTTGAGGTTTAATAAAATTTCTGAGATGCTGAAGAATAGGGCAATGGAAAATGTAGTGGGGAAAGATATAGAGTGTCCTAATATTTAATCCTAAATTCATAATATTTAAATTTTGAATGATTTTTTTTATCTTCATTCGGTAAAAATGAACCAAAAATATAATTTTCTTGTTGCGAAATATTGAATTGCAATTTAAAAACAAGATACATGTCTGCTATTTTACTGCAAAATATGGCTTCTATATAAGAAAAGTTGCAGTGTGTCGCACGGATGATTAAAACGAAATCAGATTCAACCATACAATAATGTTTTTAAATCCATACAACGATTCGATGCTAATTTAAATCCATTGGGTCTCCCTGAAATTTTCCAGTATATTACCTTACAAATCTGTCATCCCCCTACGTATGCATTTTTGTAATGCACTTCTGCCAAAGTTTTTTATAGTTATCAAAACCTATCTTGAAGTCGTTTTTGTAAAACTTTTCCAGAGTTCCGAGAAATTTTTCTAAATCTAAGAAATGGATGCAAAATGAAGACCACGAAGAGCATTTTCAATCATAGAAACAAGGAAAATCACACGATGGCATACCACACAATGGCTGATGGAACTTGCAGATATTCTGGAGTTATGGAACCTCCAGGTCATTATTTAATGAGTTTTTCTCAAATATTCAAGTATAATAGTAGTCCATATAGGAATCAAACTGGTTCCTTTGTATGAAGAGACTTATTTAATAATGCTTGTAATTGTTATCCGGTTATCGCTAAGTACCAATTCTCTCAGCTGCTAGACATGTAAATGATGATTAGATTAAGTGGATGGCCTTTTAGAACGCAATTAATCTATGATGTATTCTGTACCTTCTCTACTTATTTTATTTCACTCAAACTTTCTAGTGCTTAGCATGTGTTTTTTCACAATATTTCAAATACTTTCGTAGAAAGAGTGGCGTCGGGCAAACAACTTTTGAAACATTCTTTGCCCTATTATATTCTCTATTTTTGAAAAATTACAATATTTAAATTCATATCTCATTTGAAACAAAGTTATCAGCAGATGAGAAAAGGGAAAAAAAAAATTCCTGACTGTTGCCAGATTCTTATAAAAATCGTAAAAATATTAGATAAAAACTAGCAGGCGATATTTTTTCTAACTGTATTTTCAATTAAATAATATGGATACCTTTTTATCATAGTATTTACACTGCTTCCTGTTATATAGTTTTAAATATGTGCTCACAAATCTCTTTATGATATAGTTCCAAAATGAATTGAGGATTTAGGCCTTTTCAATCAAAACGAATCGCATTCAAATCAAAATATAAAGAGTTTAACAATTGGCATAATTTGGAATTCATAATGCTACTAATCAGACGATAACAAAAATTCTTCTTATTCACTCAAGTTTCAAAGAAAGCGTACTTTCCATTTAAATATAAAACATAATTTACCTGAGCGAAATTCCTAAGTGGATGCAAATAGTTCAAAATACTTCAATTTAGAGAGTTAAAGGTAATAGAAAATTTATTTCTCAAACTGTAGAAAAAAGTATTTAAAGAAGGACTTTCCTTGAAAGGAAAGACTTTTTAAAAACAGAAAATCAAGTTATTAAAAATTAAGATAACATTCCCTTAAGGTGTTTAACATTCTTTAACTCTCAGTTATTACGACTACTAAAGAAAAATGTTTCTTTGCAAATATGTTTCTTAATTTTCTCCAATGTTTTTATTTGAATTCTTATAATTTTTATTTATTATCTGACAATTTATTAAAAATTTTAAAAAGGGAAATTATAGTGTCACAAAAGTTAGAAGATAAATAAAGGCAATTATGTTTTTATTGGCGCTATGATGTAAAGAGATCTGACTCAATTAGGTAGATTCATAAATTCAATAAATAATGTGGATTTAAGGTTATTAAAACAACAAAACAATAATGTGGATATATTTTCGTCACTAAAAATATTTTATTCGGGTGAGCATAAATATGCACAAAAGATTTAAATGGAATTTAATTTAATCAACATTCCTCGTCGAAACTGCTGATGGTAAAAGGTGACTATCTTAATATGAAGCTATGATGAAAATTCTTTAAGTTAAAAATGTCGAAAAGATTTATTTCAATTTTAAATTTCAAAACTTAGACTAATGTTCATTATGGAACATAGTAAATTTCTCTATATTAAATTTTTTATAAATATTAAAAATGAATATTAAAATTAAAAAAGGCATTATTTGTCAAAATACTTTAAAAACCTGAGAAATTGTTTTTTACAGAAAATAATCAAAATTTTTAAAAATTTGAATTTCTTTACAAAAATTCAAATTAGCTTAGGAAAAATAAATTTAAAAATTTTTCTTGGAATTTAAAATACATTCACAAAAATCTAATTACAATGCATAAGCAAAATCTTGCCATTAAAAATCTATTTTTGTCTATACTATTGTTTATCTTTTGAAAAATAATTAATGAATCAAAATGAATTTTTATGCCACTAATTTTATTCTCATCAGACATATTAAGCAATTTTTTTAAACTTTAAAAGATAATACCAAAACTTAATGTAAAATGGAACATTGAAAACTTAAAATGGAATATTTGTAATAAATGCACAGAAAATCCCCCCAAAAAAAACTTCATTAGTGGCATCTGTATTTCTGAACATTTCTAAATGATAACCTTTCAATTAACATCAGCGTTCCACTCATTGAATTTTTAAAAATTAAAACTCGTCAAATATATTTTATTTAATAGAATTCAATTTTCAGCTTGAAAAGTAATTAATTTCGATTTCTACCTTTCAAAGTTTTAGAATTTAAGAATAAATACAACTACACCAAATGATTCAAACCTTAAACCACTATATTTCTCGCAGTTCCTGAATTCAAAAACAAAATATATGACTAGAAATTTTGAAAGAACTCTAAAGTCTATAAAGCAATGCAATAAAACGAAATAGATAGATCTTGCCGACCAGATGCTAGAAAAGCTATTCGACTGAATGTTAAAAGTGCAGGCAGAAATGTACTGATATTGAACTATAAGAGTCAACAATTGCAATTTCATCGGGCTCGGGACAATTGCAGTTTCATTCGAATGGTTTCGAATGAAACTGCAATCGTCCCGAGCCCGATGAAGACTAATGTATGATTAAATCATTTCTTAAAATCAAATTTGACACCAAGGTAAAAATATAATAGCTTTCTTCGGACATCGTTTGCTTTTTCTAAATCACTGCTATCGAGTAGCAAGTAATAAATTCATTTTGTACCTTCTGTACCACTTACCCTCCTTAGACCAATGTATGATTTTTTAGATCTATGAAATAAACCCATTGGAACTATTTTCAAACTTCTCATCTTTATCATTTCATTTATCCAAAACATCTGCGAATCCATTTTATCTTTCTGTTGTTTTATCTTTAAATACTTATTTTAACTTCATCCTAAACTAATGCTGCGTTAACATACAGTGTTCCTTAGAAATCAGAGGACAAACATTGTTTTTGAGATATTCACTGCATATTATTAAGGTAACAAGATTTTCTAGTAATGAAATTCACACAAAAAATGTGGATGATTAGAAATAGAAACATTAGATCACTCAATAAAAGTATGAGATCAACTATAGATAGTTAAGATTTTTATTACAATTCTATTTATAAAAGGGTTGAGTCATTTCATATAAATGGAAAAGCACTCAGCAACAAACTCTTCAGGAAATTGCTGTGTTTCACACTCTTGTAATTAGACCTGAGCTTCTGTTCAGTTTCACTTTGTTGTAAATTGTTCCACTTCGTGTTTTGCTTTCGAAAACCTCCCACTCAGGATTCAAAAGAGGACCCTCATTGGGTGGTAGAGATGTGATAATTTTGGTTGAATTCTACAAAATAAATGAGTTTCAGTTTTGTAAGCCAATTTATGTTCTAAGTTTTAAAAAAATCATTGAAAATCCTCATGAAATAAAAAACAAAAAATTTCAATAAAAATGTACGGAACTTTCTTGTATTGTAAAATAGAATGATTAATAATTTATCCAGAAATAACTTACAATATCATTATTTATTCACATAATTTATCCAGAAATAACATAAGGGCCGTGGTAGCCTGGATGGTAGAGCGTCAGTCTCGTAACCGAAAGGTCGCTTGTTCTGTCCTCGTCTCGGTCAAAGACCGCCGTGTTGGGGCACGTTAAATAGGTTGTGACTGCAAAGTCCTCCAAGTTCCCATAACAAAACGATACCTCTAGGGGTACTGAATCAGGGATGAGTCGGTCTGTGATTTGGATCTAAATTCTGACTTACTGATGGATGAATGAGTGTATGAATGAATCCGACCGTCCCCTAAAAAGGGTCGTGTCTTGTGTGTTCGAGCAAAGTCGTCCTTTTACCAGAATGGTGCTCGTTAACAACGAATTTTAGTTTAGTTTGGTTATATTAACGTCCCGTTTTAAAGCAACACGAGGGCTATTTTGGGACGGACCTCGTCATTTTGAATCACTATAAGATGACGCGTTAACAAAGAAAGGCACACACCTCTGCCATAATTCGAAAGCTCTGCTCACTCGGGCTTAGTATGACCAAGTGGCATTAGACAACAACAACAACAGAAATAACATACAATATCGTTACGACCCAATAATACTGCTTCCTTGAGTAGTTTTATAGACCTTGACAACAAAATCTAACCTTGACAGCAAAAGTGAAGAATCTTAGAGGTGCCTGAATCAATGTATTTTTCTTTTGTTTTGAGATTCGACATTTAGGATATTCAGTATTCTGTCTGGTAGACTATAAAAATTAGAGAGAGAATTAAAGCGGGATACAACTACTTCTTTGTTGGGGAAGAGGGAGCTGTCTTGTCGTTTATTCTGAGTATGATGCTATTAATTTTGTTTAAAAAAATATTTTCTGTTTGAGGGAAAGTCATTGATATCTGCAAGTATCTATTGTCATTGTGCAAACTTCAATTGTATCTTATTTATGCTTCATGTTTTTTGTGTGGAATAAAGCATGATTGTTTGTCGTCGAATTTATTAGAGCATTTACCAAACTTATAACCGTAATAATATTGTCGATATACAGCTAAAAATTACAAGGTAAAAGTAAAGAAAATGTAATTTAATGTTTTCTGAGCTTTTAAATAGCGTTAAGCAAAAAAATCCCGAATATTGATATATCATTAGTATAAAATATGCAAGATGTCCATAAAAAGTGAAGCAAACTTTTGTTTCCATAAACGTTACACCTAGACTCATTCTTCCATTACAAAACGTCATTAAATAAAGTAAGAACTTGTATGGGAGCACTTTGATTTTAACGTAGGTTTATAACAAAAAGATTTAAATCTTTTTATATTCTTCCCATAGTGTAAAAGTGTCAGTTAGTAAAAATCTTACTTACATCTGTCCATGCGCAAAATTTCACATTTCTATTTACAACATTTGAAGGTATATGCTTATCCTTAAATTTAGAGGAACTAATGGCAGAATTTGATGAAAACATTTTTTTTTTTCAGAAATAAAAATTTATTGAGTGAAGAAAAGTTGTAATATGTGAATATTTGCCTAAAAGTGCATTATTCAGCTATAACGATTTCAAAGAAATTTGCTAATCATTCATAAAAACAGTTGCAGCTTCGACTTTATAAAGAAGGAAAAAGTAATTCGATGAACTAAATATTTAAGAAATCTCTGAGAATTATTGTAATGTTGAAATAATTACTTTACATTTTCTTATTCCGCCTTTCAAATAAACTTTAATGACATTTATATTACCCATGAAATTTGCATATAAAGTGTCTCTATTACGGAAAAAATGTCTAAGCTAATACATTTGCCTTATAATATCTCAGATAAATTTTACTGATAGAAGCATGAAACCTTATATACTTATAGATGGATGTAAGAAATACATTTTAATTTAAATTTTTTCTGCTATATGGATAGTATAAAAATTTAATTTTTCTAACTTTTTTATTATTCACCTTCTACAAAAACAGAAATATTATCATTCATAGTACTTTATTTAATAAATTCTGACTTTGCAATTGGAGGAATATGTCTAATTGCAATAGTTATTGAAATAAACGCTTGGTTATATAAGGATCTGTTTGTTACAAGTATATAGACGTGGAAAAAAATCCAATCACATTTTAAAACAAATAGAAAGCATTAAATCGGTTTTCCTTTTCTTCTGAAAAGATCACATTTAGCTGTATATCGACGATCTAAAAAACTTTTAAGATTGAATTTGATACAATGTTTGCTGCATTGCTTTGTAATACATCCTATAAGTGGATATACTGTACACGTACTGTACATACATACTATAAGTGGACGAGATTTCTTGTTCAAGAATATAAAAGTTCCCCTGAGAATAATATTTCTATATTGCATAGTTTCGAAAAGGGAAAAAAGTGCAATATTCAGTTGTAAAAGTTACTTTTCCGTAAATATTTTCGCCCTACAGCAAAAGTATCTTTCTGTTCTTTAGGCAGTTATGACCTTCAAAGCACCTTAATTATCTTCCTGAGTCCATTTTAATTTAATTCCAATTAATCTCTCAAAAATATTTCTGGTGAGTATATGTTATTGCAAAAGGCCATATTAGTTGGCTAGGCAATCTTACTCTGATCGCGTTATAGTTAATATTTAATATATCACTACAAATAACAATTACGGATGTGTTAGTCTCTCTGGTAGATTAGACTATTTTCACAGATTATCCATTTTGAAATGAATACATTTTGGAAAATTATAATTCAATTTTTTGGAAATTTGTACAAATAATTAAGGGATGAACGAATGATTTAACAAAATATGATTTTCTCTTGGATAACTTCTGAAATTATAATCATCTGAATACGATTTTAAAATCATCTTGAAATTTGGTGATGAGATTTTAAGAGAATATCTATTAGAATTTTTCTTAATTAAACATTTCTTAATATTACGGGAAAAATATTTTATCGTTATAATAAAATTTAAACCAATTCTGTTGCTTCATAAAAAAGGTAATCACATTATTTTCGACTTTAAAAATTCAGAAAAAGTGTTTCCTTAAGGAATGAAGACCAAAATAATTTTTATCTTTGTTGCTGTCTTCAGTACCAGCATATACACACAAAATAATATATATTTTATGGCTGCCTTTGTTCATTTTTCTTTTTTACTTTCTCTTTAAAAATATACAAAGAGAATAATGTAAGCATTAAAAAATACGAAACATATACAAAATTATAGAATATATATCTGTATGAATATGTCTGAATTTCTTCTAAGTACGAGCGAATGTTTATATGAATATTTAACTCATTTTTGAAATGCCACGTACGCTAAAATTTCGGCCCTGTGTCTAGATATTTGATCTCAGCTTTATAAAATAAACATAAATTTTCTACATTTTTTTTTTTTATCTTTTTTGCAGGCAGATTTTTAAAAAATCTCCAACAGATAAATGTAAAGCTTTCTTTAAAATACACTTTTAAATTAGGAGTTGTCATTCCTTTGAGTGTACTGCTTATAAACATATTCTAACAGAGATTTTTTTTTTCATTGCGATCCATATTTTTTCCCCTTCGTCCGTAAATACATATGTTTTAAATTATTCCACTTAAATTTTTAGAGAGAGAGAGAGAAAATACTCGTTCTTTATAGGAATAAATCCCCTTAATCTTTCGATAAACTGATTAACTGGGAAATGAACCAGCAAGTGAGGTCGAATTAATTAAATTAGTGTCTGCTTTGTTTAGAGTGGAACGACAATTTTAGAACTTAAATAAGCAAATTCAAGGATTTGGCGAAAAGTTGATCGTTAATGGTGACTTATAAGCAGATAAAAAATATCTATCATAACTTTTAAAATGTATTTTCCTTGTTGAACTAAAAAAATTAGAGCAAAAAAAAATTGTTTTTTAATCGATTGAAAATGCTCTAATAGATATTTTATATATTTTAAATAAAATAATATATCAGCTAATAATTATTGATTAAAAAAACTCCCATTTAAAAATCACAATATTACAATTCATTATATCCCAGTATAGATTAAATTGATAATGCAGTGAAAGCTACAAATTCAAAGACAATGAACTACTGTAACCGTAACTGTTTCCATCGACCCTCTATCTGTCTTTTCCATAAGCAATTAGTCCATGTCTTGGAAACGAGCATAAAGCCTGATGTAGTCCCCGAGTATTATTTTAATGCGTATATGTTAAATGCCATTGTTCTAAATAGTTTTGTCATGTCCTAAACTGTCATTCAATGTAATTTTAACTAAATTGGCATGATTTATTGATTTTAATAGTCTACCCTGACAGAATTAAAATTTTGGCGCCCTTTCGGTCATGCTACTATATTATTCAACTTAGTAATGTAGTCCTGAAGATGTAGTAAATAGTAGATGTACTAAATCTCTAATAATATCTCAATTTGTTAAAAATCATTTTAATTGCTTCAATACTATTTTAAAATGCCTTAAATAATTTATTGAAGCTGGACCAATTGACAGCTGATTTGCGTGATTCTCCTGACATCAATTGATTTTACGTCATATTATATTATAGTAGCTGCTGCTAAATGTGATCACCTCTGAACTAAATAATTTTATTAGTATTAATCTATTGATAACAATAATCGAGTTGGGGAAAGACACTTATGTTCTTGTAATTTAAAATGAAGAAAAAAAGAAAAAGAACAATTACTTCTTATCAAAGCTACCCAACTTTATTTCAAAAAATAACAATTAAAAGATTTATTATATGTTACTTATAGACAATTACTTTTCAAAAGTTTGCTAGTATATTGTTTGTGTATCGCTTCTGGGCCTTTTGGCTAAGGTCAAAGTGTATGTTGTTTGTACTTGTACGATTAAAAATTTTTTGGACGATACTGAACTCTGCATCTTAAAATATCAGTTTCACTCAATTGAGCGTTAATTGGAGAATTTTTTTCAACACATTCATTCTTGTCAGAATTATTTGCGTTTACTACTCGATCTTTATCTCAAAAAGCTCCTGAATTTTCAAAATTTTACCAGGTGTGGCAGTTGAAATTTTAAGAGCCTCTCAGAGTTGCGTTGTCTGATAATAATTTTAGGTAAAATTTATGTATGTCATGATTTTCAGCTTTCTCTGTAACCACTTCTCATACAATGACGTGTCTGAGACGCGCATCGAATTATTGAATTTTTAATTTTTAATCTGCAATTAACCCCTTAACAATCACATAATTTTGAAGAAAGTGGTCATAAAAGTGCCTATTTTTTATTCAAGAAACTAATATAAAACTGAGTATATAGTTTAAAATAAATTAGATTTCTTTAAAAACATTGCAAATAGTCAAGGGTAGCCATCTGGTATATAGATTGAGTAATAAACATGATTCTGGGCATAAGAAACAGATTGTTTTAAAATTTTTGGCGCATTACTTTTGAATACGCCAGCTCGGAAATATCACATGCGAGAGAAATAGAGGTAGAGATTTCACCCCGTCATTTTCACGGAAGCGAAAAGGAAGAGGTTAAGTGAAAAGTATTCAATGATTTAAAATGAAAAAAGTCACTTGAAAGTATTATTATTAAAGGAATTAAAATAATAGTAATTATACCAATTAGAAAGCTATTTAATTCATCACTTAATTAGAAAGTTGTTTAATTCATCACTTAATTAGAAAGTTAAGTAAATTCGTATGTCAAGTGGTTAATAATCAATCAATCTTTTTTATCCATTTTGCTGTTATAATACACTGACAGGCAACAGTGGCTCATAACTGTTCAGCAGATTTCAAGCTAAATTTGGCCCTGAGCTGTCCCTTTATTCCAATTCAGAATAATCTTTTCCATACAAAATCCGTGAATATCTGCTTGGAAAAATTACGCCCAAATGTTGCAATACAAGAGGAGCAAGAAATTCCATATAAGTCAATCGCTTAGGGTCTAAAGTGAGGGATTGGAAATTCTCTGCTTCAAAGTTGGAATCATTAACACTTTCACTGCGTATCCCGCGATATCCACGGCAACATAGAAGTAGTAAAATTTGCATAACCCGCGGTTTAAACGGGTTGCATTTTTCCGTCTATTTAGCTGTGCAGTCCTCTCTTTTTGACTTTCTAGACATCATTCAGATCTGGATTAATAGACAACGTTAGTTATCCATGGTTCTGCGAAATATACAAGCATGTTTTGCAGCATTTTGAGCTCTCTTTTCTAAGTTCAAGTTGTTGTTGTTGGCCGTATTGGTGCAAGAACCATTCTTGGCAAATACTGCGCATTCAAAGTTCTAACATGTTTGGCAAAAAACATTTCATAATTTTTGAACTTATATTGTTAAAAAAAATTAACCTTCCAGCGGGCGCGCGTATGTGAGATATACACTAAAGATGAATTTCGTAGTTGAATTAACCTTCAGATCTGGTGCCTCTGGGAACACCTATCCTTGGCTAGTTGTCCCCCTCCCTTTAACCTACTTCCAGTTGTCGTCATAAGTTTGTGGTGTTAACAGGCCTCTGCAGATCAGATATTTGTATTTTAGAGATACACGCGGCCGCTCATGAAAGTTTTTGTTACATCTGATTTTGTATGAACTTACAAATAAATTTGCATTGTTTTAGACTGGTGACAGTTGGCAAATTAAATTAAAGGTGCTAAAGGAAAAGTCGAACTAGGTATTGAAGAAGTGAAAGATGCGACATCAGGGAAAAAACCCTGCAAAAAAGGAAAGCGGACTAGAATCACGAGGTTCAGTTTGCTAGAAATCTATATGTTTGGAGCACATTAAACACATTTGCTCAAATTGCAACGCTGCCATGAAATAACAATGAAACTGTTTTCTTCCTTTTCATATCTAACTTTCAATTACTTTTTTCTTTTTTATTCATAAATTCTGCATTATTTTATGCACTTATATTTTTTATATGCAAATGCTCTGAAGAAATATTGTTCTGTTACTTTTATTATTTTTAAATCAATTCAGTTAATCTGTGGTCATTTTATATAGCTATTGCAATCTCTATATATATATTGTTTCTGCTTCTTTTTAAGTAAAAAAACGTTTAAAGTAATTGTAGTTATTAATCCTAAGCTATTTACAATATAATTTTAGTATTTTCGCTTTTGAAAATTTACATTTTACTATAGCGTATGTACGAAATACGAGCAACTTTTCATGTTGGTATGACGGCCACACCCGCTGGAAGGTTAAGCAGCGAGAAATTTAAAGGATGTACTCAACCCACTCTATGAATATTTTGTATGCATTTGAATGCGTCAATTCGGGATCAAAGGTTTTGATAATGTAAAGTGAATTATAATACTAAACACTGCCATATTAAGCGATATCCACTATATTCGAGATTATTGAACTAGGCTTTTTCTTCTTACTTCGGTACAATATTTAACCCCAACCCTTGTTTAAAATTTGAATCACCATTTTTTCGGAGATGAATCTGCTTGTGTGAAATCTTACCTATTAGAAACTGTGATTATTGCAAAATTATCAGCTCAGTTGCTTACATTAGGCCTTGCTTGGAAGGAAGATGCGTCCGAATCCTTGTCTCTTAGCGTAGTGACAGGACTTTTCAAAGTGGTGCGGTGAGTACAGTGGGGGATTCCAGACACGAAAGATGTACCTGCTGTTCCCAATTGTGTGCCGCTGGCCCCAGGAACAGCTGCGTTGTTCGTCTGTATGTTATTTGGGTAGTTGACTGGACTGTTAAAAAGTAATTCTTGAGCAACAGGTTGATGGTTTTCATTAGCTGGATACAGATGAACTTGAGGTGTAGTTTCAGTTTGTGCGATCCTATAGCAAAGAAAAATGTAGACTAATTATTTTTTTAAATGTAGACTAATTGATTTTTTAGTTTCCTCTGACGTTCTAAATATGTCTGTGGCGTTGGCAACAGCAAGAAATAATAATTATTATTTACGAATAACTGGCTGATGGAACTTTGCAAATATTATCATTTTCCTATTTAATTTTGCTGCAGTTGAAACTTCGAGTTTAGTAAATCATTAATATGTATTCATATTCTTTCATCAAATATTTAAAGTGCTTTAAGAATTATTAATTAGATATTTATTTTTTAATGGATGAAGTTGTGTGTTATTCTCCATCGCTAAATTTTTTTTTCTTATTAACTGCAATAATATCAATTTCTTTTACACTATATTTTATGGTTACTTTTGTTTATTGTTAAATTTTGTTTATTGTTTTGTTTATAGATAAAAGTGTCATTTCAAAATAAAATTTAAATGGGTTTTTTTTTATTTCTATTTCCTTATAAACGTACTATGAAGAAAATATAGTAATCTTCAAAAAAATTCGTACTCAAGATTTTAACGAATCTTTACGTTTTAGACCTCCCCGAGTTTGAGAAAAACATTTTTGAAAAATGCTTATCTGTAGTTAAACAGTTTGCTTGTCTGTGATTAATGTTTGTTAACAAAGATAACTAAAACACGCTTTGAACTAGACAGTTGAAATACAGTTTTTATATCAAATTTACAGATTTCTATCAAATTTTGAGTAAAATTTTTTCAGAGAAAATCTGGTTTTTCACTAATAAGTTAACAAAATAATTACAAAGCGAAGAGAGCTATATGGATAAAATTTAGCAATCACATTTCACATCTATAGTGTAGACATCTATTAAATTTTGAACAAAATTCAATGAGGGATTGGCCATGTGACAGTACTTTAAGATAAGTATAAAAGCAATGAGTTAAATATACTAAATTTGATATGAGATTTTTCGATTCAAAATGTACTTTTTTAACCAATTTTTGTGTCTATCAATTGGGAAAATCGCATCTAAAATATTGATTCGATTTTCGGATATTAGTAACAGCAAGCCACGGCTTAATCACCTAATAACTGCCAAGGATGGCACAAAAAATTTAGTAAAAGTACCAAATTCATACCAAGGCTTAATATTTCACAACTACTGTACGCCAATGTCAGGCAACCCGTTCTCTGGTATTATAAATTTATTCGAATACGTGATTAAGATTTGGAGAGATCATTCACCCTCGATTTATTCTTGTAACCTTAAAATTTCTTATTAATTTCTAATTTAAAAATACAAGAATCTCCCAATCTGTACATTCTTAATTTGATAGAAATCTATAAATATGTGTTCATAGCGAATTTTATTCGTGTAGTTTATAGCGTTTTTTGAGTTATCGTGCTCCCAGATAGACAGACATAATTCCAGAAACGCTTTTTAGAGGGAGGGAGGGGGAATTCTGAACATTTGATATGTGAAAATTCGTCAGTAAATATTTTTTTTTACAATTGCAGTAATTTTTCTGTATATTTTTCATACACGAGAAAGTAATAAAATCCAATAATTGTGGAGCCATGATATGATGATGTCGTGTCCGTGTTTCCACAGAAAGGGGGTGCAGTAGCTTCTGAGGGTAAAGACCGCTGAGCACCCAGAGGGCAGAAGTCTGACTTCTAGCTCAAATGAAGGTGACACACACATTCGCTTGCACAACCCCTTTCCACAGGGGGGCACATTTATATATCTCACAGATAGAACACAGAACAATCATGCTCGAACTGGGACTCGAACCGGGGATGCCCAGATCAAGAGGAAGACACGCCACCCGTATGCCAAGATTCCGGCGACCAATGATATGAATTCTCATACTAAACCGTAATTTAATCACCGTAATTTCAGTCTAATAATTAATTCATAATAGTTTTTGAATTTTTTAAATATATATTCTGCAAGTTTCTTGCTGATATTCATTGTACGTCATTGCTTTGTCGCTTTTTTTTTTTTTTTTTAAATTTTTACGCTTTTTTGAAAAAAAAATCTTCAAACTTTTTATAAAAATAAAATTATATTTCACATTTAAGTAAATAAAAAATCGTACTTTTTTACTTTTATTATTCTTCGAATTTTTATTTTTTTATCTATCTTCAGATCTACATTATTATCATTGTAGAATCTTTTGATTAAGATGATTGTGATTAAGATTGTGATTCCGATTAAGATGATAAGTTTCATAAGGAATCGAAAAAAAATTATAATAAAACAATTTATTAATAATTAAACTCTTAAAATATTGTTTGCAAATACATAAATTCCTAGAAAATAATGTATAAATGCATTGTTTGCAAATGCATAATTTCAAAGCTCTAACTCATCAATAAAAAAATCAATTATAGAATTTCATTTTTATAGAAAAATTAAGTAAATATATGAATGTATAAAGATGATCATAAATGTAATAAATTCCCGAAATTCATAATTTCACTTTCAAGTCAAAAATGTGATAAAAATTTAATTTTTGAATTTATTCATGCACTTATAGTAGTTGGAAAAATAGTTGCAATACATTTAAATGGTTCTTTACATTAAATAAAAGTAAAAGATAAATTCTAGGGCCGCGGTAGCCTGGTTGGTTAGCGTTCGTCTCGTATCCGAATGGCCGCGGGTTCTGTCCACGTCTTTCCAAAGACCGCCAAGTTGGCTAAGGGCAGTTGGGGCACATTAAATAGGTCATGACTGCTAAGTCCTCCAAGTTCCCATAACAAAACGATACCGCTGAGGGTACTGAATCAGGGATGAGTGGGTCTCTGATTCGGATCTGAATTCTGACTTGCGGATAGATGAATGAGTGCAGGAATGAGTTCGACAGCTCCCTGAAAAGGGCTGTGTCGTGTGTGTTTGATCAAAGCCGTCCTTTCAACGATGCACATTGACAACGAAAGGCGCACACCTCTGCCTTAATTCGAAGCTCATTCTGGCTTGGTATGACCAAGTGGCATTAGACAATAACAAAAGATAAATTCTTATTTAGAATTTCCATTACACCGGAAAGCAAAAAGAAAGTACTAAAATACTCACATAGCGTCATTAAAATGCAGCCATATTTTCTGCAAAACGATCGTCACACATCGCAGAACAAAGGTACCAATCACAAGAAGAACTAAAAATTCTAACAAGGTAATCACGGTCTGTAATTTTGTCAGCATACATGTGAAACACAAATTCGTCAGAAAGATCCAAATTACCTAGTAAAGAAGACAGAGAGTAAATTGAATCAAAATTATAAAATATTGTAATTAACTACGAATTTCAATCAATTGAATTTATAAATTATGATGGTACTTTTCCATTATACCGGCGCAGACTTTTTGGCGACAGCACACAGTGGCCATTTTGGCGCAGATGACAAGATTTCTGCGACTTTCTTTAAAAAATGTGGCAAAAGGTTACCGGCTGCGATACTCCGTTTGGCGTTGGTTGCATCATTATTGGCGACTTTTCGCCTGCACCGGTATACTGGAAAAGTACCATTATGATTTCTCGTAAGCAAAGATATTAAAAGGGTTTTTTTTTTTTCTTTATTTGCAAGTAATTTTCATCGATTTATGTGATATGTATACTTGAGATGGAAGTATAAAGTGTCAAGCATCGATTTTCTGCAAATGTTTGGCGTATAAATTTTTGAAACTCTCTGATTGAACCTATTTTAGGCAGCTGAATGGTAACATATATTTAATTTAGTTAGCTTTGAGTACTAATATGATTTAGTATCTTGAATGTAAATATTATGGGATATGGAGCGACAAAGGCTATAATCCCCATATGGTTTAGTTTAAATAGTTTTTATTGGTTATTTCACATATCATGTAAATAAAAAAAAGTTAATAATGTACCTGTCAATAGGGATATTCCTCTTGTCATCGGTTATCTCCCCAGCGCCAGCGAAATATAAAACTTCCTGAAGTATTATTAAAGGGAATACATGATAAGCTCTCGAAAAGGGACCAAAATATATTTTATGGTGACTTTTAATCTCGTCAAGGAGGCCAACAATGCCAAATCACCAAGCAAGATAACTTACCAAATAAATAATACTGTTAAACAATTACAGCCAACTATCTTGATTTTTAATTTTGGCGATTTCATTATTGGCCAAAGGAAAAGCACTGTAAAGTAGATTTCTTTACGGGAATTACAAATAGCATAAATTAATGTCAAATTTCATACGAAATAAAAATTGACGAATTTGGAGCAGTGGTTGAACATTATGAATGATTGTTTGGTTTTGTCAATTATTTTATACACATGATGAGTGAACTGTTGGTCGACATAGACAATTAGTTGTTTAGTGAAAGAAGCAAAAATAGCAATTAAATAAAACATAATAAAAAGTTTACGCATAAATAAGTTTTTATCAGCAATTGATAAATCCCTTTTTCTACCAATTGAGTGAAATTTCTAGAATCTAAATTGATTAGCATTCATCCGTCTAATCTATTGGCAAAATAATCTAAATATATTGTAATTACAAAGATGGGGACTTATTAATAAATGGGAAAAGATTAGCAATTGGTTGGTCATTGTTTCTTTTTCTATCTGTTAAATTGTTGGAAACAGTATAAACAGGTGATTGTTTTCTTCTCAAGTTAGAAATACTTTCAAATGTACTCACGCGTTGCAATGCCAATTTGACTTTTGTGCTACATATGGCATTAATTAAAAAGGTACTTCACTGTTAATTTAAATGTACCCTAAAATAACTTAGATTTTATAAATTAAAAGCACATTATTTGCAATCTTTCTGTTATCAGTTTTCTGAAAGTAATCTATATAAATGTTAAGAACTTTTCTACATATTTTGCAAAGGAAGATGCTCATAATTATGCATCTAATGGGCATATATTTATCTGGAGAACTCTGAGCAGTAACACCCCAGATGACTTTTTTTATGATTTTGACTTTTTATTTATAGAATTTGAAAATATTTCCTTACGTGTATCACTGCCAAACAAATCAGAGCGAAGCCCTTTCTCTGTGTGCTAACTCCCTCTATGTATATGAGCACTTTCCATGTTATGAATGACATTGCTTCAGCCAGAAATGCCTTCATAAATGCCTCTATGAGCGATTGAAAACACCTAGAGACAAAACTCTGTTCTTTCGGAAAAGCAGTTTGCTCTTTTTCCAGGAAGGCAAATATGATTACTGTCAGACATAGGAAGGAATCGAAATTTTTTGCCTCCATGTAGAACTGTTTGACTCTTCCTATTAAACTCATGGTGCAGTAAGTATGCGAAAAGTATTTATGGTCTTTAAAAATTTCAATAATTCGCCGAGTTTAAAACATGATTGAAAAAATAAACAAATATCTGGCAGTGTTATTCTCATTTGCGAGCATATTTGTTTTTTTATAGTTATGTTTACAGTTAAGCAATTTGAAATCGATTTATGCTTGTAAATCCTTTTATTTATTAGGTACGTTATGATTGTGCAAACTACCAGATTTTATTTTTAAGCATCCTTATGTCGAGTTTACAATTGGTCAATTATAAACCGGCCAGTAAGCAGGCAGCGCATGCGCAGGAAGGTTGAAAATGCGGTTCAGTTGATGGCAATAAATTGTTCAGATGGGACAATATGCCATTGTATATGAACATGTGTTTGTAGAATTTGGCGGGGTTTTTTTTGGCGAAAAACAAATTGATCACTTATTACAGATTAATTCTAACATTTTTTACTAGTTAGTCTTTCTACTGCGAGATTGGGGTTTTCTTTCTTTTTTTAAATTTATTTGCTATTTCTTTTACATAGTTTTCCACATTTAAACATGTTGACCTTTTTTTTCTATTTTACCATATTTTTTTTGTGTAAATATCTGTTCTTTTATAACAATGCAAAGTAAAAAAAAAATTCCGTGGCGCCAAAACGAATTTTCTGGCCTGTGATGCCTGAATATGTTTTTTGCAATTTTATCAAACATAAATCAGTCCCTTTCTGCGCATGCTCTACCATTGGCCGTCTTATATCTGGCCTAGTGTAAACCCAGTATTATGAAGAGTGGCAATCAAGATTTCAATCAAAGTTACATGTTTACAGGTTAGTATAAATTATTAATTTATGCCTTCATAGTAAACAAACAGTCTGTTTAAAATCTATTTACGAGATATTGTTTACTTTTAAATCTATGTAGGAACAAAAAAGAAAACTATATCATCTATTAGGTTGTTCGGAAAGTAATTTCGTTTTTTCCTGACAAAGGATTTAATTGCATTTTTCGCACCCAATTTCATACTTAAACCGCAAAATCATTTTATGTTTTAAGAGCTGATACAGCAAGGCTTGAGTGTGAAAAAGTGCAGCTGATTCTTCGCAGTAGTTTTTGGGTGGTGCCCTTTTAAATATGGAGAGCAATAAACAGCATTTTCGTCATTTTTTTTTTTTTGCTATAAAAGGTAAAAATGCTGTTCAAGCCAGAAATAAATTAGCCAATATGTGTGGAGAAGATGTGTTAACAGTACATCAGTACCAGAACTGATTTGCAAAATTTTTCCTTCAAATGAGGAGGCCAAAAACCACCTCGATCAGTTTTTTTTACAACAAAGACCAAAACTTTTATGAGCGTGTAATCATGTTACTACCAAAAGGTATTAGACCAGAATGGCAATTTTATAATTTAATAAATAATTTATTCATTAAACGAAAATTTCTTTTCATTTTGACACAAAAATACGAAATGACTTTCCGAACGACGCAATAGATGTCCTTCTACGAAATATATTTACCAGTTTTGTGACACGTAAAATTCAACTATAATAAAATGGAGATAACATTTTGCATTGATTTCTGAAAATCGAGTTTAACTGCGCGAGTTTTATTCTTTTGGTTTTTAGTTGACTATAATAACTTTTTATAATGAATAGTTTTCGATTTTTTTTTATTTAACGCTTCAAGACTTTTCATCAATATATTATCAATATATAATCAATAATCATCAATTAATTATTTTTTAATATTGAATTATGATTTAGTTTTTAGATAGAAAATTAATTTTAAGTACGGTTTTTCATATTTTTTCGAAATTATTTAATTTAAAATAACAATTTGGCAACTATTTATTAACATGTTGTTCATTGTTGCACATAAGCTGGATTTTACAACATTTAAAATATCTAGATCATGTTGAATCCAATAAAGAATGATATGCAGCAAAGCATTCATAGCAAAATGACACATTTGCTCAAAATTACAAAGAGAATGGAAGTTGTAAGACTAAAGATCTTCAGAATATTGATGACTTTCTCAGCCTAGTTAAACTTTAAAATTTGTTTCTCCTACATGTTTCCGTTACATGATTGGATTTAGAAACAGAGCCTCACCCTCTCCCAATTTTCGTTTCAATTTGAACGATCGTCAACATTTGAGCCATCTTCTATTTAATACTTAAGCTTTCTTCATGTTTCCTTCCAATTTTTAAAGTAAGAAACGTTTACTTATTTATTTAATGAATTTTCAGCTCCTCTTAAATCTCCAAGTTAAACTCAGTTTTGTCTTCAAGAACAAATGATTTTTCCCTTTTAATACTAAAAAAATCAAATGTTTTTATGATGGCAATAGGCATTCATGTAATTTGTCGCCAATAAGGTTGTATTTATAATAATTTTGCCATTTAAAAATTAAATAATCTTACTATAATTCTAGTGTTAAATGAAGTGCCCGTTTATTTTTGCCCAAAAAATGAGCAGCATAAATTAAAATTATTTGTAGATTGTTAATTTAACTAAAAAATTTGGAAAAATTGAGCAAGAACCTTGATTTCGATGGAACTAAATAATACTTTAACAATGTGCTACTGATCAGTTGCTTAGCAACGCCGATAACTTAATTGTATATAATCATTGCCAAAAGTTTGAATAAATTATTCACTATACCGCTTTAGAATGCTCATTTATTTTTCTGAATGAACATTCTAAAGTCATACTACCATTATTTTAGATTTAAATCAAAACTCAATTTCCCATCCTTTGATTTTTCAATTTTTGGTGATAAAACATAAACAGCTTGCCGTCTCTTGTAACCCATACTGTTATACGATGAAAAATTTTCTGCTCCTATATACTCTTCAATAATCCAATATACTCAAGTATCCTTTAGATCCATTTAAGTTGTTAATGTTCGTAATCTGTTAGATGTTCCATTCGAACTATAATGGATCGGCTTGGGGATGCGATGAAACTTAAATCAGTAAAATTGCTGCAATATATTTTTTTCCACATTTTGATATTTTTTTCAAATTATTCGACTGCTATAGGATGCTTTAGGATGATATAAAAATAGTTAGATTCAAAAGCTTTTTTAAGTATTTTCAAAATTAAAAACTGTTCCAAAAATAGGAAACATTAAGATGGCATAATTTTAATATTAACAAAGCCTAATATCAACATAATTTTGATATTAACAAATCCTAATATTTTATTTTCATTCATAAATTGAATTTGGAATTTACCGTTGCTAATCTGGAGAATTTCTTTGGGAAACCTTTCTGTAATAATATTCATATTCATATTCGAATTTAGTTTTAAGATATTTTAAGACAAGATCTGCTATTTTTGAAAGTTCCCCATTTATATATAAATTCGATTACCAAAGATAGCTTGACATTTAAATTTCAGAAAAATGAATCACGAAAAGTTATAGTAGTATTAATTAGTAAAGCAGAATTAGTCATGCAGAAACTTGAACATGACAAGGAAACTTTTCGAGAATACATTATTCATATATTTTTCTATTTAATATTCATTTTAAACTATATATGAAACATGCATTTTATTCGTTTATTTTCTTTATTTTTATGACAGCAGCATTTCATAAGTTGTTTCGCCGAAAATATTCTATATTTTATAATATTTTGTCCTCATCCATGGATTTCTTCAGCCATTTTAAAATCAACACCAAAATGATCATAAATAAGAAAATATCTCTTGGGGGCAAATATTCTGCCAATCTTCTTAAAAAGAAAAGAAATTCTTTCTCTTTCAAACATATAAATCTTTAAAAATTCTAATCTGAGTTCCAATTGAATATAATAAAGAATATAAAGATCCATAAATCAAACAATATTTTATAACATTGTCATATTTTTGCTTCGTCTTTCTTCTTCTTTTTTTCCCCAATCTAGAATCATCAGTTGAATGGAATGGATTTCTAACATCCCATTGTTCATTAGCATGTATACAAAAAATCAAGCTTTAAATCTTTAGAAAATCTTCGGCAATGCTACCAGAACTAGATTTTTCCATATTCAAAAATATTTCTTAAAAAAGTATTCATAGTGAAGATGCAATATCTGATGGAGCATTTTCACTTTATAGAAACTTATAACAGCTCACAATCTTTTTTTACAGAAAAGGACGTTCGAAAAGTAAGTGAAGATTGAATAGTAATGGAACATTAAGACGATATTTTGGAGTCTTCTTTCTTAATACGAAACCTTCGACACACAAAAATGCGTTTTCTATTTGATGCCAAAGGCAGATTTTTGTAAACGTGCCACTGATAACATTAAAAACAGCCGTTTCCATTCAAAGTGCATTTGAAGGGAACAGCATATAGAATTTTCGCATATAAAACTACCATTTACCAAACCTCTATAAGTTCGAAAATGGATAATTTTAGTTCGCTTTGTGAAGTGTCAAAACCACACAAAAAAGCTCATTTTTTATTCCATTTTCTACCATTGAACCTTGCATTTTTAGGCAGACAACGTCGTTCACTGTCACTGTAACTGCGGCGGGCAGATTTCGCGGGAATTGATGCGGAGGCTAGGCCGTTAGACGTACCGTTTTGAATGCCTGTGTGCTGAGAGCGTGTATATTTTTCAATACAACGGCAGGACATTGTAGCGTCAGGTTTGGCCCTCCTGGGAATATGGGGATGTGTGAGGGGCCCTGCCCGAGTTTTTCATAATGCAAAGGAGCCCGACTTCATGTCCGCAGAAAAAGAAGATAACCAAACAAACGTGCGTTTTGTGCTTTAAAATAGACTTTTAGAATTCCCTCGACTTTCCGTTACTTTTTCCTCACAAATGTGATATCTGTGGTCGGGAAAGAATTGTACGGTTGTCTGTCCAGTTTTTCACTGGAAAGGGGAAGGGTAGAGAGGGGAAAAGCCTTCACCCACCCCACATTTATTCAAAAAGGAATTGGTGTTTTGGCTCTGAAATTATTCTCCTTTGATGTCGGAAATAAGGGATGTAAATTCTGTCTGTAAAACGTTTCGAATATATTCTGAAGAATCAATTTTCTGTTTAAAATATGTTTTAGCAACACAAAATGCAAATATTTAGAATTGAAGAAATTGTAAAATAACATCCAAGAAACTCTGCTAATACTTTTTCAGTACCATTTCTTAAAAATTTACAAAGAAGTCTGCAAGTTTTCTTTAATTGACTAATTTTGTAATGATTCTTATGATATTCTGTCATCTTTTTATGTATAGAAAACAAATAAAAAGAATTGCTTAGTTTTGTAATGATTCTTATAATATTCTGTCATCTTTTTATGGATAGAAAACAAATAAAAAGAATTGGCCCGATTCTATAAATATCAAGCTTGATTACTATTTAATTAATAATCTTTGGCACATCTCTTTAAGAATCTAAAAAAAATCCTTTAATATAAAATGCAAAGTTAAACAATCAAATCACTTTCAATTCTATCTTCGCCTTTTTAATTATTATTTTATCTTTTTTAAAAAAATTGCAAAAGCTTTCATCTTATATAACAGGATTATTAATAGAATAAAAAAATGAAGAATTTTTAATAGAATTTTAAAATGATAGTTTAAATAAATTGTAAAATAAAAGTATGATAAACAAATTTTCAGGAGAAAAATTGTGATTTTTTAAAGGGACCGACCAATAATTTTTTGTTTATGCTTTCTTACCATTCTTATTCGCAAAACAATATTTAAATTAAATAAGCACAAATTAAAACAGCACTGTAAAAACACAGTTTTTCAAAGACAGCATAAGCTAATAAGGCTTTATTTATACTTCATTTACGACTTTTTCATGTAATAAAGCGCAATTTTCTTTAAAAATAAGTAAATAAATCCGGATGTACAGTTCTCCAAGAAGCTGTATTACAACCAACACGTAATTTATAGTATCGATTCTACAATTTTGATTCATAATTATAATTTTAAACATAGATTTTGTAATTAACGTAAGGGGAATTGTCTTATGATATTGCATAAATGAATCCTTTCTGTAAGGCTTCATGTCAATTAGTATAACATCGAAATAATAATCTGTAATTCTGGGATTTTCAAGCTGGAACTGTGATCTAAACTAGCAATTTATATTTAAATTCCAAATTTCCTTCGTTCTTTCATTATTTATGTTCTAGAAAATTCTAAATTAATACTTTTTTTACACATTCATTTCGGAATATTTCTAAATTATATCTATATGTAACATCCCAGATTCTGATACAATCCTCGTTGTTTCCTTTAAGTACGCATTGCTTAAAATTCTGATACAATCCTCTAAAGGTAGGATATTTTAAATTAAAATGTGTGTTGAAGAAATATTTATTAAAGTAATTATGTAAGTACTATAAAAAACGGCAAATGATTTACTATAACTTTATATCACAACTGGTTTTGTTTAAAACGGTCTTGCTATTACATAAAGTAATTAAAAATTTTAAAACACATACCTCAAATATCCGATAACAATTATAATTATGTCAAGAAATAAGTAAAAAACTGCTGGCATTTTTTTTTAAAAAAAGTGTCATTTTAGTTTGAAAGTTTCACAGAAGCAGAATGCTTTGAAGAAGAAAAAGTATTAAAACAGTGCAATTGAATAATTTTATATCAGTTATTACAATATTTAATGCTGGAAATATCAAAGAATGACAATAATTTAAGGCTAACAATAAAATAATGAAAGTTTGTAGAAGAACATTTTGAATCAAATCCACCATTCTCTCTATATTTGTAGAATTTTGTAGATCCTTCAAACTCTGTCGAAAACGTGTATATAGAACCTTGAATTCATAATATTCACCATAAAAAGTGCTGGATACACACACACACACACACACACACACAGACACACACACACACACACACACAGACACACACACACACACACACACATATTATATATATTCTGTCTACTTTATGTAGACAGAATAGAGTAGTTCTATTCTATTCTGTCTACTCTATGTAAAACGTAAATGTAAATGAGAAGTTCAATGAAAATGTGTAGAGCTTTAAGCTAATGCAATTAGCTGGATATTATTGCATATCCTGCCCTCATGTATATACATTTTGACTTTCATACAAGTTGTATCGTTTGGATAATGCATGAAAGCGGGATAGCATACACAGGCTTTATGTACTAAACAAAATGTATATTCACATTATATCGATTTATTTCCAAAGCTTATAACTTTATATAGATACCTTAGTAAACTAAATAAGGATTTTATGTATGCTGTCTTATTAGTGGCGTAGATAAGCGAAATAGCATGCACAGGTTGTAGGTGCCAAAAAAACAAATTGTGCAGTCTTAATATATCGATTCATATTGGAAAAATGTCATTTAATCTAGACTTTAATATAGCTAATAATTATATAATTTTGATAAACTAGTAAATAGGAAACAATTTCAAATTCTTACTTCATTTAAATTTCGATATTCAAATTAAGATAATGGTAATAAACATTGAAAAACATTAAACAAAATATTTTATAAATGTCTGAAAATGAAAAATAATTTTTTTCATCAAAAATCTGGAAATCGAAACAAGAATTATAAAAAGGCAAGTTATAGACAGAAAAATTTTAATCAAATTGTCAGTATAATCACATATATGTTATTTTAATTTTTATGTACAGAAAACTTTATAGCCTTTTGCTCCTTATGATATTCATTGCTTGGTTATAGCATTCTCTAACTGTTTCTTGTATTGAATGTCTTTCGCAAAACATTATGCCAAATCAGTCAATTTTCCTTAAGTTATCATCTGCATTCTACACAATCATATGAAATTTCTTTGGGAAGGGAAATTACCTTATACTAACATTTTAGATATTTTTAAAGTATTCCAAGGAACATCGGCTTTCAATTCTAATTATATTAAGGTGTCCAAAAAATTTCTTTTTTCGTTGCGCTATGAATGAACTTATCTGGCTCCGCTGGTACAAACATGCAAATTTATTTATTAGCCGTCCTTTGCTTCAGTCGTACCAGAGCTCTACTACACACCGAATCGGGGCTATTCTTCCAAAAAAGTTTTTTTGGTGGGATTTGAAAGGCGTAATTTTCTACGATCTCCTTCCTCCAGATGAAGCAATAAATGCTAAGAAATACTGTCATCAACCGGAACAATTGAAAGCTGCCTGAAGAAAAAACAGAATTAATGAATCGACGAGGCGTTGTTTTTCATAATGACAACTCAAAACCATTTATTGCATTAGTCATAAGAGTGAAGCTATTACTGTTTGATTGGAATATTTTACCTTATCCTGCACATCCTCCAGATCTCATTTTATCTGATTATTACTACTTTCTATCATTAAAATGTTTATTTTTTCGCGATAATCGCTTTAAATCCATCAGCGAAATAAAAGCGCATCTCGGGAATTATTTCTTGTCCAAAACAAAGCAATTTTGGAAAGAAGGTGTTCAGTACTTTGCTACCAACCCTCCAAGTTGGCAGACACTCATTCTAGGATTGCTCCTTTTTGGTAACTGCTCGGGTCATGACCCGGCAGAACGAGATTTGAACTTTGACGCGATGCTTAACGTTGGTAGCGGGGTGACTCCATGCCCCTTCTCATAGCAATGAACTGCATAGTATAGAAGCATCGTTTCATCATTTTAGTCACACCGCAAATTTACAGTTCATTTCTCATCATCAGGTGTAGAGCCATCATCGGCATACACAACAGAAGGCATAGTGAGGTTTCTAAAGAGATGGCAGAATTTAATTAAGGATTAAAGGTGTCAATAAAGCAAAAAAAAATAGCTAAATAAATAATATCTTAATCAATAAGTATTGTTTATTCCTTTCATAGGAATAGAAAATAGGAAAGAAACTTATGGGACACCTTAATACGGTTTTTATTTACGAAATGTAAAATGTAAATGAAGAATAATGAAGCTATTACTGTTTTATTGGAATGTTTTACCTTATCCCGCCCATCCTCCAGATCTCCCTTTATATGATTGTTACTACTTTCTATTCTTAAAATGTTTGTTTTTTCGCCATAATGGCTTTAAATCCATCAGAGAAATAAAAGGTCATTTAGGAGATTATTTCTTGTCCAAAACACAGCAATTTTGGACGGTTGGTTGACTAGGGTTTTTTGGCGCAAGAACCACACTTGATCATGCTGCCCCAAGCAAATGGTAAAATTATAGACCAAATTACCTAAAACACACATGATAAAAATAAAAGCAGAATATAATTAATATACAAATACCAAGAATAAAAGTTCAAATACGTGCAAGGTTAAAAAGGTAAATGAAACAAAGATGCGAAAAGGGCGTTACCCTGATGCAATGTACAAGTCAAGAGTCAACGGAAGTTCACGCAATTTTGGAAAGAAGGCATAGTGAGGTTTCTTGAGAGATGGCAAAATTTAATAAAGCAAAAGGGTTAAAGGTGTTAATAAAGCAAAAAAATAACAAAATAAATAATATCTTAAACAGTAAGTATTGTTTATTCATTTCATAGATATAGAACAGAAACTTATGAGACACCTTAATACGTTTTTTATTTACAAAATGCAAAATGAAAATTTCCTTATATATGGCATAGAAATTAATTTACACATCTCTTCGCTAAAAAGTGAAATTTATTAAATCTTAAAAGATGATATCCTCTCCCAAACACCGTTGTGTGTGTTTTTCCTATCTTTACCTTTCATTCTTCTTAATTGTGTCGCAACACAACTTATCCAAATTCCTGGAGTACGCTTTCAAGCTGTGGGTTTCCATTTCTAACATGCTCAACGAAATCTGTCTCTTTTTCGAGTGGATTCTTTTGTCGGGCTATCAATGCTTGAAAAGAGAGGGGCTCGCGATACTCAGGGATTGAAAAACGATTTCTCCCCACCCCCTCGTTTTCACAACACTATTATCGAAAGCGGCCTTCTTCATAGAACGATTAAATGGAGGGGTGGGTGGGCAAGTGGGCTTTTTTTATTGTGCGACGTTTTCAGTTGATCACACTCCATATGGTTTATAGAGAGAGAGAGATTGAATAAATTGTCTGATTTCGATGTGATAAGAAAAAAAAAGTATCTAACAAAATGGATATATGCTAGAATAAAAAAATTTGGTTGCTTTCGAAGTAAGAATAAGAGATTTGGTGTTATCCTCGTTCTGTGCTGTTTCTTGGTAGATAAGCGCATTTTGGATTGAATCTTTTGTAGGTACGAATTTTATATTGAACTATGTTTGTTTAGTCTATGAACTACGAATTCTATGTTGGACGAGTTTAAAGATTTCTTGCAAGACACAAAATTGTTGTTTTATAATTTTTCTGTTTAGGAGCTGATGCAATCGATTTCTGTTGAATTGTGGCTATTAGTAAAATTTCACTCCAAAATAATTGTTAGTGAAAAAATTTTTTATTGAAGCATTTATAAAATCCCCGTGCACCACAAAGTATCACACGGGGTTTACAGAAGTAAATATTCAGCACATAACAAAATAAAATAAGAAAATTTAACAGCTATAAAAGATTAATAAAAGAATAAAATAAAATAAGAAAATGTAAGTTGAAATTTTTTTGTGAATTTAAGTGTATTTTTTGTGCGTGTATTTTAAATGTATTTTGAAAATTTAACAGGTGTCAATAAGAAATTTACAAAAATTTTCAAGAGCACTTCTGGTGGAAACAAGTTGATGGAAATATGGAAGCCACTTTATATTAATATCTTGGAGAGCCAGTCTTAGGCTCTGTCTTGCTCTGGCAAACATGGAACATAGGAACATAGAAGAAACATTGAATTAATTTATGAAATATTTCTAAATTTTATGTCCATTAAGGTCATTATGTAAAATTGCGTATTATTATTTGAAGGTCACCTAATAGGAAAATTCGAGCTTAGCTCAATTTTATATTTATTTTATCTCTAGATTATTATAATTCTCCATGTTTCAGACTTCCTTGAATCCGAAAAACACATGTTTGGATTAACGTCTGTCCTTCTGTCTGTGAGTCAGATAACCTCAAAGCATTTTTACTCTTGGTTGAGATAGCCCAGTTGGTAAGATGTTGGACTCCTAGAGATCCCTTGTGAGTTTAAACTCCACCGGCCTAAAATCTCCGTGTGTGGTGATTGGTGCATATAAATCTGTCGTGGTCTATATCTAGAGTATTACCACTGGAGGTATTACTCTCGATATTTTACTAATTTAGAACTGAATTAGAGGTGATCGTTCTCTGATACAGGTCTAAATTACGATCGGTGGTTGAGGGAATGAAATGTATGAATGAAGTCCGCCCCGTAAAGAGTGTTGTGACGCCTGAGTAGCTAACTTGTACTCTTGGTCCGATATGGCACTACAGAAAAAACAAGAGACGCACAATTCGGATTAAATCGCAGTGACTCTTTAATCAGCTGGCAGGTCAATGAAAAGTGCCATTAGAAACAACAACACATTTTGTACTAAATTGATAAAATTTAGTATATTATATATTTATCTATGTGTTATTAAGACTTCGTTATGAGTTATTATGTTCGCTCTAAATTCTTTGTGTGTTATCATAACTACATTCGTGGCTCTATATCAGATTTTGTGTTTTTAATTGCACGGAAAAAAAGATTTATTCGATTTCCTAGTGTTTAGATTTGAACCACATGCCAGCGATTAATCATCAAAGATCGCACTCCAAAGACTGTTTTCATAACTAGTGTTCTCTAGTAGTATACGATTAATTGAGTACATTTATTCAAGAGTACGCAAAAATATTTAAGCCAATAATTCCAGCTGGTTAGTACGTACTCTTATATGAAGTATAAAAATATAAAATATCATAATCATCAAAAAATGCCCCCATAAAACTTCTTTTAATTTCTAGGCTTTAGGCCTCTCTGAGTCCGAAACAAAACTTTTTAGAGCTGTGTGTATGCTAGCCTCTGTGTATGTATGTGACCAGTTTTATTTATCTTCTCTGTCACACATTAACAAGAATTCGGAATTTAAAGTTCAGTCGGTTTTTAAATAAGACAATTCTGTAACAAGGCAACTTAAATTGATGAAATTTGGTAAACTGTCTTCAAAAAAGTTATGGAAATAAAGCAAACTGCCTGTGGGAAGGTTAATAGTCTATCTATTCATCGACAGGAAAACACGATAATTTGAAAACGTGAGATAAGTGAATTGTGGTGTATAATCTTATAATAAAAATTAAAGATAAGCATAAAACCAGTCAAAAGAAATATATATATATATAAAAGAAATGCGTTATTTGTTTCATCATATTATAAAGAAAAAAAGAAAAGTCTTCGAGATAGTTGAATCCTTCAATTAATCACATCAATGCTTGACAAGCTTTAAAATATACTTACAACTCTTTTTCATTACTTTAATGATAGTTCCACAGAGAAATTTAAAAGTGTTAGGTAATTTTTTTTTTTTTTTTTTACAATTTGAACTTCTAACTTTCCATCACTAAACATAATTGCATTTTGTATCCATCCCGCTCTAATAAACTGTACTCAAATATAATAATAGGCCAGTCTCCAGTAATATGAAAGGATGGGATATTTACCTGCATGCCACACAATGAGCTTAAGCACAAAAAGAAGACGGATTTTAATCTACAAAATGTATGAGTGAAAGATACGCTAAAATTAAATCCAGGCGAACCGTTGCAACAAAGCGGGGAACAAAACCCCTCAAGCTCCCATTATTAACCACATACCTCTCTTCCGGATATGAATAGGCCGCGGGTTTGATGAAGTGTTGCCACTCCAGAGACCATAACTTTCCCTATCATCTGCCGAGTGCTTCTACTTTTCCCCGGTGGTTTCTGATTAGGTTTCACCATAATTGAATGTTTGTGAGAATTCCTGTTCCAGTTATAAGTGAGTAAATCATTTAGTAACCGATTGGAGGCGGGTCCCATGATGAAATTCTTTGATCGTGGAAACGTTGTGGAAAGATTATGATTGTCGGCTGAGGAATTCGACTCTTACAGAAGTTTTTTCGCCCACATGGGAAAAGGATACAAATAGCTAATTTTCCATCAATGTTTCAAAATTTTATCAAAGGGTGAATGGAGAGATAGAATCATTTTTACTTTTAGTAAATTGGGTTTATAATAAATATATTTTTTTAAAGTGAAGGAGTCTAGTCTGAAAATTATTATCTAAATAGACTACATCTATTCGATTTTCTTCATTTTGTGTTTATTTACAAAAATCTGAAAAAAATATTTGATGAAATTCAGGATATAAAACAGAAGTTGGATTATAAAATAAGGATCAAATATTGGGCAGCAAATAATATAAATGTATTAATTATTTCTAGTTCACTAAACTATTTTCAATTAAGTCATTTGATTGAATGTTGGAAGCAAATTTTCATTTAAACAAGAGACTGCAAATCCTGAACAGAAAACAATAGTCGTGTCCAAATCAAAATTATTAGAGAACTCATTCTGCTATCAGTATTCCACAGAAAGAATTGGTTCCTCGTGTGACCATCTCTCTTTATATTTAATCGACAAGGCATGATGATGTCACATGTAATTTTCAAGAAAATTTCAATACATCAGCTCTAGATAAAGGTAGGGCCATAATATTTTTGTTTTACAGAATCATAGTTTTTTTCCCCTAAGTCACCAATTTTATTCCTAATACAATGACTTGGCATCAAATATCTGTAAATTCCTCTTACTTACGATAAGACTAACATGGCAGGGAAGCAGAAAAGATTTGACTTTCAATTAACGGTTTTATTTTTAAAATGTTGTTAATTGAATTGTAGCATAAGTGTTCATTCATGCACATCATATTAGTGAATTACGCGCAAAATTCGATCTCGCGTATAATTCATTTCAGCAATCGGGTGTTATGAACTGTGTGATTGGCACTATTATTTTGAAAAAGAATCCGATATATTCAGAAAGCTTGAATTTATAAAGTTTGAATTGATTAATTACTATGTATTTCTAAAATACTTTAATAAAGTCTATTATCCATTATAGCAGTAATAAAACCAGATTACTTAGTCCAGATATGTGTACTGCATAAGAAAGATTTTATTATTTCAAACAAGATAGATTTAAGTTCTGTTTTTCAATTCCTCACTATTATAAGCTAATCACAATTAAGAGTCTAAAATTTGCTCTCAACTGCAAATGTAACTTTATTCCAATAAAACATTAGCTTATTATTATTTTGAATTTTTTGAAAGAAAGACTGATTTTCTTATTTTCCTGAGCAATATATTTTTTTCTGGCTAAATATCGTGTACGTTAGCTTATCTGAAAAAATCCATGCGCTATTTTCGTTGAAACTAGCTAAACAAGCGTTGAAATCAGGTATATGAGCCTGAAACAGAATACTAAAGACTGAAGTAGTTCTATGAAATTTTTCTATTAAATTTTGTAGATACCTTTATAACACTTAAAAGTGGACTCTTCTCCAATTTGATTAGGATAAATCTCTTGTATTGTAGAATTCTATTTGTTCAGGACTTCTTTTTATTTTCTTTCTGATACGATTTTCCTTTTCAAAGCATTTTATCACACAGTTGAATATGATAAATTACGAATGTATAAACATTTCGACCTGATTAAACCTATTTTCTTACACAATAAATTGCAAAACATGTAACGAAAATAGTTTAAAATAGTTAATAATAGCATCCTGGAAAATGTGTGTGCGTCGTGTATATATTCTGTGGCAGGAATCGTGGAATCATCAAGTTAAATATAAGTTAATATTAATAAATTTCATTCCATGAAACCTACAATTTCACCCTGGTCTTGTCATTCAGTGCGTAAGTATGATGTTCAATTGACTAGACTCTGCATTGGTCACACGCGTTTAACTCATCGACACCTTTTATTCGGTAAAGAACTCCTATTTGTCTACACTGCCTTGTATATTTAACAGTTGTTCATGTTTTGATAGAGTGTCCAAATTTTGGAAATCATCGGAAACAATTTTTCAACTGCTCATCGCTAGAAATGCTAAGTCTGAGATGGGGGGGAGCACTCCCATCAACACGTTTTTGAATTTTTAAAAGCTATTGGTATGTACCATTTTATTTAATACTTTTTCTCGCTATTTTTTAAACATGTTCCTCTTTTAAGTGTATCGAAATTTTAACTTCCGTACTTTTCAACATTTATTAACTTTTTACATGCTTAATATTTTAATCTATATTTACCGTACGTCTGGTGCAGTATGGTCAAAATTGGCTCTTGCACCATTAAAATCCACAAATCCAATTCAATCCTGAAAAATGTAATTAAATACGTGCGTTCATTTACATTCAAGCATGATTATATAGAACGGATTAAAAATGCTCTTCGATCTATTTTCGAATGTTGATTGAAGAAAGATTATTTAAAGATTAAGTTATTAAGACAATTTTCAATGCGATAAGTACAACACAGTTATTGATTTCGTTCTTTAAAACATCAGATGAATGTGCACAGTATGATAGTAACTGCCATATCCAAATGAAGTTTGCATCAAAATTTGTGTTTATCCACGAAAATTTAAAATAATTTCAGTTTTATTTCTTCTCATTTTCTTCGGCACTCGCGATAAGCAATGCTATTTAGTATTAGCAGTTTAATTATGCTTTATGCTATTAGTATTATTAGTTCAATGCTAAATACTTTTAATGCTTTTTTCCCAAATTGGTATGATAGAAATACATTTGATTTCATTCATCTTACATCCATAATCAAATATTTGTAGCTCATTTATTCATTTAACTTTCAAAAGTACATTTTCAATTTTCCCCCTAGGAGACTCCTCGTAATCGAGGATGAGAAGCTTCCGGTCTGATGGTTTGTTCTTATGATCGTAGTGGGTACTCGGAAAGTTGGGTATCTGGCCCCTGACATCGATGACTGGACGTACTTCCTTAGGGAAGGATTGTACCGGGAGCAGTAACTGCTTGAGGATTCAACCACAGCTCTTGCCAGTGTTGCTGCAGAGGTGGTCTGGTCATTAAAATTTAGTCCGTGAACATTCAGGTGAATCGGAGGGTCAGTGTTATGACTTACATTTTCAATTATGATTAATTATTAAATGAGCTTTGCATCATCTGGTTCATTTTTCTTGATTCCAAACCAATGAGATGAATTTGTATTCCAGTCATATAGAATATGTTTCTCATACCCTTTTAATTTGGAAATCTTTTCGATATTTTGAAGAAGAGTTTTTTTTAGTTTAGTTATATTAACGTCCCATTTTAAAGCAACACGAGGGCTATTTTGGGACGGACTTCGTCATTTTGAGCCACGGTCAGATGACGAGGACGACACCTGAACTGGCACCCCCCTCTCCACGCCACACCACACCAGCGGGAGGACGTTTGGTCTGACAGATTTAACGTGCAAGAGACCCCCCTCACACGACGGTTCTTCGGTAAAAGCGAGTCCCGAACCTGAAACCCTCCGGTTCCGAAGCCGAGACCTTGCCATCAGGTCACCGCTGCCCTTGAAGGAGAGAAAATGGTGTGATTCCATAACTTAAAGAAATATCCAGATACACATAAGCTCTCTAAAGTGCTTTAGATGAATCATCTTCTAATTATTTAGTAAATTTGATACAGAAAAACATGCTTTTATCATAAAGAAAACTAGATCTTGGACAACAAAAAAACGTTTTCATTATATTTACACTTATTAAACAAAACAATTGCGTCTTTTTAGACGTTCTATTAATAGTATGCAAAATTTCATGTTATTCAAAAACGGGACAAGGGAAAAGAAACATATAAAATAAAACCTTTCTGAATCCGTTCATTTTAGAACAAACTGGAAACATTCCGGAGACATTTCCAAGACTTGAGTATGAAAGAAAAAGCCACTTGTAATAAAAATGCGAACATAAACAGAGCGACATTTTCCGACAACACAAAGCATCAGCATTTCTGTCTTTTCCCCTACATTTGAAGTATAAAACTACTATACGCTCCGGGTCCATCCTTCAAAGGTCATCCCTTGGCCAATGGCCAGCTCCTCCAAAATAAGCAAATTCACAGACAGGATGTCGAACAAAAGTTATTCCTTCGCATAAATTTACAACAAGGTTCGTCCGAATGTTTATTTCTCTACCTATTGACTTGCCAGTTATTCTTAGGTCTGTATCTTTCCATTTTGTTTGTATTTTGACGAACAAGAAACGATGCAGCTCGAGGGAAGGGGGGAGGAATTCGACAAAAAAGTTCTTCCCCACACAATGGCCGAACAAGAAAGATTCTTTTCATGCCCCCCATCCCTTTTCCCCTCTTCTGCATTCTCTTCTCTTCCTACTGAAGAGTCTTTTGTGAAGTGTTGGCTCCGACAAAAGTGTGGTCAATAGATTTTTCTTATACCGTGTGGGAGGACTCTGCGGACCGTTATTATTCTGCATATATATATATTACATATATATCTTGTATATGTTTTGTATGCAAGAGGATTTCAGCGTTCTTGTGTTATTTCCACTATCAGAGTGTCAACAAAGGAATTGGGAATGCGTAGTCAGCGCTTTGTGTGACCAGACATGATCCGGACAGAACTTGACACATGGTTTAGGAAGGAACCACAAAAGTTATGCCCATGAGATTTATTTTAACTCGTAACTGATTAAAGCTGATTTCAATTCTGACTGTTTTTGGTAATTGTGATAAATCGATTTGTAGACCTTTGAATATAAAAGGATGAAAATAGTTCTTATCAAGTTAGTTACTTTAAGTGTGTTCTTGTAATGGGGAGATCTTTATTTTTCCCTTTACACATATTGCAGTTTTATATACAAATCTATCTTACAAAAATGCCTTTATTTTCGACTATTTATTAAATGAATTTTTTTTAATTTTTCAGCTAATGAAAGATATGGTTCAACGATTAATATATATTTCTTTAGTATCATATTTGGAGTATTCAAAGTTCTATAGTACCTGTACGACGCATTCGATGGCTTAACAATTCGGGAGGAAGGAGTTATCTTGATCCTCAAAATCTACTGCATACCTATAGATATATCATCATTAATGATTTATTCTATCATCTAATCATGGCGATTTGAGAAAAAGCAATGTATTTATTTCTTGATAGATGCATCTTAAGTAGACAAACACTGGAAATGTAAAACCCATAAAGACTAGCAGCTCATTTATTATGAACATGTTTTAAAGGTATTTATGGAAGAAATCTTTCACTTTTCTCAAAAACAATTATTATTTCTTCAGTCTTTGAAATTATGAAATTTCAAGTTGCCGTTGTTGCCGTCAAGTTGCAAATTCATACAAAGGAAAATAAACTAACAGAACAAACTTAATACAATTAAAGGTAATCTCTCAGAAATAATAATTTTCATTTAATTTTGTTATTTTACGTTGTTAAAAGACACATTAAAAATACAATTCTAATATTTTCACTTATTAATCAATTATATTTTGAAAAATTTAATTTTTATTTTCTCATGTACGAACTATAAAATACAAAAATGTTACTATCGTTAAAAATTTCGCCCTCGAGCTTCTAACAGATCTCAATGTTTCAGACTTCCAAGAGTCCAAAACCATATTTTTGGAAGTATGTTTTCATAATGTAAGCATTAGGAAGTATATGTTACAGTTGTCTGCTTGCGAATACAATAGATCAAAATTATTTAGATTTATTCGAATGAAATTTGGTATCTCATTTATACACCAAAATTGCAAATGTCTGCTCAAATTCATTCTACAAAAGTTTGTATGTGAACCTATGAATACGGTAACCCAAATTATAAAAATATAGACAGATAAAATTTGGTACTCATTTTTAGGATCTAAATAACTGGTTTTGTCAAATTTGTAATCAGATTATACCAAGAGTGTGATTATCGGTCTGTCAAATACATGGCATACTTGTAAGGACAAAACACTCGAAAACGCAAAGACTTAAAAAAAAAAAATGAAAATAAGTATGGTGTTTTTACCAAAATTATAGTTATGTCTCACAGTTTGCTTTCGATTCAGTTATTTGACTTGTAAAATTGTTTTAAAAGGCATATTAAGGTTTCTTAAGTGTGCAGGAAAGCGCAAGGTTCTTATATGCGGAACTCTGAAAATAAAAATTTGAGCATTCGTAGTGTTCGCAGCTTTAACCAAAATTCCCAGTTTTTATAGGTGGAAGAGGAAGGATGCTATATCTAAGAATAAATAAAAATGTTTCGAGAAGCCATCCAGTTTGCTTTATTAGCTATATCATTATGGGCATTCTAGTAGCTAATGTAAGAAAGGTTGGAATGGACTAAATTGGATGACAATGTGACTATTATTATTTTCTGAAAAACTACTTAAATAAATTTAATTTACTATAAAAATATTCGAAAAATGTGTGACCAGATTGTAAAGAATGATAAAAGGAGCCAAAATTAAACATAGTTCTATGATGAAATAAGTGTTCTGAAGTTGTTTCTAACAAGTCGAGTAAATGTATCAAACTCACTGGCCACAGTTAATATCTTTAATTTCCAATAATCATAATTATATGGCATTTTTTAAATAAATTTATTAATTTTTAAAATCACTAAATATGCATGAAAAATATGAATAATAACGAATAATAACGTATTTCAATAACCAATAACTATTGATAATGAGACCTATTTCAAAGCTGTTTCGAAGGATGACATGTGAATTTTTCTTTGAAATAGTGCAGAAAAGTTGTCTTTTAGTATTGATAAAATAAATTATAAATACAAAATATATTGGTGTGTCTTGGGGTGCCGCAAGGACGTTAAAGTTTCACAAAATTGAAATTTTTGTTGCATTTTGAAGATTTTTTATGAAATTATAGGCTTTTGACTTTTTATTTGTAACAGCATGAAAAAGTTACCGTTTGACATAGATAAGATAAATAAAAATTATAAAAAATATCAGAGTATGTCTTGAGTTGCCGCAAGGACATTAAAGTTTCATAAAAGCAACTTTTTAGGGTAACGTTTTTGCAATTTTTTTTACAAATTTCAAACTTTTTGCAATCCCTCAAGATAATGTAATATTTCAACCAAATTTTTTTATATTATTTTTGAACCTAAAACTTTTTCGCTCTATTACTAAATTAAAATCTTAAAAAAAAAAAAAATAAAGGCCATTTTGGTTTTACCCAACTATTTAGCATTAAAAACAATCAAAAAAGGATATTTGAATTTTATAAATATTTGTCTACATGGATTTAAATCATTCGAAATCTCGCAAATTAAATAATTTTATCTGCTTGAAGTTCTTGAATGTGCTAGCAATTACTTTTCATTTATGAGAAGAAATAATTGCCTTACTCAAATCCGAAATCATTATTGACATTTAAGATGAATTGGACTTGAAATTCCTCGAAGTAGAAAAGATAGAGCAGAACAGAGATGACAAGTAGCAAGGGGAGGGGGGAAGGAATAGATTATTTTTATTTTGTCCTAGTTCTTTTCTTCTATATTGTTTTGAAAATAAAATTTCGCTTCTATAGAAACGAAATGCTTTTTACACTCTCGTATAAGTAACAGAGATAAATATAGTTATCGTCAAAAAGTTCTCGTATAAGTAGTAATTATCGTCAAACAATTCTCGTATAGGTAGAAGTTATCGTCAAAAAGCTCGAGATTTCCTCCAAGATATATAAGAGTCGCCACCTCTTAGACCTCTATCTGTCTGTTTTGGTAAACATAACTCTAAACACTTTGACCTAGATGTTATAAATTTTGATTAAGGTCCTTATACCAAATTCATAGATTTCTATCAAAATTTGAGCAAAATCCGCTTAGAAGTCTGTTTGCCTGTTAGAATGTAAGTTAATGTAGAAAGTTAGGTACATAAAATTCGATGCAGAGAATTATTATCTATTTTCTGCACGCTTAAAATTCTATGCCAAATTCAATAAGAATCGTCTGTTAGTTTGCTGATTTCAAAATCATGTAAACGCGATAACTCAAAGTCGAAATGTTTTAAATGTATCTAATTTTGTATGTGCTTTTGTGCCTACAAATATAATTCTGTGCCAGATTTGTGTCAATATCGGTTGGGGAAAACATGTCTAAAACTAAATTCAGTTTTTGAAATACTATTAATCAAAACTAGAAATTAATCACCAAGGATTACATGATGGATTCAGTGTTTTATTCGTTCCAAAGGTTAATATTTTGTAACTTAAGTACAACAATGCTATACAAGGTATATTCTCTGGGATACCACCTTTATTAGAGAATATGCTAGAAAGTTTTGCTCAGATCACTGAGCATAGTTTTAATTTTTAAAGGCAGACTATTTTAGATGGGCCTTACAAGTGCTTGAGTTTAACACTGTTGTGGTAGCGGATGCTATTTAGAGTAAGATTGAGTATAGAAACTTTTCAATTAGTTGAGATAAATCTGTTCATTTACTATTCAGGTTATAGTACTTGTCATGTTTATATTTTAATTAATTAATTAATTAATTTGTATAGAAACATACTTAAAACTCACACAAGGCTATTTTCAGTGAGAGGGTTGTAAATATTTAAGGTTTCAGTGATAAAAAAGTAAGTACGTGCTGATACTCATAAGGTAACGCTTCAGTGTTTTCCTACAATGATTTTAGTCAAAATTAAATAGTATGTATACATTGGATGTTCCAAAGAAAGTAGAAGAAAGCTTGTTTCCTTAAATATCGTTATAAGGCATATTCTTTCAATTTTAAATTAGAAAACTGTGTGAAAGCACTTTATTTCTTATAGAGGTTTTATATAAAAAGTTGCAAAAATTAATATTTTGTAGAACTCTCAAATGAAAAAGAAGCCAAAAAATAAAATTTTCTTCTTACCCTAGTGTATAGAGTAAAATATTTGCAGTTAGAGCACAATGCTTCTAATTGCAAAATTTGATTAAATGTAAAAGGCAAATTTATAGCCTTTGACAATATCTGATGTGGGGTGAAATAATCCCTCGCGTAGCCTCAATCATACATAAAAGACTTCCAAAAGCAATTCAACTATTTGTTCACATGCAATGCCATAGGAAGCTAGCTGAATGTATAAGTTAGCATTCAACTGGATGCAATACAAAATGAAACCAGTCAAACAAAGTCACAACTTGTTTTAATAGAAAATTGCCACTGTTCATAAACCTGTAGTTTGTCTAATAGATTTTTACGGTTCTAAAAGTGATCAGGGCCGCGGTGGCTTATTGGTAAGGTCTCGGCTTAGGAACCGGAGGGTTGCAGGTACGAGGCTCGATTCCAACGAAGAATAGTCGTGTTAGGGGATCTCTTGCACGTTAAATCCGTCAGGCCAAACTCCCTCCAGATGGTCTGGTGTGGAAAGGGGTGTGTCAGCTCAGGTGTCGTCTTCGTCATCTGACCCTGGTTCAAAATGACGAGGTTCGTACCAAAATAGCACTAGTGTTGCTTTAAAATTTTGGTACTAATAAAAAAAACAAAAAAAAAATCTAAAAGTGATCATTTTGAAGATTGACATATCCATATCGATTAAAATGGCATTCGTTTGTCCAAATTACATTTTTAGGGAAAGAACCAAAAATTGATTCCACCTAAAGTGACGTTCAGTTACAAAACTTTTGACATTGGTTATGATCTGATTTTAGCTGTCTAAGGTTCTTCGCATGGTAAATGGATGCCAATTATTTAGTTCAAAGATTTTCCTGTTTTGGAAATATTAAGTTCTAAATTAGCTACCTTTTAACAAATATAAGAATGGCTCGAAAAATTAGCCAAAATGTCTCTATCTATATCATCTTTTACTCGAGGAAGTAGGAATCTTGTAGTTTGCAATTATTAAACCATTCTGTTAATAAATCAGAAAGTTGCTCAAAATTTTAAAAATGATGTTCGCATCCATCTGTAGTTTGGCGAACATTTTCATTTCATAAAGTATAATTATCAGTTTTTCAAAAAGATTCCTTTATAGTGGCGATACGGAAAATATATGTGTTCCCAAAATACGTTCATTCATAAAAAAGACTTATTATCAAGAGCATAATTTCATTAATACCCAGAGATATATATTAAATTTTCTTCATTTGCTTACTAAGTCGAAATTAAAACTGCCAACCAATCAAATATAATATCAATACACAAGATAAGAATTTTTGATAATAAGAAATAAATAAGAATAAGAAATTTTGAAAGATATGATAACTGAATGATGTACTACTAATAAAATACTTACAAATGATAATTTTTCTTTTTGTATTGAATAAATTTGCATTTTTAAAACAAATGCATTCTTAAAAACTTGTAATAAGTCTTTCTAAATTTAGGGGGAAGAGCCATTTATTTGCAAATTTTAATGATAATAACAATAAAATAATTAAATTTTTTCCATGTATGAATAAATGTCAGAATTTAAAAAAAAAATAATTAAGGATTTTACATTACGATTGAAAAAGCATATATTTTATTTTACCTCTTTTTTATTCACCTTCATAGGAACCAAAGTATTTTATACATTTTAGTACCTTATTAATGAACTTTTGCAAAGCCAGGATCAAATAATTGGGAAATAGACGCCTGCTCCAGTTTATTTGAAATATATATATATATATATATATATATATATATATATATATATATATATATATATATATATATATATATATATATATAATTGTATTGCAATTATATATACAATATAATTGCACTGCAACTTCTTTTTTACATGTAAATATTACAAAGCACTATTTAAATTCGTATACTTAAATAAGTGACGAAGTTCGGTAGGCTCCAAATTGGTTATTATTTATCATTCCTAGCTATTTTCTTAAGATTTCCATAGACAATCAACACCTACAGTATTCTAGGCGTTATAATCATACAAAAATCACACATAATTTGCAAACAATTAAAAAGTTCTAAAGACTCTCAATTAAATCCCCAAGAATGGAATGAAAACTGTTATCTAAATGGATTACTAAAAATTCAAAATGGTCAAGGATTTAATGCTTTATTTCTTTCACAATTGTATATAAAAAATATACAGATCATGATAGGCATAACTATATAGGTAATATTAAATAGATTATGAAGTTAAAACAAAAGTTTCTCAGAAGGGAAAAACAGTTTTCAATATTTGGAATTTTAAATAGTTTTTATCAAAAAATATTTACGTATATTTCTAAATCGGTTAAAAATTTATAAATCGATTAGTGATTAAGGTTAAATACAATGTCAATTAATTTTCAAAAGATTGTATATACTCTTCTTCAAATCTTTATATTCCGTATATTCAGACATTAATAAAAACTTAATTTATAAGATACTGTTATGCCATCATTTTTATGCAAATTATAGAATAACCTAATTTTTCACTACTCATGGCAGGCCGCGGTGGCCTGGTGGCAAGGTCTCGGCTTCGGAACCGGAGGGTTGCATGTTCGAGACTCGATTCCAACGAAGAACCGTAGTGTGAGGGGGTCTCTTGCACTTAAATCTGTCAGGCCAAACGTCTTCCCGCTGGTGTGGCGTGGTTTGGAGAGGGGGGTGCCCGTTCAGGTGTCGTCCTTGTCATCTGACTGTGGCTCAAAATTACGAGGTCCGTCCCAAAATAGCCCTCGTGTTGCTTTAAAACGGGACGTTAATATAACTAAACTAAACTAAACTAAATCACTACTCATGGCAACTTTAAAAGGTATCTATATCAATTTAATTTGTCTCCATCATCTACCTGGGAATGTAATATTTGTGGCGAGGAAAATATTGAACTTGTGCTCCTTCTAAGCTCCAAATTTGCCGGAGCAAGACAGAACCTAAGACTGGCTCTCCAAACCATTAATATAAAGTGGCTTCCAGATTTTCATCAACTTGTTTCCACCAGTTTAGTTTAGATATTTTAACGTTCCGTTGTAAAGAAACACTTGTTTCCACCGGAAGTGCTCTTGAAAATTTTTATAAATTTATTATTGACACCTGTTAAATTTTCTCAACATCTTTTCTTATTTTATTTTATTCTTATATTAATCCTTTAAAACTGTTACATTTTCTTATTTTCTTTTGTTATGTGTTGAATACTTACTTCTGTAAGCCCCCGAGTGATACTTTGTGGTGCAAGGGGATTTTATAAATGTTTCAATAAAAAATAATAATAAAACATAGACTTATTTCTTTAGATCATGTAAGGATTGTTAACATTTAAATCGTTGATTTTTGACACTTTATAAATTAATGTAATCATTTATTTTATGAAAAAAAGATACTTTTTTAAAGAATACTTCACAGCATATTCCCCTCACTTCCAACTCTCTTGAAACTGCATTTTTAATTAATAACTCTCACTTTCTTTTAAGAAAAAAAGATTTTATAAATTAATAAAATAATTTATTTTACAAAAAAAAAGATTTTTTTAAAAGAATACTTCACAGCATATTCCTCTCACTTCAAAGTCTCTTCGAAACTGCATTTTTAATTAATAACTCTCACTTTCTTTTAAGAAAAAGCGTTCTACAACTCCAAAGTGTTCTACAGCCCTCAAGCAAACGCTCCCCAACCTCAACCACCCTGGCCACCTATTGATCTCCGCTGTCTAGTTACAAAATGTTGGGGTAAAAAAAAAGCGAAAATGTTTTTGTCCCGCCACACACTGGCCAAACAAAAACGAGACAGAAACACATCCGAAAAAGATCGCCTTTTCAACACCCATAACAAGAATTGCTGGCGACAAATATTTTACTCTTTTGATGGCTTTGTGAGGGGGTGTAGCGCGGGGGTGTTGGGCAATCGGTCAATGAACAAAAGGCGGTAAAGTGGAGGCGACAGGGGTCCACATATTGGCCCCATCCCCGCTCAAAAGAACCTTTCTTCCGCGGATTCAAAAGGACTGTCCGCTCGCGCCGGCGTCACCAGCTACCCTTCTTTTTATGCGAACGGATTGGGATGGTTGGGAGGAAACGAATGATGGCGTTCGGATTAGCGAGGTGGCATTAAGACGAACGGACGGAATAATAGAGCATTCGCTGAGCTGCCAATGCGTTAAATGAACTCAGCACAGACAGACTCCATTATAATTCATTTGAGAATGGTGATTTAAAAGGATAGAAGATTTTTGCGCGCAAATCCCTCCTTGATATGTTTGGGTAAAATCGGATTACGATTCTGTTTTGTCGTTCAGTTTACAATTTTTTTAGGACTTATTGCCATTATTTTTAAGTGTTCTGATATATGATAAAATTTTTGATAACTTTAAGAAAAATAATTTTATAAGATTTAAAAGATTTCTGATTGCTTATCCATCCATGATGTTTTTGAATGAAATCGGATTACGATTCTGTTTTATCATTCAGTTCGCAATTTTTTTTAGGCCTTATTGCCATTATTTTTAGGGGCTTTAATATGTGATAAAATTTTTAATAACTTAAAGAAAAATAATTTTATAAGATTTAAAAGATTTTTTATTGCTTATCCCTCCATGATATGTTTTTGAATAAAATCGGGTTACGATTCTGTTTTATCGTTCAGTTTGCAATTATTTTTAAGCCTTATTGAATGTCGATTCAATGTTTTAATGTATATAGTAAGGGAATTAAAAATTAAATACCAATTGAGCTGTTATCAAAACCTTTTAGAAAGTTTTAATTAATTGCATTCCTCTATTAACTTGATCAGGAAGAGCCCTAAATTTTAGTGACTTGAACCATACACACACACACACATATATATATATATAATACTTCAAATAAGTTGTAGAACAAACTAAATAGTTTAATATTAAATATGATATATATATTTGTTTTTGTTCTGTTGAAATAGGTTTAAATAAAATTAAAGTTTTAAAAAGAATTTTTAAAAAAGGTTCGAAATATTAATTTTTTAATAATATACATTTAATTAAATGAATGTAAAACAGAATTTGGATGCTCGACGTTTAGTCAGTTACTGCCAACTGTTTATTCACTTTCTTTTACTAAAGAAGTGAATCCATGTTAAACATAATATTTTTAGATAGAATCATTTTAATGATTAGTGTGTATGGTCAGCATCAGTTCCTTGTACTTATCAAATATAGGGACCAATCATGATCAAGGATTAGCAAAGTCAATAAGGAAATCAAGATATGGAAAGTTCGCTCGATAAAAGAAGTCTTACTAAAGGATAAAATATTCGAATTTTTCTGATTAAGATGAAAAAAATTCAGAAATATTCATTATTTCTTTCTACTTAAAATTCACCATTAACTTCTACTTTCGTTACTTTTCAGGAAAATTCATTACTAGTTTCCGCTAATGAAGAAAATAACGAATATGTGTGTGGTTGACGCTCTACAGATCTGAGAGTTAGACCTAGAATTTTCAAACATGTCAAATATATTCTTTGCATGTAAGAATATGCACGTAGGGAGATTGTTTTGAAATTTAATTAAAAATAAAGATAAAATGTTGATCCTTATTATCTTATCTACGAAAAAATTAAAACATAAAGATAATATTTTTGTCAACTTAAAATTCAAAAATTTTAACTTTTTCAGAACAATAAACATTTTGTTGTATATATATATAGATTTCTTTTTTTTTTACTTAAATATTAAACATATTTTAAATACATTTCAGAACAATGTATTTCATTTTTGAAATGAAGTTTAAATAATAATATAGTTATAGTAATAATATAGTAATATTTCATACTATTTGTCCTTTTTCCATTGTTGATGGACAAAATATTGATATTTTGCTTATTTTTCTTAAAGAACATATTTATATTAAAATTTCTGTAATTTTATTGTAAATGCATTTAAATGCAAAATTTTATTTTAATGTAATTTTTTTTTTTTTTTTTTTTTTTTTTTTTTTGAAATTGGACCCATTTTTAAACAATGACATTCACGGTTGTGATATGATATAAATAGAGAAATGAGAAAATGCATAGCATGAAGAACAGAACGATTTAAGGCTACTAAAATAGTATAAATCTTTTAAAATTTAATATTCAGAGTTATTTTACAGAGAGGCCATTAAAACCAGCGTAAATAAAATATTTTAAACTAGCTATTAATACTGGAGAATCAACCGATCCCCAATAGATAATGAACAATTAGATTTATTTTATTCAATTTATTTTGCCAAATATTTATTAATAAATATTTCAATGATCAATTGCCTTGCAATTACATATGCTCCTCGAACGACAGAAAGTAAATAAAATCGTTTAAATTTAATAAAAATTTAAAATATTTAATGTGTTAAAGATAAGTCAAAATTAACTTCATTAAAATTTTGCATTACTCAGTATCAAGAGTATAGTAATCATTTATTATATGGGCAACGAAAAGTTACCTAATTATTTCCATAAATTTAAATTATTAAAAACTACCTAAGAAATTCGGAATTTTATAAATTTATTTTATGCAGGTTTTAATCTGAACTGTTTCAAAACTAAATATCTTTAACTCAAGTTTAAACTTAAACAGAAATCCATAATTAGGTTAAATTTACTGTTAACATCTGACTATTATTCAGAAAGCTTTATTATTTTAAATTCTATTTCCGCATTTAAAATTCAAAACACTGTTCAACAATCTAATTCCATATTTTAAAGCTAAAATGTTCTATTTGAAAAGATATTTTTAAATTTTTGGTTTATGATGAACATATATTCATTTTAAATTTTAATCTTTGACTTTAAAAGGTTTTATTACAAAAAAACTAAAAAAAAAAATGGCTGAAAAAATAATGAAGTAATTATAGAAGATATTTACAAAGTGTTGTGAAAAAAAGTTAATAAAAGAACTTTCACTTCAAAATTATATATATTACCACCTTTTGCTTCATTTAGTAGAAATATCAAAATGGTTTTAACAATAAACTAGAGTGATTATAAACCAATACAAAATGTTCTTATGAAAAGAATCCCATAATTGATTTGATAGTCTAAATACAGTTTAATTGATGATGATGTCATGTCCATGTTTCCACGGAAAGGGGGTGCAGTAGCTTCTGAGGGTAAAGACCCCTGAGCATCCAGAGGGCAGAAGTCTGACTTAGAGCTCAAATGAAGGTGACACCTACATTCGCTTACACAGCCCTTTTTTACAGGCGGGTACATTCATACATCTCACAGATAGAACACAGAACAACCATGCCCGAACTAGGACTCGAACCCAGGACATCCAAATCAGGGGGAAGACACGCTACCCCTATGCCAGGACGCCAGCCATAGTTTAATTAATAAATATTAATAACGAAATTTGAGCAATATGCTTTAAATTTAACAATAAATTTACAAATGATTGTTGAATTTCTTTAATTTTGTTCTTTAGTCACATTTGGGAAATAATTGAACCGCATACTAAATTTTAATTTACAAAAAGTCGTGTTTGTAAGACTATTTTTAGTTTTCAAAAAATTATATACGACGAAACATTTATGTAAGTTTCAAATTATTTCATGCATGCGTTATAAAAGCCCCATTTAAAAAATGAAAGTAATTCAAATTAATCCTAATTAAAAACATAATTTTTTATGTAGAACTAATGATATTTTATTCAAAGATTTATACTTTTAAATTTCATTTAACGAAATGGTTTCATTAAATTTTTAAAGTTCATTCCTTTAAAAATTCAGAATAATTAAAGAAAAATTTAAAAAATTAATATTATTGTGCAAATACTCACTTTCTGTTTTAAGGAAGGGTCATTTTGATAGCTAAAATACGAGCAATAACGCACTAATTATAGACACATTTACAAAATGATTTAGATTCAAATGTAGTAGACATGAGCATTTACATTTCATATTTGGCTGAAATATTTCTTAAAATGGCTCCACCAGAATATAAATCTTCATTAACTACTACCGCGTAATAGATAATTTATAAAAAAGAAAACCAAAGTAGGCGATAAATGTTCAGAAAGTTAAAATGCCTTCTTTTGTTTCTATTATCACTATATATAGAAGGGGCTGCGGTGGCCCGGTGGCAAGGTCTCGGCTTTGGAACCGGAGGGGTTTCAGGTTCGAGGCTCGATTCCACCAAAGAACCGTCGTGTGAGGGGGACTGTTACACGTTAAATCTGTCAGGCCAAATGTCCTCTAGCTGGTGTGGTGTGGCGTGGAGAGAGAGGTGCCAGCTCAGATGTCGTCCTCGTCATCTGACCGTAGTTCAAAATGGTGAGGTCCGTCCCAAAATAACCCTTGTGTTGCTTTACAAGGGGATGTTAATATAACTAAACTAAACTAAAACTCTATATATCGAAATAGTTTAAAGAAGACGAAGTATCAAAGTGAGCAATATATCTATTTACATATAAAGAGAAAGAAAGAATTATATTTATGGTACGGTAAGCTAAATTTTAAAAAATTGTCGTGCATTTATATACAAAGAAGGAGAGATACAGAGAATGATATTTATTATTCGGAAAACTAAGTTTTAAAAATTCTCTGGATATATATATATATATATATATATATATATATATATATATAGAGAGAGAGAGAGAGAGAGAGAGACAAAATAATATTTGCTATTCGATAAACTAAATTTTAGAAATTCCTGTGATGAATACATATATATTTACATATAAACAGAAAGAGAGAACAATATTTTTCTCGGTAAACTAAATTTTAAAAATTCGTGGCTTGCTTCAGTTTTGTTTATAAAAGTCAGTTGTCAGTTTTGCTCAAATGACGCAGATAGTTCAAGCTATAATCAATTAAATAATCAAGATTTCATACATTTTCACAAGATTTCACACTGATATGTAAACTGGGGAGGAAGGGTTTATTTAATCAATCAGGATTTAGTTACTGATTATTTAATTCACTATCTAATGGTATTAAAAATATGTTTATCTTAAGTTGTATCCTGTCATCCCAAGTGTGATGTTCAGGTTTATCTTCAATAAAAGAAAGCAAACGGTCGAAATCGCTTTCATATAATAATTTTTAATAATTAGGGCAAAAAAAAAGTTTATCCTTCCATTTCAAAGTGATCGTTTTGAGATTTTATCCATTCTTAATTTTCGGAGAATTTGGGTTATAAAATTTAGTAAAAAAATTGGATCTTTTGAAAATATATTATTATCAAAAAAACTGCATGGAATCTTATATTTGTTATTGCTTATATTCATTTCGTCTTTGTGTGTTTTTTTTCATAAAATTTATTAGAAAATTTACTTTTAAAACTTATATGAGAAAGTTTATAAATGTGTGCATGCAGCATTCAGATACTAGAATATTAAACTGGGACATAAATTTTGATTGCTGACTCATCACATACAATTCTTCGCCATTCATTTGCTTTTCATAAAAATTTCAGAACTAGAAAAATAAAACAAATAAATTTATGAAAAACTACGAGTTTATTCCGCCCCGCCCACTTTTTTTTTCTCTTTATACAATAGATTATTTCACTTTCGAATGAAATCTGCCATTTAAGCTTAGAGAGTTTTTTAAGCATTTCCCAATATAATTTTTTATTTTAACTATATTAAGTTATTTTCTACTTTCTATTTTAGCCTTATTAATTTTTTTTCAGTATGTGGAAATGAATCAAATAAATGAATGAGCAAAAGTAAATTATGAAATGAGGTCTCGCTGGCAAATATAATTTGCTAAAAAATACTGCTATAATTTATTATTTTCGATTGTTTTTTTTTTGTTGTTGTTTTTACTTTTTTAAATTTGTTATTTCATTTTTAGCTTCAAAATTTTTTTTCATTGTCTTTAAATTAATTGAATAATTTACTTTTCCTTATTTTCGAAAACTGTATTTTTTACGCTATAATTCTCTTGTGATTACTATGCTTGCCACTTTCAAATAGTTAGCAACGTCATTATCTTTTTCATTCCGAGTGAATAAAGTAGCTAAAAAAAATAACCCTCGAAATAGCAATTTTTCCGAAAAAACTATTTATAACAATAAACCTATTCCGACCATTTCCGAAGTAATTTAAACTTCAGAGAAATACATTTACAAAAATAATTCTTTATATATAAGATGGCTAATTCGTAAAAGTTTGTAATTTAAATAATATGCTTCTGAAGCTTTTTTTCATTACCATGATTTTAGCAATCGGAGAAGAAATTATCTTTAAAAACTTTCATTATTATAGCTTATTCTCATGCACAAAGAAATACAAACAATGCGATACACCTAGGCATAAAGTTTTATTAAAAGACAAAAGACAGGTCGACAGATTCCGAGCAATTGTTGCCTATTCTTTTAATTACTGCGAATGAGGAGAACTAAATGAATAGCAGATTCTGTCATTTGAAAACAAACGATCATTATCAGTTTTCCCACCCCGCCTGCAGAAACCATCTCAATGACCCCCCCCCCACACACACACACAGCCCTTCGTATATCCCATTGAAAATCAGTCAGGCGTGCAGACGATTTCGTTCACATTCACGTGGTAGGGAGTGAGCCTTTGTTGATGTTTGGGATTCTGACACCGATTTATTCCATACCTCCTCCAAACCTTCGCTCCCGCCTCTGATTGGCCCCTTCGCTTTCGACTCCGAACTTAAAACAAAGGTCCATTACCTCCGCATCTTTCCCATTGGTC
>JAPMOQ010041230.1:586633-623353 GCA_026543055.1 Argiope trifasciata
GATTGGTTCTACTAATATAATATGACAAATTATTCAACTGTCGCAAATTTTTAAAATATAATTATTATGCCTTAATTGAGAATAAAAGATGATGAATCTGTCAAGTATAGCCACTTGTAATTATCTCGCATTTAATACCGTTCACCTCTAGCCTTGAAAACCATTCCGTTTATAATTTTCCCGCCTTTGTCACCGGCTCCTCCCCATCTCAATAACGGTATCAGTGACTTCACAAAAGCACTCGAAGAGCGGCAAAAGAGAAGCTGAGGCATTCTCTGGCTGTATCAATCTAAATTCTAAACAAAAGACCGACCTCATTGTTCCGCGTCTAAACAAAGGCAGCCGCCCTCTCATCCAACTGCCACTGCCAGCTCCAAAGGTCAAGTTAGTGCCGGCTCTCCTCGAAGAGATAAAGAACTCTTTATTTTTGCACCTGCCCCACGGCATTGTGGAGGCACACAGTTTTATCAATCCAGAAGAGCACCTGGACACTGATAAAGAGTGGAAAGATTTGTAAAGTCGTGCTTTACCGCCGCAACAACAAAGGAGAAATTAACATTGTCTTCAAAACAATCCAATATCAGACGGATTGAATCAAAAGTGTATAACACTGACCGTCTTCAATAAGCAGCTGCATCTGCTGGTATCTTTTCCAAAAAGCACAGTCTGTTGCCCTAGATTGTACAATATTGTGAGATATTATATGATATTAAACAACATTGCGAATATTGATCAACGCACATGCAGTATTTTTGTACTACTAATATTATCCATTACCTTTCCTCGAAGAAAATGTTTTTACTATGATCCGACACCAAAACCTTGATATTATAATAGATTACACCTATTCTGTTTATTGTATGAATCGTCATAAAAGTGTCCTAAAACATTATAATGGTGTTAAAAGTATAATGGACTGAATGTCCTATCTAATTAATGCAGTCTAACGTTCTATTTAGAAATAATCTATTTAGTCTTATTATAACTTCACTTAATTATTATTCGTACAAAATGTACAAATATGAAGCAGAATCAGTTTTTCTTAACCTTCAAAAGCGTGCGAAAATTACTCTATTGAATATTTTCTAGAACAATAAAAACAGATTTGATTTTCAACTCCAAAATAAAATTTATTATTGAAAATTACACACGCAAAAGACTTTTATAAATGATGAAATGCAGTCAAAATTTCCCCAGCTGTGAAATCGCATCATTGAAAAACCAGTTTAAACTCGAAAATGAGGGAAAATTTAGTTTTATGGAACTATACCTTTAAAATTTTTGATACCAAAAATAAAGCACCAGAAAATATTAAGTTTAATGTGTATCTAATGATGAGCATTTTAATTAAGAAAATTGCTAAAATTTCTTTAATATTTTATCTGAATTATATCATTAACAGCGTTAAAATATTTATATGCCTGATCTGTTGAAAGTTACTGAGAAATGTATTTCAACAAATCAGTTATTTATAAAATATATTCTATAGTAAAACTGTATCACTAGCCTGTATGATGTAACTTTCCCCTTCTTTTTTTGTATCTTCATTAAATTGATAATCATTTTTAATTAATTATTTTTTCATAAATTTTTTGCTTGTCTCACTCACAAAGTTGACGATTTAACTAAATATCCAAAAATGAAGTAAATAGTAAATGATTAATATATAAATTTTCGCTGTTAAATATGTTGTTGGATTTCACTAGCTATTTCATTGTAATTGATGATAGAAACTTAAGGGGGGGGGTGTTAAGCTAACTTAAACAAAGCCAGGATTTATTTTTAAAACTGCAAATTTTTTCATATAACATAATGTCACACAATTCATGAAATCAGCAAAATAATTATCCTTTTGTCTGATAACTTTTCTCATAACAGAATAATAATTGTGAGTATTGTAATAATATATACACTCTAGTATAAATTCATGTTAAAATAAATATAGCAAATAAGTTGGAATGAATACAAATAAGCTGGAATTATAAAAATTTACTTTGTATGAGAGTCTCAAAGAAAATAGAATAATCTCGAAATGATTTCGACCGGAACCACTAAATATAAATAAATTAATTAAATTAAAAACAATAATAAATTCTGAGATAGGATATGATAAATGATATAAATTTAAGTGATTTGTTTACAGTAAAATATTAATTGCACTATAATTGGAAAATGAATGGGATTTTCATCAATTAAAATTTAAAAAAACAAAATAATGAAGATAAGAGATGCAAGGGAAAATCATTTAAAATCTGTGATATTTAAAAGCAAGAAAATTTGAAAAGTTGTACCTACATATACAGCATGTTTAAATTAAATATTAGACTTTATACCAATGTTTTCCAGAAATTAATATTTAGAATTGAAGTACAAATTTTATTGACCTTTAAAGAAGAACAAAATCATGTATATGATTTAGCATTAATTTTTTAAAAATTTATTTTAATTAGATTCTAATTAAATTTTAAATTTATTCTAATTAAATTAGAATTTTATGACACTATATAAATAACAAATATTTAAAGGATTTTATATATCAAGAAAATATTTATTTCAAAACTCCATTAATAAGAAGGGTTTTTCCATCAAAATTGCTAAATATTTAATAACGGTCCCATTTCAAATTCTTTGGAGAAATTTTCTTCTTTTAAGTATTTATAATCACTTAAGAAATTAAAAAGCGTTAATTTTTCCAAATTCAAAAATGTTATTATTCTGAAATTAATAGCTTTTTACTTAAACGTAAATATACCTGCGTCATAATTCCCTTTCACTTATCTGATCCGAGATCTGGAAGAAAAAATAGTGTTCTATTTTTGATGATCAACTCGACAACTTAAACTAAAAAGGAATAAAAAGAAAAATGTAATGTTTTTTTTTCACAGTTTAATATTTTTTCAGGACAATTCGACTGCAAATACATCTTACTGCCATTTTTGAGTACGGAGAGCTAACCTTCCTATCGATTTTTTTTAATTCATGAGAAACGATTAACTTTCCAATAGAAAAGGGCAAATGTTCCTTTTCATCTTAGAAATGAATAGGATGAATCCTTCTCCTTGCGAGATTGGCAAATCCTTTTCTTCTGCTAATTAGATTTTGGAAAAAAGACTGACAGGCTAAAAAAAAATTAAAATCTTGAGGGAAGATAAAAATTTTATTTATTTATTTATCAGGGTGACTACTTGTCAAGAAAATCGTGAATATGATATAAATTTTGATTTAGAACTGAATTTTTTAAAAATTTAAGCTCATTAAATCTTTTTTTTAGAAATTTGTATTAAAATAATGGGAGGGACTTCCTTGAAATTTTTATTTGATGTTTTGCATTGTTTTGAATGATTTCTATTATCTCCCAGTGACCTTTCATACTGATTAGAGGAAATAACTATAAATCATCGAATACAGCAAATAATGGTCGCTCTATTGAAATTTTTTTCACACCTCTAACATAATCTATTTAATTTTAGAGAATTTTTTTAAATATTAATCTTTTTTTCCAATCACCGCTGTACAATTTTACCACTTATTAGTCATTTTAATTCTGTTACTTTATCAAAATTTTGGAGCTCATTATTTGACCATTTATCTTTAATTTAATGACTAAAATTCTTTTTTATCGATTGATTATTAATTCAATACTACCCAAATAAGATCAAAGATTGTTTTCGCTGATCCGTGGTTAGTCCTCTGAGAGAATGTTTTATTCCTTCTATAATTTTTACAAGATATCAAAGTGAGAAACCAATAACTATGAAAATTTCTTTTTACAATATTATCTTTCCTAACTCCTTCCCCTTTTTTTAATAAGATTTGTGACAGATTATGAAAAAAATCCTTTGAAGGATTAGTCGCATGGTGAATTGATTGTTACCTGAAGTATGCTGTACTCGAAGTGTTCGTTAATATTTATCTTTAATTAAAAATAAAAATGACTAAAATTCTCCTTTATCGATTGATTATTAATTCAATACTGTCCAGATGAGATCAAAGATTGTTTTCACTGATCCGTGGTTAGTCCTCTGAGAGAAGGTTTTATTTCTTCTATAATTTTTACAAGATGTCCAATTGAGAAAACTATAACCATGAAAATTTATTTTTACAATATTATCTTTCCCAAATTCTTCCCCCCTTTTTTAATGCAACATCAATTTCAATCATTCTTTTATTTTTGACTGCTGTCACCTGCAATTAATTAGGAATAAGCGAAGAAAATTAACACCTAAAACTCAGTTTAATTTTCCGGCTTCGTTTTCTTAAAACTTCCTTTTAGTTATATTAGCTTTTGATTTTGCTGATGTTCGTCAAGTCTGTGCTATCAGTGAATGCATAATGAAAACAATCTGCTAAATTAATGGCATGATTAATTTTTACTCCTTATATCAAAATAAAACAAATGCTTAAAACTGCATAAATTAAGTTACGACTACTTTAAAAACCCTGGTTATCGACTACAATGGCGAATACTTTTTTCATTGTTATTTCTTGTAGTTCAGACTTTCCTCTTTCCAAAACAATTTATTTTTTCTAGGAAAAGAAGGCCAGACCTATCATCCAGGATTACATATTTTTTCAACTAAAATTTGCCTTTCACTTCTATTTTCTCAAAACATTAACTTTCAAAAAAATTCCCACCTTTAACATAATACCTCAAACACTAACAGATGCATTTATATAGAAATTTCAGCGTGTGTTTTTAAGGATATGTGCAAGGAACCAAGACTTTTATTGTTGGTGAAAGACTTTTTCATTTATAGGTGTTTTTAGAAAAATTAAGGTGTGAATTTATGGAAAAAATGCATATGTGTGTATATTTTTACCCATAAATACTTTGAATCTCTATTTTTTTTTTTTTTTTTTAGATTTTGGTTTATTTCATTCATTATTATATTCTATAACTTGTATACAAAGAAAAAATAGGATTGCTGCATTACGGTTTTGTGCAGAATGTTTACCGTTTTTGGTTAAATTTCACTAAAATTTACTGCCAATTTTCCTTTTTTATATTTTATATTATATTTTCAAAAAAAAAATGTATTTATAGTGTTTTATATTATTTATTTTGTTTTATATTTAAAAACCATGGTTTTTAAACAGTCTTTTAAAAATCCAATTTTTCAAATTTTTCCGTCGAACGTAGTCGGATACCTTAATTTTTAACTATAGTTCTCTCAACAAAAGTACTTTTTTCATTTAACTTGGAAATAAAATATATTGTAATCAGAAATAGGTAATAGCTATACTGAATGCAAAATAATTTTTTCATTTACTTTATATCAAAAGGAATATTAAAATTAATTTAATATATCATTGTTAGTTAGAATTTAGAGTGAGGTTATTTCTTCTGGTATAGACCAATTTTTTTACCAAGCCATAATTTTTAATTCATAGTAAATTAGTCACTTTTAAATAATTACAGTATTTTAATATATATATATATTTATTACTTTGCTGTATACACACACACACACACACACACACACACACACATATATATATATATATATATACTCACACACACACATATATATACACATATATACACACACATATATACATATATACACACACATATATACATATATACACACACATATATACACATATACACACACATATATATACATATATACACATACACACACACAAATATATATATATATATGTATATAATATACACTCACACATACACATAAACACACACACATGCACATATAAAGAAAAAATGCACCATTCTTTTAAGACAGTTGCATAATCCCCTTTTTTGTTATTTATACAAAAACGAAAGGTCAGAGAGAAAATAGAGAGCTCCAAGAAAACAGTGGTAGTTTTCTCAGGGTTGATCCTCTCTCCCTCACACAAAAAAAAATAGTCCTTTTCCCTCATATTCTGGTTATTTTATGTTCGGAACATCACAAAGCCCCACCCCCGCTGACTTAATTTTTTTCGCCTTTACATCTGTAGTAGGCAATCATAACGGCAATGACATCATCAATCACCCTTTGGTGTGTTGCGGCAAAGGAAAACGACATGATTGGCGAGTCTCACCCCAGCTGCCTCCACCAGAAATCAAAAGGACGCACAAAAAGTGTGATTGCAGAGTTTTGCAAATAGCGTTAACAATCAACTGGAAGTTTCTTTAACCAGTGCACAAGTGGAAGTGTCCGTATTTGCTCTAAGGAAATGCATGGACAAGAAAATTGTGATTAATAAGATTTGTGATAGATAATGAACACTCCTTTGAAGGATTAGTCACATGGTGAATTGATTGTTACCTGAAGTACAGTAAAAGCTCTTTATTCGCGGGGTATATGTTCCATAAATATGCCACGAATACAGAAACCGTGAATACGGAATGGTCATTTATATGGGATTATAGGGGATACGTTCCTAGGTAACAAAATTTAAAAAAAACTAATATGTAAAAAATCAATTTAATTGAACATTTTGATTAATTTTCTTAAGGCTTAGGCAATGGTTTGAAGAATTTTGTTATTTTCTCTTGCTTGGCAGTTTTTAAAAGCTCCTTCAATTCAGACTGATACGCAGCAGACGCAGTAGCAATTTGCCTCTTAAAAATAAGACTTCGTTCCATAGACGGATCAATGTTCATAAAGAAATCGCAAAGCTCATTTGCCATTCTTAAACCGTCACTAAGATTTTTCAAATGAAATGTCACGTTTCCAGTGCATATTGAACCCTCTTCTTCAATGGGCTGTGAATTTGACATTTCCCCCAAGTCGGTTTCAGTCAGATCTTCATCTTGCGATTCAAGCAATTCCTGAATGTCACTTGATTCTATCTGTTCGAACCCATCTCGTCCTATTCCATTCGCGATTTCGGCTATGTTTGCAGTTTGCATTCAACAACATACTTTAGGCAAAGTTGTAATAAGATCTATTTTACTTTTTTTATGAGTCCATTTGACGGCATTTACAAAGGATATTGGGTTGGATACCTATTGGAATCCTTTTATTATTATGTATGTACTTATTAGATCAGCGAATAAAGAAATGTTTGCCGCGAATATAGGAATTGGGTCGCATTTTTTTAATCCGCCAACAGTGAAAACGCGAATGAGGAGATTTTACTGTATTCTTTACTCGAAGTGTTCGTTAACCCAGAATCCATTTACTCTAGATTTTTATGAAAATCTGATTATATTTTTTGAATACACCAAAGGAAATGAATTAATACGATGTTTTTATTGTAAACTGCATTGTATAAATTTTACCTTGTAGTTTTTTTTTATGTCGATATTCTAACTAAGCTATCTTCTCTGCATCAAAGCATCAGTAAAGCTCTGACAAAAATTAATTAAATGCTTAGTACAAAGACAATATTCTGAGCGTAAAAATATTGCAACAAGAGATTTTGATGAATTTCCAATTCCATCATATCTAATTGATGTATTGGAACTCTCACTTTATACTTTTGATATAGATTTTTATTTCCTCTCTCACTTCTCTTAGAGAATCCATACAGTATTGGACATTCCTATTTCATATATTTATTCCTAATTCATTTTACATTACGAGTGTATGATCCGTATCTATAGATATTTCCAATCAATAAATATTAACTAACAGAAAGTTACTTTTATCTTGGTAAGCCAAATTTTTTACCAACTTTAAATAAGAAAAAAAAATTTGCTTTAACATTATTTCAATTTGCTCTAATAAATTATGAATTATTCGAAAATTCAACACACTGCTATAGAAAAACATTGAATGTATTTTTGTTTACCTTTATTTGCACTCACGTTAATACTCCATTTAGAGAAGAGTTAAACACATTTATTTGTATGTAAGTTGTCATGATTGGTATTGTATAAAATATTACGAAAAATTATCACCGGTGTTATATGACAATCAAATTAAGCTAACAGTTTCTGACAATTTTACTTTTTCCTAGACAAACAGACAATATTGAGTCAGTCAAAATATTGCAAATGGAGATTTTGATAAATTTCCACTATCCATAATGTCCTAAAAATGCCTTATCGGATTTATATTCGTATCTACCAGTCTGTAAACATAATAAGTCAAAAATGCATTAAACTAGTAGGATGAAATTTTATGTTTAATATTTACACCGTATTTCTGAATTCTTATGGAATTTTGAACGAAATTCAACGGAAGTCTGTCCGAATTACGTGAACATGACAGCTACAAAACTCAAAAAGCTCTACCAGTGAAATTTAATGCACAGTTTGAATATCTAAATATAAATCCATATCAGATTTTGTGACAAATTCATAAAGAATTTGACTGTTTGTCAGTATATAGATTGGTATAACTATAAAGTCTGTAACTAAAAAATAGAACAACTTCAGCAAAAAAAAATTTCATAAGTGATTTTGTTACTAAAATTTTAGAGTTGTGTTAAATTTTAATTTTCAATCGATAGCTAAAGGGCATCAAAATAAATATTTTTTTTTTCATAATAAAATGAAATAGAAAACCTTACATACCCTTAAAATAAAAATCTAATCACTCCTGGCATTCACCACATTATTCAAAAGACACAATGTATTGACTGGAAGGTCGAAGAAAAGGGATATTTTTAGTAAGGAATATGATATAAACTTTCAAAGTATTTCTGGTTTTAATACTATGATATAGTAAATATTGCACTTGAAATTATCTGCCTGAGTGATTTTCGGAATAAGCAAAATTTATGAAATAAAATTATAACCAGTGGGGATAATCTTCATGAAATTTCCTGGTTTACTTTCTATGTTATTCCAGAGAACACTTGACAAGACATTGGCACATAATAGTTATGAAAAATTCGAGAAAATTAATGAAATTCCTGTGAATTCAACCTTTTGAATGAATTTGAGGGTATTGAATTGTGTTGGCGATCAATCTCAGGCATGCGGTTAAGAGTACCCGAAAACAGAATTTGTGTTTCAGATGTGTTTTTCTCAAACGATTAAAACAATGATTCGATACAAAACTACACTTTCAGGCACAAAATCACTTTCCAAATTTGATATGTTTAAATTATTATGTTTTTGAGCTACTACTTTTATATATTTCTGAAAGCACAAAGCGGCATTTTGTCAACTCCTTGTTAGATTTAGCTCAAAATTTGACGGGTGTCTAAAATATAGAAATTCAATCTATCTACCGAATCGTATCCACCCAGTTCTCTTCAAATAATTGTTATCATGTTAATTTATATTTGCAGTTCTTATTTCCGACTAATCAAGCAGATTTTCTATAACGGATTTTGCTTAAAATTCGATAGAAATTTACAAAATTGATGCAAGGATCATAAACCAAATTTATTCCACTCAGCTTAAAACATTTTTTTAGTTATCTTTGTCTCAGTCAGACAGATTGAAGGGCAATACCGAAGAGACAATACCAAGAGAGACAAACCGAAAACGGTAGGTTTAACATGTGGATTCAGATTCTCGAATTTGAATTGTTTGATAATGACAAAACTTTCTCTTCGTGCAGGAGAAAGTAAAAATTCCAAACGTTGTGAAGACTTTTTAAAATTATTTTAAGGAATGACGGAAAAAAAAATCTAGTTTCAAAATAGGAAACGAAATTATTCGTGATTATTTGTTGTATAAAAGCGAAAAAATAAATGTGGGTTAGATATCGGACGGTAGATTAAATAATTAGGAAAGAAATAGATAATTCGAAGAGGTAGATTCAAACACACTCCTCATTTATATAAATTATAAAAATAATTTGATTATTGAGTTATTAACCCCTTGCGTACCAGACGGCGTTCTCTAGCTCACCCGCAAATCCCAGATTTCTGGGGATACTGACGTTGACGTTACGACGCTGTTGGGTGTGCTACAATGTTGAAGAAGAAACTAAAATGGCAATACACTCATGTAATGCATGTAAAAAGCTTTTTCTTCCAAGGAACATTTCGAGAAATTTCACAAACATTTGTAACTTTAATTTTCCTATTTTTTCAAATTTTTGTAACACATACATTTTGCAAACCCACCCTCCTCATGTTCCCACCCTTCAGTTAAATGCAGACAAAATGAATCCAAAATATTTTTATACAATCCCAATAAAAGAAAATCTACCTTATGATGTTTCCTGTGCTGATTACTCTGGTTGTACCCCTAAAGAAGCCATGTATCCACATGAGGTTACAATGGGATTTTGCCCTATACATAGCATGTATCCACTAGTGGTTACATGGTACGCAAGGGATTAAAAGCCCCCATTTTATCTAAATAAAATCAAACACTCTTGAAAACAACGCAATCAGTAAAGCATAGAATAATTCATCTTTCCCCTGATAAAAGATGCGAAGAAAATTCTCGTAAAAATGAAGTGAGGTCTTCCCGATTCGCAGTGATTCCGAAAGAGAAATGTGTTTGCGATCGAATCTCTCCACAAGCAGGACTTAACACCCCAATCTGGCGTTATATATTGTTTTACTGTGGGAACTTCCTGTCTCTGGCAGCCACTGTTTGCGCTCCAAACAATCTTATCCGGACAGGATGTGTCTGAGAGGTGATAAGTTGACTTTATGGCTGTTTTTCAAAAACACCCTTTTAATTAGGCACAAACAAAAGCAACGGTGAGAAAAAGGTTTTCAGGTCGGCGCAGTTTTAAGTTTTGGGGAGAAAGTGTCTTGGAAATGAGCTCAGAGGCGGGTTTAAGCACTTTACGGCCCTTAGCAGTATGCATTATGGTGCCCTTTTAATTTTAATAAACTACACGATTTCATATTTCAACTTTTTTACTATGCATATTATTGATTTAATTTAATTATTTTTAATATTTTTTGAAAAGTACATTTTTATTTATTAATTTATTATGACTCTTATGCGTGTTGCATTCGAGTTTATAAATAGTTATATTTAAACAGATGCTTGGTTTTTGTAAATGCTCTTATTGCTAGTGAACCTAATGAAACAAATAAAAAAATCCAAACAAATAAATAAAAAAAGCCTTTAATATTATATAATTTAAATAATTTCATTTAAACTGCATATTGTGCAAAAAAATGAGAATTTTTTTTATATTCATTCTAAATATTTTAAATTTCCTATTTTTTTAAATTTTATTATGGTTTTTAATTTCTTAATTACGAGATCAGCATTTTGATTCAATACAAATACATTTTATTTTTATTTTCAGTATTTCCTTTATCATAAAATAGTTTGTAAACATCTTTGAGTGCAAATATTGCAATGTATTACATCCACAAAGTTTTAAGAAAGCTTTTTTTTCTGTATTTTATTTTCAGATTCTTTATTATATTTAAACAAAAGTTCTCTTTGTTTCTTTAAAGTTCATATCAATTGAAAAAATTTCCATCAAAATTTATTTTAGTAATAAATTTGAAGTTAAAGCGTTTAATATCTTTAATTAATGCATAATATTTTAAATTTGCTATTTGATTTCAATTTGAATGTTTCGTGTTTTTAAGAAGAAAAATGAAATTGAAAATTACAGAAACTAGAGAGAAATTGTGTACTTTACTTGAATTACTTGAGGATATCATCAACATCCATGTTTTCTAAAACTCTGTACAAAAGGATTTAAAATATTTTTAAAAAGTTATTTGCTGCTGAAATAATTCATTTGTACTGTAAATTATTAAGTCTATTCACCGTAAATTGGCAAATTTTCAGATATTACATAATTATTCAGTAATTTTCAAAATCTGGTAAAATTTTGTTTATTTATTTTCTTTTCTGCAAAATTTATACTATCAAAAACTTAACCACAATTTTTCCAAAAATTACTTGGGATATTTCATAATTACTTATTCAATAATTTGGTTAATTCATACATTTAAAATGAGATCTTTCGTGATTCCTGATATGTTGAAGCTCTATCTAGAGGAAAAAAAAAGTTTTTTTTTTTTTTTTTTTTTTTTTTTTTTTTTTTAACATTAAGATAACTACTTATCTTGTATGTGTTCTACTCCTTATGCTCAAGCATCTGTTTAAAAACATGTTTTTAAGCTTTAACTCTAATGTAAACGCAATAATATTAACAAATTCAGATACAATTTAATTGAAGTAAGCAAAATAATAATAATATATAATTATACTGTGTATTCTTTGCTGAGTTTTGAAGAAAAATAGATTATTAAATTCAGAAACAATGAATTAAGTTAAGAGAACTAACAACAATTTTACTATATCAAATTACATGATGGAAAGGGATAGTAGTTTTTATACAGGACGGAAAATAAAGAAAATTTAAATCTTTTTTTTTTAGGTCACTCTGAAATAATGATGACTTTAAAGTTCATTCCAACATGCTTTTCAATCAATATATAAAATTTTTAAAAAATCATTATTTTTTTTTCCAATACGTCAGAGAGAGCATATTGCTAAATATTTGATAGAAAAATAAAAACTATTATTACCTGTTATAAATAACTAATAAAAAAAAATTAAGGCTATAAATAATAAGGGAAGGGAATAAAGGAAGCCGAATAAAAAAAATTAAAGGAGCTGCTTCGCTACTTTGTAATGAATTAGGATATTTTAGACTTGAACCGTTGTCTGTTTTTCATTTGAGTTGATCATATCAGATGTTTTATTTTGTGTGTGATAATTCTTATACAGCGCAGTTCATAGGAAACTTTATATATTTATTTAAAAAAAAAAAGAATACCAATTTTTAGAAATATATCGAAACTTTAGTTAGTACTAATTTTAAAAATATAATATTTATTTTTTGCTTTGCAGTTTAAGCATATAGTCTATCTCTCAGATGCTAGCAGCTGATTTTCGAAGTCAGGCGGACAAAAAACACTCACTGTGAGGCAGGAAGATTAGAAACGATGTAAGAATTTTTGAAAGATAATAGGCTCGTAATAAATAAGATGTTTTGAATTTCGGGCATTTATTTTAATACTTATCAATGCATCTCCATTCGCTTGCGTCAGTTTGATCATTCTTGAATGTGCCTTCGAAAAAAAACTATTTCTTTCGGAACGAATGTCTACTGAAGAAAAAACATTCAAAATGTTACAATCTAAAAAGTATAATATCGTTAATAGTGTACGGAGTTATTTTGAAAATGAATATAGTTATTCTGAACTATGTCTCTGTTGTCAGTTATGTTAGAGGCTCAATTGATCTAATAAATTATATGTTGAAGTTTTGCATTCACCTATTTAAAAAGTGTTAAGCAGAACAATTTTAATAAAAAAATATTTAATGGATTTTTTTTATCGTAAACAATTCTAATTTAAATTTTAATAATAATGCGCTACTATTAATCTAATAACATATTTAAGCTAAATGTAACAAGAATAAATAAGAAATTGATAGTTGTAGACCTTTGTGACTTAAAATAAAAATAATAACTATTTTCTTATGAAACGAGTTTCTATAGATATAATCAAGTCACAGTAATTAGTTGAAATATTTATCCACAAACACGATTTATCGCATGCAAAATAAAATTCTGAATTATAAATTAAGATATATTCATGTTAATAGGAAGAGACCAAAAAAATGTTTTTAAAAAGCAAGTTATTAGCAGCCTGTAATATAATAAAAAATAAATGAATTCTAAGACTTATAAATATAGTAATTCTTTTGCAACTGTGTGAAATAAAACATAAATCTGATAGTTGCACCACTGCTCATATTATTTAGTTAAAGGAAAAGCACATGTTTAAATCAATTATAATATATAAATAAATAGCAAATTTAATTGTTTCAGAAGCTCTTCTTTTAAAATAAAGCTTACAGCGTTTATTTTATGTATTAATGTATGCAGTTTTTATGCTCAATATATCCATAGATTTAGGGTAATGATTTTCAAAGCTCGGTTCAAAAAAGTCTCAGGCGTGATTCTTTAGAAATTCCGACAGCAAGTATAAAAAAAGTTGGCAAATGAATAGAGATTTCGAAAGAGATGTTCATAGCACAAGATAAATATCATGACTCTTAGATGTTGAATTAAATTTTTTAAAATTTAAGATAGTTATTATTAGTATAAGAAAATAAATTGTTTTCATAACCTATGCATGTTTATATGTAGTAAATGAATTTTTCGCCAACAATAAACAATCTAATAGCACAGGGATCTATCAGAGTTCTTTTGAAAGTTTTATATTACACTATAGGAAATGAAATTGATATCATTAAAAGTTGATTGTTTAAAAATTAATTACAGAAAAATAATTAATTAAGCAATAAAAAAATTTAAGAATTTGGTAAATCAAAATTAAATAATACATTTTTTTTTCTTTTTTATGTGTGCTCATTCCAAAATGATTCAGAAAAAACTTTAACTTTTTAATAGCGTTTAATTAATTATAAATCTAATTAAATTTACGAAAAGTATTTTTTTAGTTTATCTACAATAACTAGATGACAAATTTGGAAGTTCTAGATCTAACCACTTACATGTAAAGTATTTTGAATATTACGCTCATATTACACCACGCATTTACAGATACAGATGTTATCTGCAGAATTTACAAACAACATCCAGTTTATAAAAAAGTAATTTAAAAAAAATTATTGAAACCAAAATTAAAGCGCATTAGATAGTTAATGCCCTAATAAAGTAATTTATTTCTCTTATTTAATAACAAAAATGTGTTTCAATATTTTAATGAAACCAATAAAATTTATTTCCATTTCTTTAGGAAAAGGAGAGAAAGTATTACATTATATATTTTAGAATTGATTTACGAAAATGGCTGAGTAAGATTCAACAATTATTCTTGTAAAACGTCAAGATTCTATTAATTTTTAATTGATTAAGAATACAATTAATGTAGAAATTCTAAGTTTCTAAAAGATTTTTTTTTAAATACTCTAAGTATAAATTTAATTCTTCTTTCTTACGGTACCACCACAAAATTATTTGAATTTTTTTTTAAATTTAAACATTACTTTTGATTTCAAACTACACTACAAACGTTCAAAGCTTTAAAAAATGTATTTATACCTTTTAACTATTGTTTATACAAAATGATGATGTACTTAACAAATAGTATCTTTCTTTGGTTCATTAAACAACATATTTTGCAAAAGTCGTTTCACATGATTTCTAGCGATAAATTAAAGCATGCAACAACTGTTGAATTATCGAGAGATGAGCTGGATGAAATGAAATTCTAATAATGACTGAAATATTTCAGCTTTGGAAGTGAAAGCGATAGAATCAGTAAGGGTCGAGCATCACTATTTTATAGCTTTTAATGCTTTTGAATGCTAATGAATGGCCAAATAAATAAAATGAAAAATTTTCAAAGACATCAAGTTTCCAATCCTTTATAATATAAGACACATCTTTTCAAATCAAATTTATCATAACTCTGATTTTATAATTTTTAAAAAAAATTTTTTGCAACTATAATGCAAGTTTTAACATTTAAGATTCGTCAGAATATTAGTTTTTGTGCTAAAAGCTCAAAAATTAAGGAAAATCTTTTTTTTTTTTTTTTGTAAATTTGACTTTGGAATTATTAAAATTGCTCGATAAATTTAAGTTTTCTAAGCAGAAATAAATCAATGCAGTTTTCAGGGTTTTAATTCGAAAACAATAGAAATTTTTTAATTTGTAAAATTTCCATTTTGTTTCATATTAGTGAGGAGATTTGAAACTTTTTAATAATTCATGAAACTTTGTGTTCTAAATTAGTTTTAAACATGAATTCATCCCTTATTTTCTGTCATATATTACCTCCCCTTTAACTAATAATCATATTTTAAATATTTAATATTTTATATTACTTTGTATTTTTATCTTTTAATTAAATTATATATTTGAAAAATATCATGAATTATTTGGTTTCAATAAATAGCTCATCTTCAATTTCTTTAGTTCTCGATTTCTCAATAGTTCATCCTCATCCTTTGGAATGCAGGAGTTATGGTTTCTCAAAGTTTGAAGATTCTTCTAGTTCTGTTTATTTCCTTAGAATCGAATTAGTAATTTTTTTGTATAGAAAGTGAAAATTCCAAAAATTGGAGAATTTAAATTAATAATCAATCAACATCTGTAATAACTTTATCAATAAAAAAAATATTTAAATAGATGGCAAAACAGTTAAAATATAATTTACAGAAAAATTTTCCAAACTGTACAAAGTTTATAGCATTATATTCCTGATAACTACTTTATTTCTAAAATCTAATTTAAGAATAATCTGGAAAAATTTCATGCATTTGAACCCCCTTCAGGTGACGAGAATAGGATCTAAGAGGCTTCAATCAACAAAATTTGAAGCTATACAACTTTGGGTATGATTAGCCGCCTAAAGGAGCAACGTATTGGGGGAGATCAAACTAATAATTCCTTGATATTGAAGCCACATTTCACCGTCAAGTCACTGTGACCAAATCCCATTGCCAATCAGTTTCAAAAACAATTTTCTTTTCGATAATTTTTATAACATTTAATCACTTTTCCAATATTTTTTCAAAATTTAAACACTTAATTTAACAATAATTTATATAAATGAATTTATCATTTTTTATGATGATAACTTCACTTCAACGGAATATTTTTTTCATTTGATCTAAATACGTAATTGTCTCATAATTAAATTCTTTAATAATTAACTTTTGTATTACTAATTAATTTTTTAAACCAGTCTTCACTCCTTGTATTGTATTTGGTCCCTTTTGAAGTTGTGCGCAGTATGGTTAGGGATCATCTCGTTAATTGATTTACTTTTAACTGAATATTTCATTAATCGAAGTTAATTTCACACCAGTAAACTCCAAAGCGAATAACACGCGGGTGCTTTTGCCAATTATAGAAAAGGCAGAGATGGAAGGGCAGTTTGCGAATTGATCAACTTAAGTGATCCGTTGCGAAGAGTTCTTTTTCTTCTCCGATGAGTGGCAATGAAAGCTATCGTTGATTCATTCGCTTTGTGTTAAATTTTCTGCCGCCGAATAATGCGAGTAATGCTATTAAATATCATTAATACCACTCTCTTCTCGAGTGAATTTCTTTTATACCTTATTTGGCGCACAAAGCACATCCCAGAGGTACGAAAATGAAGTTCTCTCCCACTTGCAAATCAGAGGGATGGCCACAACAAAGAACCAGTAACAGCCCTTCACAAAAGGAGCAACAGTGTTCCAAACGGAAGCATTGTGAGGCTCGCCCGACAGCATGCTCTAACTTCAAAAATCCACATTCTTTTTATTCGGCAACTGGCAACGTCGCAGCGGGCGAGAATTTGCAACAATGGCGACTATTGTGAGCCAGTCAGGCGAAGAAGTGAGTACAGAGGAACACCTCTATTGTGATTCGCTGGGCGCGTACCAGAACAAAAGGCAAATCATCTGCATACGCTTCCCTCTTCTATCTCCTCTTTTTCGCTTTTTTATTTTTTTCTTTCATTCCCTCCCCCCCACGGAACGTATGTTTCGATTTGAAGTCGGATTCAGAGTATTTTTTAAACTTTGTTTTTCGTTAGTTTCGGTTTTTCTTTCGCTTCCTTTTTATTTTTTTGTGAAAAGAAAAAAAGAGGACTTTCGCCCTGGCGCTTTAGAATGAAATTAGACTGGGAAGAGACAGCGAAGAATGTGGAATGATGAGGGAGAGAGAGATCTTAAAAATTTTGTCAATGACTGACTTTCTCAAATGGAAGTGTTTATTCAGACAGTTTCCGCCAGTTTAGCGAGATTTGCCCTCTAGCATTTCCAGACGATTTCAGCTTTTTATCTTAATGATACTCTACATTCTGAGCGAAGGAAATTAACTGTCGGTGCCCCTAAAAATCTGTCTTTATTTAGTTATGTAACCTGAAATGTTTGAAATTGCTTTTTTTAAGTGCATATCGTTTTTTAAACAGCATTAAAAAATGTTTTCAATGCATCCATTAATAAATAATCCATTATAATAAATAAAGCTGATAAATAATTTAAATGTACAAATTTTAGCATTTTCTCGTCAGTAAAAAAATCTGAATTTATATTATTTAAGAAAAATAGCAATTTAGGTAGAGTAACTTTTGAGAAATTTTTGAATATGTATATCCATAATTAAGTGTTTATACAATACATTTCATTCAAAGAAGCAAAGTGCCATATAGGATAATCTACACTGAAGTGACAAAAGTCATGGGATGACTGTTAATATCGTGTCGGTCCTCCTTTTGCTCGGCAAAGTGCACCAACTCGACTTGTCATGGAGTCCACAAGTCGTTGGAAGTGCTCTGCAGGAATATTGAGTCATGCTGTCTGTATAGACGTCCATAATTGTGAAAGTGTGGATGGTGCAGGAGTTTGGGCACGAACGGACCTTTCGATGATGTCCCATAAATGCTCGATGGGATTCATATCGGGCGATCTAGGTGGCCAGATCATGCGCTGGAATTGTCCGGAATGTTCTTCAAACCAATCGCGAACAGTTCTGGCCCTGTGACATGGCGCATTGTCATCCATAAAAATCCCATCGTTGTGTGCATACGTGAAGTCCATGAATGGTTGCAAGTGATCTGCAAGCAGCTGAACGTAACCATTTCCAGTCAATGATCGGTGCAGTTGCACCAGAGGACCGAGTCCATGCCATGTAAAAACAGGCCACACCATTATGCAGCCACCACCAGCTTGAACAGTGCCTTGCTGACAGTTTGGGTCCATGGCTTCGTGGGGTCTGCGCCACACTGGAACTCTACCATCAGCTCGTAACAACTGAAATCGGGACTCATCTGACCAAGCCATGGTTTTCCACTGGTCTAGGGACCAGTCGATATGCTCACGAGCCCAGGAGAGTCGCTGCAGGCGATATCGTGCTGTCAGTAAAGGCACTCGAGTCGGTCTTCTGCTGTCATAGCCCAAGGAAGACAAATTTCACCACAAAGTCCTATCGGACACGTCGCTCGTACGTCCCACATTGATTCCTGCAGTTATTTGACGAAGTGTTGCGTTTCTATTAACACTGACCATTCTACACAGACGTCGGTGGTCTCGGTCGTTAAGTGCAAGTGGTCGCCCACTGTGCTATCCATCCATGATGGGATGTGATGCCTGAAATTTCATACTCCTCGGCACACTCTTGATACTGTGGATCTCGGAATGTTTAATTCACTAACGATATCCGCAATGGAATGACCCATGCGTCTAGCTCCAACTAACATTCCACGTTCAAAGTCTGTTAATTTTCGTCGTGCCGCCATAAATCACGAAAAACCTTTTCATGTGAATAACTTGAACACAAATGAAAGCTCTGGAAAACGAATTGCGCATTTATACTTTTTCGCTGCGATACTACTGTCATCTGTATATTTACATATTGCTATCCCATGACTTTTGTCACTTCAGTGTATACTTATAATAAAGTTTCGTGTGTGTGTGTGTGTGTGTGTGTGTGTGTGTGTGTGTGTGTGTGTGTGTGTGTGTGTGTGTGTGTGTGTGTGTGTGTGTGTTGGCGCTTTGCAGGCTAGACCGTTGAACCTACAGCTACCAAATTTGGTATATGTATACCTTGGGGATAGGGAATGTTCTCCTATGAGCGATTTTTTTAAATGTTTAGTTAGAATTTGAATTAAAATTAAGGGAAATTTTAACGTTTATCCACCATATATTTTGAAAACAAAAATTGATTTTTACATGATATGAAAGATTAAAAAATATATCTGATTGGTGATGTTAATATTTTAACAAATTTAAATGCTATTTTTAATGAATTTTTTAAAAAATAATTTATATTTTTCAACCGTAAAAATAAAACTTTAGTTGCCTGCACGCGTTACAAGTGAAAGAGGGAAATGTTATCTTTTATCAATAGATTGCCATGAAACTGACAAAAACTCAAATTAAAAAATAAATAAAATTATTATTGCCCATTAAACATAGGAAAATGTAATTTTCAGCAAGTGTCTGTATGAAACATATTTTTTTGAAAAATAAAATGTAAAGAAATGTTTTTATGACTTTAACAGTGGTATTGATTAAATAATTCAGCTTTATTTAAGGCAAATGTGATTTCACACGTATATTTTCATTTCAAGGCTTAAAGGCCAATTTGTAAAAATTTCATAATAGAAATACATCTATAAAGAGGGCCTAAATGAAGCAAATAATTACATAGTATGTAACATGAGTCTATAAATGTTTTAATAAATGAAGAAAGTTTTGCTTTTTTCTGGCTCCACAGCTCTATGAATCATATTTAACAAGATACTTTTCAGACTCTAATATTTTAAATAAATAGAGATAAACTTCAATCAATTATTCAATCAACTTAAAACTGACTGATTTATGAAAATTTGAATATAACAAATCAATAAAAGAGAGGAATCTCCAAAATTTTTGTTGAAAAATTCTTCATGTAATATATAAATTAAGAAAAATTTTCTGTTGTACACATAAGACTCAAAGGCTGATGGGCTCTGTCTTCAATATTGACAATAAGAAAAGATGAATAGTTTCATTAAAAAAAAAACGTTTTTATATTAATTGCAGCTTAATTATCTCCAATTTAATTCAATAATGAAATTTCAGAGCAGTTGACAGATAATTAAGAGAGATATATAATACATTACGGGCTTAATAAATGCATGAGTAAATTATATGACTATCAAAATTTGAACCTTAAAAATATTTTGATGAAGAAGCTATTAAAAAGTACAAGTTACATAAAGTATTTAATTGACAATCACAAGTCACATAAAGTATTTAACTGAGAAAGTCGTTAAATAAAGTATTTAACTGACCATTTTAAAGAGTATTAAGATTGGCGAACCTGCTGGTCGGCTAGTATAAAATATATGGAACAGAATCTGATACCGTCTTATCTAGAAGACTGGTATACCACCTTGGTTCAGAGGAGTGACGAGTTTAACAGACACGCAAGGTACATAATTTTTCAGTACCCAATCATTATTAATGGTTTAATAGATATTAAAAGCCCCAAGGGCAAGGCATTATTTTTTCGCCCCTTCGTGATATTCTATAGATATTATGTAAGTTTATTACAATTGCAGCTTATCAAAAAAGTGGTCAAGGCAATAATTCCTCCATATCGTCTTACCATTGTCATCATTGTCAAGACAATTATAAACATATCCTTTAGAGATTAAATATCTAAATTTTAATGCATTATTAAACATTGCATCAAAAATATAAGACATTGCTGAAAATTATATCATAACCTTAATTAGTAAAACCCTAAGATGTATCCTATATTGAATTAGAGGCACAGAACACAAAACTACAGAATTTCAAGTGAAAATTAATTAAATTAAATCAAAAACACATCAAGGAAATGAAAACGACAATTTATTATTTTAGTACATCTGCACACAAATTACTTATTTACATACAAGTTATTTCTTATACTCCATTAGTCATTATGGCAAATTTTAGAGACATACGCGTCTAGAAAAAGTAAAAGACTAAATAATAATAATAATAATAATAAAAGGTTCCAACAAAACCACTATGTCTCAAAATTTTTTTTTCACAAATTCGATTGATATTTATTTTGTTAAACGCATAAATACTTTAATTATATCCATTTTTGTCAATCAGCTAAATTACTCATCTTGTAGATGGTTTTTAATATAAAACTATGTAAAAGTTATGGTCTTTTATTATGTTATTTGAAAAACTTTTAATAAACTGAACAAACATTTTAACTTTCAGTAAATATTTGAAAGGATATAATAACAGTGATTTTAATAACCAGTATTCCCTTTAAAAAATTGCAGTTTGTAATATTTCTTCTCAACATAAAAGAAAGGACTTTAATCAGTAATTTTACAAGAGGAAGATTAAAAGAACCATCTAATGTAACTAAAATAAATAAAACTTTATCATTTACTCTGTTTCTTGCCATTATCAGCAATGATGATTTCTTAGTTTTTACCTTATCAGTTTGGGTGAGTCACTAGTATCTACTGAATGATTCATCTGCTTCCAGCTTGTATTAAAGAAAATTAAAAGAAAATAAGCTTTTTTAATGCTATGAATGAATACAATTCTTAGAGCATTAGTCATTTTTTTCCACTTGAGCCTTAGATTTTTCAACTCCTTTCCTTATTGTAAAGGTTTTTTTTAGTGATTGTAAACCGTATTTGTCTGCTTTTATCACTATTTGAGCCCCTTTTAACTCTTCAGTATGCATGACTCATAATGAGTAAAGGCACAAACTTCTAGTGCTCTGAAAATTGCTCAATACCAAAAAGTTACAAATTTAATTTTGAGGTGATAAAAAAATTAAAAAATAGTCATTTAAAAGTAACCTTTTTCATACAGTTATATTTTATATGTTATAATAATAAATATAGTTGCATAGTGTACGTCAAAACTGATTGCAATTAGTTAGAGATGATATAAAAAAGCTAGGCAAACATGAAACACCTTCCGAAGTACAATTGGGATTCAACCAATGAAGAACTAAAGGAAATTTCCCTACATTCTGTCATATATTATGGAGTGCAGTCGATTCCGGTTAATCGGACCACATCGGGACGCTATCATTTTGGTCCTAATAACCGGCTGGTCCGATTACACGAACATGCCCTATGTTACAAGACGAGACGTGCTATACGTAATATATTAAAATGTTATTAAGACCTTTATTGTGCGGTACACGAGTATGGCAAACATACAAACAAGAACTACTGTTGCTTATGAACTTTATTCATTGAAAAATAAATTTACAAACAAATTCTTCGAAACGATCTACATGATACTCAGCATGCGAAGCACAGTAAAAAAAAGTTCTTATCAAATTCAAGTCAACGTTTGAAGAACTTACTACCGAGCTGCTCGTTCTAAAAAACCAAGTGCTTGCTTACCTCCCACTTGTTCTTTTCCCTTTCGGACTTCCTGCTGTACACAGGCGACTTGTGGCTTCTTTTTCATCTTCCCTGCCACGTTCTTTGGTCCGTTTAAACGGAATTTTGGTTCAAATAAGCGAATAATATTAGGCTTATGTACATAGGATTTGTTTCGGTTCTTTGAGATTCGGTCCGAATAAGCGGATGGTCCGACTATCCGGTGGTCCAATTAACCGGATTCGACTGTATTTATGTTAGGACTGCATTTCTAGTAAATCCATATGAAGGAGAGGGAAGATAGAAAAAGGGTAAAAAAATAGAGGATTAGTGATGCTCATGATCATTCAAATAAAAATTAATCAAAATAATTAAACGAATGGAGACAAATAATGATCCACTAACAGAAAAAAATGTAATACTAAGTAAAATAAATATACCGAAAGAAAAAATTAGCTATAAATCTAAACGGGAGCGAAGAATATAATGAATCAACATAAATATAAAATAATAAAAATATAGACCTCAGCTAATTGACCTTTATTACAATCTAGCAAAAGATAATTTAAATAAAGCGAAAATATTACGATATTATATCTAATGCATTCATGCTCAACTTTATTCACAGATCGAAAAAATAATCATTTTAAAAATCAATAAAAATAACTTGTGTTGCTTAACGCCAAAATAAGAATTGGGGTTTGCTCATCCGATAATGAAGCTGATAAAAAGAACGAAGATATTTTTAAACTCCGGCTAATGTTACAAAAGTGCAAGAGGTTTATATTAAAGGTATAATAGCTGATTTAAAAAGTTGCCTTTTAGATTACACCATATTAATGAAAGCTAAGAATAACAATAAATGAAAAGGCAGGGAAGACTACCGAAGTATCGAATGAAACATTAGATCACTTTCATGCAGGTTTATTCTGAAAAAACACCCTGCGAGCAAATACTATAAACTAGTTTAAGTAAAAGATAAATATCCAAGATTATTGTGATGATGATGTCGCGTCCGTGTTTCCACGGAAAGGGGGTACAGTAGCTTCTGAGGGTAAAGACCCCTGAGCACCCAGAGGACAGAAGTCTGACTTCTAGCTCAGAGGGTGGCACATTCATACATCTCACATATAGAATACAGAACAACCATGCCCGAATCGAGACTCGACCCAGGACTTCCAGATCACGGGAAGGACACGCTACCCCTATGCCAGGACGCCGGCCTAGATTATTGTAAATCATTTATTGAATTTCAGAAAGATACATTTTAAGGATATACCATTAGTTCATGTTAATCAGAAGAGAGGATTAGGTATACATTTTTTTTTATTCCTAAATTTCGCTTTTCTATTTGAACCATTTGATGGAAAAAACTCATTAGCAAAAAAAAAAAAAAAAAAAAAAAAAAAAAGGTTTATATTTAGTTTTGTAAGGTATTTTATATTTCAAAAATAGCGAAATATTCCTCACTTATTTCGAAAAAAAAAGCTTTCTTGGACAAAAGATTGAATAGATAGCTGTGCCATCAGGAAAATATACATGCAAGAGCTGTTATTGCTGAACATCAGAAGTGATTTTAGAAATGCAAGGGAATCAGAAAATCTGGCTATCGTATGTTGAACGCTCCTCAATCAATACTTTGAGATACTACAGCACCGATTAACTATGAAATCGTACCGCATATAATTATTACAACAAATGAAGGTCCTTGAAAATGATGCGTTCAAACAGCATTGGTAAAAATTCCATTATTACATATACACGTTTTACATTATTAAACCAGCTGAAATGATCTCCCAATCCTTTCTCGTATACTCTCCTCCACTTCTGCTATTTTTCTTTTTCCCCTACATTTCATAATATTGAGTAACTTAATGAATGCAGCTTGCTCAGATTTTCCTTTTCATATTTGTGCATATGAGAGTTTTGTACTTCATAGTATACTATGAAGCACAAATGTGTTTTAAATGAAACTTATGTGTTTTAATGCCTACTTCATAGTATACCAATTACACATTTTGGATGCCTTTTTTTCTATGGATTGAAACAAAAAATTGATAAGGAACTTTATTATCTAGTCAGACTACAAGTTCACTCACAAAAGTGTTTTCTCCAAGTTTTTGCATTGTGAAATTATTGTGTTTAAATACATGTGAAATTACAAAAGAAAACATAACCTCTTTTTTGACGAGTTTGGTTTAAAAATTGATAAAACTATACTTTATAAGCTAAAACTGTGGACTAAATTTTACTTATCAAAATCATTGCGTTTTGAACTTTTGTGTTTTAATGCCTAAGAATGTTAACTACTGTTACTTAGCTGTTAACTACTTTATTTGTTGAAAATTTGATATTGTTCTTATTTTTTTTTCTAATGCACGAAATTTATTCATCTAACCTACTTTCGGGCAGATACTGCGAATTAATGTTGTTGAAAATTTAACAGTTTTATATCTAAAAATTTCGTATAAAGACAGTAAAAGTCAAATTTCATCTGTTAAGATCTGTCTAAGTTATTTTTGAATTATATGAAAATAAACAGACTGACATGGTTCCAGAAATTTGCTTTTTGGACTCAGAAACGTTTGAAGCGTGCAGATTCGTCAAAATATCGATATTTTTCCTTGATTATCTCTTTTTATATTTGATATTTGATAAAGTAAAAGAATGTAAAAGAATATATTTACTGAAATATTTAATGAATATTTTATTAGGTAATACTTTGATAAAAAGTAAGAGAAAGACAGCTCTAAACGCATGGTCTGTACACCAATAAATCTATGCTTACAAAATCGTGCTCCTGAATATAAGTAACACTGTTCAGAAAATCGCAACTTCTTTGAACATGAGAATTAATTCGATAAAATAATCAATAATGATTCGAAATCTTGAAATGACCATTCCATTTTTATAAGAAAATTGAGAAAAAGATGGGAGAGTGGGAGATTTTCATATTAATCAAAGCTCACAATGGAAGTTTCAGTAATACCATGTACTTAAATAAGAATAGTACTAGAATTATTTTTACAATAGCAAATATATATATATATATATATATGAGCTTCATAATAGTCTGAATAACAATGAAAAAATAATTCAGGGGAATATTAAAAAAGATTCGATGCGTATGAGAAATTTATCTGGCTCATTTCGAAGCCTCCATAACCAATCTTTAAATTTAATAAAAACAACGAACAGAACACTGTGTATTTCTTTTATCTGTAGTTGATTGCAAGAGGAAAACAATCCTCGACATGAAACTAAAAACAAACAGAAGATAAAACTAAGTACTTCCCAAGATAGATCTGCTCCTTTGTTACTCGTTACTGTTTTAAAAGTACGGCGCAATGTCACAGGAAAATCATTTTTAATTCTTTGTGGGTTGTTTGTAATCACCATAATTTGTTTATTTTTTGTCTATGATATTTATTGCTTCAATCAATTAAAATTAAAAGTTGTAAAAACATTTGCACTCAACTAGCTAAATTTTAATATTATTGAATTCTTATGATTTATAATTTTGTTTATATTTTATGAACATGAAATTTGATTGTATTGTTAAACAAATACGGAAGTTATAATTATATAGTAATTGAGTTTTAGCTTAATTAAAAAAATATGAGAATGCAGCTAATCAAAAATGCATCTTTTTCTTTCTGGCGAACTTATATTGCTTTTAAAATTTTAGAGCATAGTTTTAGGAATTCTTATCGCAAATGATTCATACAAAAGTGAAAAGATCAAGAAATGCACATGATGGAAAACAAATTTTTTTTAAATGACTGCTTTAAAAAAAGAAATGAATGTTAAAGGGATATAAACTCTGCATATTTACTCTTCAAACATGTACGCCAATTTTTAAAAAAAATTACTTCACATGAATTTTTAAAAGTCATTGCTTATCTGTTTCAAAAGTGTTATATGGATTTAAGCTTCAGGTTTTAAAAACATAGATTTTCGAAAATATTTCTATGGAAAAATGACTTTATTCGAATTCACGGTCCACGAAATTAATTGATTAATTGTAGTGGAGTTCAGCTGTGTGTGTGTGCGTGTGTGTGTTGGTGCTCTACAAGCTAGACCATTGAACATACAGCTACCAAATTTGGCACATGTATGCCTTAGGGATCGGGAATGTGCTCCTAAGAGCGATTTTTTTAAATTTTTAGTTAGAATTTGAATTAAAATTAAGGGAAATTTCGACGTTTATCCGCCATATTTTTTGAAAATAAAAATTGATTTTTACATGATATGAAAGGTTAAAAAATATATTTTATTGGTGATACATACACAGAGAGAGAAAGAGATTTCTTGTTATATCCTTTTTAAGTCCTACAATCAGAATAATGAACAAGATAAATACTTAAAATATTATCGTTTTCCTTTTACATACTAAAATGAATGTAATGAATTTTTAAAAATATACTTTGAACTATTCATTTTGAGATTAAGAATAATTGCAATGTGTAAATAATTATTGACAGAAAAGACTTGAAGTGGTTCAGATTTCTCCAAACAATGAAAACTTTAACCAAAATCCTTATCCCCATGAGGATACTGCTACAAAGTAATATCAAAATGAATAATAAAAACAATGAAAAGATGTATTTTTATTGAGTAAATTCATCAGATACATAATATAAATTCTTAAATGTTTAACCATTTTATAATAGCAGTTATGGAGGAAGAAATGAATGTGATCACATTTCTAGTCCACTGCCCTCTTCGCATTCTTCTAAATCTCCATGGAAAGCACCTGTTCCAGAGACAGAATATGGTCCATGCACCGAATGTAAGCGAGGAAGGAAACGAATGTAAGGAAACGACATCGAAATTGGGAACTACGAATAGCCAATGCCCGAAACCCGACTCTGTTATTGAAAATATACCTCAAAATGTCCCTCAGAGGGTAAAAAGCAATACACCATGTGATAATATCGTTGATTGTACAGACGCCATTCTTGTTAGTGACGTGTATCATACCAGTTATAAAAAGCAAGGTGATGCTGTTGTCGCTACTGTAATATCCGAAGAATGTTCAAATAGTACCGGAGATTTGCCAGGAACATCTAATGTAATCTCTGAAAAAGCTTATTTTATGATGGAAAAAGAACATTGAGAAAGCTTATAATCTTTTAAAATAATTGTGATTCAATAAAACTTCACTATCACTCATACAACATTTTAAATTGTGATTATATTTTCCCTTCCTCCTGTGTTATTTTTTTTTTTTGGAACTTCAGAATTGTCTCCAATTAATAGCATAGAGATGGGGGTAAAGTTAAGCAGAAAATATACTGTGCTCTAGACCAAATTTGTTTTGCCTTTTAAGAAAATTATCATAAGGTGGCAAGAAAATAATATCTTATCCTAGGCGCCACTAACTTTCTCTACTTTACAACAGCTTCTGAAGAAAATCCTTATTGGGAAGGGATATGAGATCCCTTATATGGCTGATCCTTATTGAGGAGGTATAGGGAATAGGAGGAAGGATATATTAAATATTAAGTGAGGATCAATAGAATATTTTGGATGGTAGCAGTGTGGAATGTGACAGATAATTTAACACCAAGAGAGTAACGTATCCCTGCATTACTGCGATGAAATGTCCCTGATTTGATTTTTCAATGGTCTGGTTTCTTAAATTTGCACCGATATTGAGCAAAAAAATGCTCAATTACTCACATCTCTTGATTCATCTGCTACTCTTATCGACTTAATTTTGGATGATTTAAGCTCTATATCCTCGTTTTTCATTATTTCCACAACAAGGTAAAGAAACTTCTAGAAAGATATCTTATATTCTCTATTAATTGAGATATCCCCAGAATTCTACAATATTCTGAATCTTTCCTTTCTGTCGCCGAAATCGTCAAGTTTGCCAAATTAGTAGTAAAGGCAGAGAGGGTGAGTCAACCATCATCCATTCAGCATCAGTAAAATTATTTTCCTAACCAAAAGACTTTTGGGAAGGAAAGCAAAATTACAAATTCCTAACAATGTTAAAACTTAATAAAAAGAAGAGAAAATCAGATAATACATAATGATTGAGTGTCGTAGCAAAGAGTGAGCAAAAGAGGTATAGAAGTCCCAGGAACGAATCAAGAGGTTCTCCAAAAAAAAAAAAATGTTATCTTTTTTTGCATGTTTCAAATCAGATCCTAGCTAAAGATAGATGAAAATGTAGAAAAACCCGAATACCATTTACCATTGCAACACCACTGCAAAACTCCTTTTATTAACTGTGGATGTATTTGATTCAAATCTGAAAATAAAACTAACTGAAAATCTCGATTCAATTTATATAAAAGCTTAAAATTCCTAACTATCTGTTGAAGAAAATTTTTATTCTCCAGTGCAATTGGCAGAAATAAATTGAATGACAAAAATATGCCTTTCAAAAAACATATTATTTGCTATGTAAAAGGTTGTTTTCAAAGATTTTGTACCTATATTATGCTGCTATATATATGTGATTATTCGGTATCTTGCATTTACTAAGTCATTTTCATTAAATATCATCTAATTTTCAAAACATATTTTTCATTAAAATAAATTTAAGTCCATCAAAACTAAATGAAACCTCAATGGAAACAGCTAAGAAACTCGGCGTTAAAAAGGCCTGAAAAATAATATTTATCGATCCTTTAGAAATTTATTTATAGTCCAATCTTAGAAATTATCAATCATTTAAAACATCTATATCACATTTTTAAGATCAAAGTATTCTCAGAACCATCTTTACCCAGAATTTATTGTTCAAATAAATCACTTTGTATTTTTTCTAAGAAATGTTGTTAAGATCCTTTTCAAATCCAAAAAAAAATTTTATCAGGTTTCACACATTAAATAAATATGTGTACGAATGCATTGAATGTTTTTTATTATTATTATTATTTTTTTCGAGAAAAATTGCTAGACTTCAAAGAGAATTCCGAACCAAATCCACAAAATCGTTTTCTAAAGGTATCTGAAAATTTTAATCTCGTATAAAGTGAACTGAAGAGAAAAAAGCATTTCATCATTTCTTTAAAATTTTATTTCATTTCTTTAACAGAGTACTCGTGATAGAATTTTGATATAAATTGCATTTGCTTTTGCAGTAGCTAATGCAGAGATCTTAGTGCTGTTTGTTGTTGAACGTGGAACGATGTTGTATAGAAGAGTAGACGGTTGATTGGCTATCAATCTGAAATACGTTTCAGATATTAAAACTATTATGCTTTTATATTTATTCTTATCAATTTTCATATTGAAATTTAAGTATTTGTATTCTGAATATAAAACTCATTATACCAAAGTATTAATAATATAGATTTAACTAAACAAAAAAATATGTACAAACAAAACGTTTAAGAATGTCAACAAAATATTTACAATTTTTAAAAGCTTTCAGGATCTTCTTAAGAACTCTTCGATTCAACTTTTATCCAATTATATATTTACTTATCTTGCAAAATTGATATTTGGATTTATCTTTAACTAGCCGCCTTTGGTGGCCAGCTGGTTCGTCAATCTTACTGCTCTTTAAAATTGTCAGTTAAATAATTTATGTAGCATCATTGCCAATTAAATACTTTGTGATTTGTCATTATCAATTGAATGCTTTATGTAACTTGTCTTTTAATAGCTACTTCATCAAAATATTTTTAAGATAATAATTTTGGTAGTCAGATATTTCACACATGCTTATGAATAAACGCCCTTAAGCCAATAATGTATTATAGGTTTCTCTAATTATCGGTCAACTCCCGCAAAATTTTGACTTTAAATTAAAGTGGAAATGATTAAAATGCAAATTGATATAAAAACATTTTTTGACCGAAACTAAACATTTATTTTTAAACCATTATTGGAACACCCATCACCTAAAAAGCTAATTTTCTAATCTTTAATTTGATGTAAAAATCCTGTTTGTGCGATTATAATTTCGGAAGTTATAGCGGAAAAACTCGAAACTGCGCTTACTTTTTAATTAATTCAAATTCGAATTAAAAATTTGGAAAAAGAACTCCGAGGTACACATTTCAGACCTCCAAGGTATACATGTACCAAATTTGGTATCTGTAGGTCCAATGGCCTGGTCTGTAGAGAGCCAACACACACACATTGAGCTTTATTATAAGTACTAGCCGCCTTTGGCGACCAGCTGGTTCATCATGAGTAATGCGTTCTAAAATTTTCAATTAAATCACATATTCATTAGCCTTGAAGTAATTCCGGGCATTGATTGGCCTGAAATTAATATTTTCTTTAAGATGATGGACGGAAAGTTCTAAAAGAACCCGTTTTCTTGATAATATTCTTTAATTTTATAAATAAGTCAGTTTTAATTATCGGTTATGCTTCCAAAATATTAAAAATGTATTTTTCAGTGATGTTGCCAAAATATTAAATATGTTTTTTGAAAGAAAGCGAAAAAAAAATTATTAAATTAATGATACAGATATTGCAAACGATTATAGAAATATGCCATTAGGTCGGGAGTTCAATGCATATCCTGTCTAAATTCAATCAGGTTTACCGTAAATAAAGAAGATTTATTGAATTAATCATTTAGATATTGCAAACGATAATAGAATCCTTTGCCTTGCATTTATTTTTTTAGAAAGTATCACTTTTTATATTTTATCCAGTCACGTGTTGAAAGTATCATTTCTTTAGATTTGATTTGCGATGATAGTTTTTTTTTAAATCTGAACTTCCGTCATTGTTTTCTTTTCTTTTATCCGGTCACGTGATCAAAAAACATAGTTAAAATATTTCTTTAAAAATTCGTTAAAAATAGAGGTTTAAGTTATACATTAAAACACTGATACCATTAGAAAGCTAATTTTTTAATCTTTAAATTGATGTAAAAATCATGTTTCTGCGATCATATTTTCGGAAGTTATAGTGGAAAAACGACGAAATTTCGCTTAAATTTTAATTAATTCAAATTCTAATTAAAAATTCGAAAAAAGGGCTCCGAAGTGCATATTCCGGACCTCCAAGGTATGCATGTACCAAATTTGGTAGCTGTAGGTCCAACGGTCTGGCCTGTAGAGCGCGAACACACACACACACACACGCACACACACGCACACACACACACATTGAGCTTTATTATAAGTACAGATTAAAGAATCGCTTTCTATTTTATGTTTAAACTTAAACCTTTCCTAACATGATCTTCCTTTTTTAAGTAAAATGAATCAAGGTGATACAGTTCATGCTCTAAACTAAAGAAAAAGGATTAAAATATCCAGGTATAAACACATTTTATAACATAATTAAAGCAACAGTATGATGGAAATGCACATGTCACATAAATATCATGCAAATTTAAATGTTAAACTCAGTAAAAGATCTTTCCTGTCCCTCTCTTCTAAATTGCTCTACTCCTTATCGCTTTTATTAACAAAAAAAATATTGGATTGGTTATAAAAAAATATTCAAGAAATCACACGTTTCCTCTAACCACAACAAATAGCGTAATGGCAAGTTCCAACCCACTATAATGTTAATGACACTTGATCTTTTTTAAGGAAAAATGCTTTAATTTGATAACAACTTTTGCTTTGAAAAACTTGAAAATATAATAAATAAAATAAAACCAGCAGTATTTGTAATTAGAATAAAAAACAGACAAGGTTTAAAAAATATATTATTTTTAGTAATTTTTGTTCAAATGTCAGCACTAAAAAATTCTTCACAAGGTTCATTATTTGCATCAACAGTTTTTGAACATTGTTCGCAACTGAAAGCATTTTCTTTCCAGATACCTTTACTCATCAATAAGAAAAATTATCAGAGTCTGAATTCCATTTTTGATACTTTTTTAACGAAGAATTTTAAAATGTAATGCATATATATTTTTTTAATCTGCATTGAAAAATGTTTACAGTTTTGCAATTATAATACAGTTTTAAACTCCCCATTGGTAAATATTTCGGAAAAAATATACGAATATTATCAAGATAAGATAAAGTTATCTCTATATTCATGAACTTTCAGTGAAAATTCATATGAAGATAAGAAACAAAATAACAGTAACTAGTTTAAATGCTTTTTGTCTTTATAACTTCTTTAGGTGGTATAATACCAAAACATTCAACATCAAAATCCGTGGGATGTTGATGATGAAGAATAATTTTCAATCAAGGGCAGAAGACCTGAGATTTTTTAATCTGCTTCCTATCCTCAAAATTACACACCACACCACCTTAAGATTTAGTTCACCCCAGCAAAATTTGGCGGCAACTAATACTCTGACATTCAGAACATATGCTTGCACAAGAAGGTAAAAAATAACTGTTCAACCTATGTCATCTTGGAATTATTAGTGGTAAATTTCGCCAATCAATCAGCATAATTTAAAAACCTTTTTAAAATTTTCTACAATTAAATCATATAATAAGTTGTGTAGAGGTTTAAAAATGCGGTTCAAGGCTTTGAAAATTTCACCTTAATATCAATATATATAAAGCGAACACTTGTGCGAAAAATTATCATTGTGCTAAAGATCATCGAATGCGTGTCAAATAATAGGCTGATATAGAAATATGGTTGTTGGTGGCGAGATTTTAGCTTACCTTATATATAAAAGTATATTTTGGGGACAATTAGCAACAGGCATGAGGATTCGACATCTATTTTATGGGGCCTCTTCTTTTTTCCTTAACTGGTGTGAGATTTTATTCCAATGCGTTGAACGATTTTATTGAGCAAATAAGATCTAAGAAATTTGAAGTCATTGGATAAATTAGCAAAACTATACAATTTCTTTAAAATAAAATTCGGTTCTTTTTCGACACATTGAGGATCATGGACAGCCATTAATATATTAAGTTCATTGTTTAGTTAGATGATATATTAAACAATAAGATTGATAAAAGAAATTATTTAAAAAAGATATCATGATTTGTGTAGTTAACTAATTGATTGAAAAATAATGATAAAAAAGAAACAGAAAAAAAGATACTATGATTGTACAAATACAATAAATTTATAACATTGTGATTAGAGTATTAAGACTACATATTACATTACTTTAGAAAAAATTTCAAAATGTTCACCTAATGATAGTTGATGATTTTCAGTTTCATATCAAAATTTAAGTAATATCAGAAGCTAAAAGCTTTCAGAAAATATGAATGCAGAAAGTAAGGAAAAGAAAAACAAGATTATATTAAAGGTCTCTAGATGCTTTTTTCATTTTAGAGAAATTTAAAGGTATATTGTTAAAAAATTTCATTGGAAAAAACAATTTCTTAAAAATATCATTTTTAAATAGAATAAAACTTGAATAATTCATTGTGAATGCATTAGAAAAGTATTATTATAAGACAGACTATATTAATCCCTTGCGTTTCTTAGGCAGCAGAAATTTTAGGATTAACTTTTGCCTTCAGCAAATTGAAAAACCATATTCTTTTACTTTACAATGATTTTAATATTTATAAAGTATTTTTAAATAGCAAATATTAAAAAATTCAAATAATAAAACCTCAAATTTTTAGAAAGTAGACTTTAATATTTCGCCTCTAAAAAAAATTGAAATTCAATTTCGTAGGTATTTTAAACTGAATAATAAAAAAATTATAATATTTTAATGAATTCCAAACATTTTTTAATTATAAAATTGAAACTTTTTACTTATTACAAAGATACAGCTTTTAAATTTTTGAAATACAATAAAATTAAATTTAACAAAAAACTAACTAATTAGGAATGTTATTAGAATAAAATTTTTAGACTAAAACGAAATTTGGTATTATTTGCCCTAATTCAAGCTCACGATCCGTATAAATTAAATTAAAATATAATGCTAATTTTTTTAAAAAAAGTACCGTTAAGAGAAATTAGATACTTTGGATACCCTCAGATTCCCAGAATCCCAACCTAAGATAACCTAATTTGTCTATTTATTAATCCGGCCCTGATTATAAAATAAGATTACATCAGAAATATTATGCGAATACGTCCCATAAAATAATAAATTTCTCAAAAAAAAATAATAAATAAATCCAGAACTGAAACTGGAAGCCTTTTCGCGTGAATTTTCCTTATTCAGAATGGTAAATCGGTAGTTTTCATTCTTTGTTAGTCACTATCACCATAAATGGAAAGTTTCCTTGAGAATTCTCAAGCTTTACTCGTTCCACGTCTTTCTCTGAGGATGAAGGTAGGAATTGTGAGAAAGAATAAAAAATAATAATAAAAAAAAAGCAAATTCAGTCTGAGAGGGTGTCAAATTTTTATATAAAAAAAGAAAGAGAAGAAATGGAAAAGAAGGAGAGAATAGGTGTTCACCTCGGCAATTCAAACGTGCACAAATACTTGGGCGAAACTTTTCACAAACCAAAACCACACAACAACAACGGGCAGCACATGTTCGAAAAACCGTCCGGGCACACATAATACAACCATTGTGCTGTCGTCTTCAACAGGAACATTCGAACACTCTCGCTCTGGTAGCAATCCCGTCCAAACACGGCATCATTTATCAAGATCCGTCGCTCTTTTTTGACCAGGAAGAAAATGAACCGATATTTTATATTCCGATAATACCCCCAGCATTCAGAGTGATAGATTCCATCCAGGAATGAGAAGAAAGAAAGTGGGAGGGTGGGCGGCAGCAGGTGGGTGAGGTTATGATATTTTTAAACCCCCAGAAGCACACAAAATGGTCAAAAAGAACAAAGGCGAAGAAGCAGCAAAGGGGGGAAATATTTTACTGTGTATTTCCCGCCTCTTTTGTGGCTGGCATGAGAAATATCTGAGGATCATGCATCATGCCGCCTGTCGCAGCAAAAGTGAAACTCGTGCGCGACTCCTCCAATCAAAATAAATGCATCGTGAGAGTGACGGGGAGAAGGGAAAGGTGGGAGAAGAAATACCAATATGTTCAGTTAGAGTTGGTGGTGAGAAAAAAAGGACCAGATTCTATTTTTAAAGAAATCTTTTTCTAATTGCCTTTTTTTTTTCTTTTTTTCTAATTACACTTATGTTTCTGAATTCTTCATTTATTACAAAGATAAAAATTTCACTGTATATGTGCGTGTTTACGCATTACAGGATATACAGTAAGATCGAATGGTAAAAATTTGACATTTAAACTGTTAAAAGAGGAATGCGCAACTCCATGCGATTTTTCTTTTATTTTAATTAATTGAAAATAAATAAATAAATTTCGATGTTTTCCGTTATAACTCTGCCTCAATATTTTGATATTCCAGCAATAATATTATCACAAAAAAATTATTTTTATGAAATTTTTAAATTTAAAAACGCTTTTTTGGCAATAATACCAATATGTTTTGCTGATTTTTCCTGAGTTTCGTCGATTCTTAAAAATTATTTTTACATCATTAAATTGAAAGTTGGAATTATGTTGCCTATGTTGTACAATGTTAAATGAAAAAATATATATATGATACCACAGAAAATATTTCAATAATTATAGCAAATTTTCGATAGAACAATCATAAACTTTTTAAAAGGCAAATTTTCAAAATACTGCTTTTTTTAATGCTATCAATTTAGATAAACGTTTCCAATGTAAACTTTTTAAATAGTGTACCTAAGATTCTCACTAAGAATATTGCAGTCTTAGAGCTCAAAAATCAGGTGAAACAAAATTTTACTTATAGTTTTTTCCCCGCATGACTAGTAGTGATTGTCTTTTCAAAAGAAGTTGTTACTCTGTGCATATCGCTGCATTTGTAAGCACAGAAATAGTAGTTTGAAAAACAACAATCAAGGTTTCATTAAAATTAAAGTCGAACTATTAAATCTCTCAATATATGATATCAAAATTATCTTTTTGAAAATCCAATGCATAAAACTGAATGTAGTCTGAAAACGTCATACCTTCACATTAAATGTTGAATATCTTTAAGAAAAGCGAGCAAACTAAATCTAACAATAGGTGACTTGATTATGTGAATTACTATTTCATTGTATCAAACATCATTTTATCGTAATGATAATGGATATAAATATACAATTCACACA
>JAPMOQ010041230.1:624499-726409 GCA_026543055.1 Argiope trifasciata
TTTTAATATTTAAGCAAAAAATTAATGACAGTAAAGGTGTATGAATAAAGATGTATCAGATAATAAACTTTTTGAAGAAAAAAAATTCAATAATCTTGTAATTCATTTAATCTTATAAATTTAAGACTTATGGAAAAAGTAATCTAGGAGCAGAATTTTTTTTTTTTTTTCTTAAATGAGGCATAAAATATGTCAGTGTTTAGAAAGCAAACTGTTTTTTAAAATTTTTGTTGCATTCTGTCTGACATTATTGAAAAATTTTAATAAAGCACACTCTCCAAAACCAATATTAGCAACAAAAAAATTAAATAAATTTTTCATTAATCTGATCATATTTTAAAACTAGGTTTTGATTTAAGTACAAAAGCCATTGCGAATCATTTTGATGTAGTAATTCTTTTTTACTTCATTTATTACAATCAGTTTTAATAATCTTTTTTTTAAAAAAAAATGGTATCTTAAAAATATTTATTAAATTTGAAAAAAGGTAAAAGATAGATTTAAAACTTTGAAGACTAAACAATTCTAAAAATACAGACATTTTAATCGAATATGTAAATAATATAATGTATATGCAAACAGTATTTTTTAGCAAGTCGTTTCTGAAAAGAGAAACATTTTCAAATTTTGGATTTTTCTTTTATTCCATCCTGTGAGGCTTAATTTATGTACACCGCTGACGGACTAGTGTTCGTTCTCTAGTGGTACAAGAGCAAAAGAACGTAAAAAAGGGGCAAGGACTAAGAAGGGCAGAAAATATTTTTCCTAGTGTTTATATACCGTGAGATTCTCGCACAGATTAGTATATGGGAATTAGTATTAAAAATTTTAAATAAAAAATATGGAATCGGATCAAGAAATAAAATTTCAGAACGAAGTAAATATGGACTCAATTAAGTAAAAAATTAGGAAATTAAATAAGTTCAAATTAGATTTTAAAATACCATTACACACACAATATATATATCTATACATACTTAAAGCAAAAAAAAAGTATTTTTTATAAAGTTTATTTAGCTATAACGTTTTTAATTTGCAAGGTTTCATATGCGCAACACAAGATGCAAATGCAGAAAAAAAAATGCATTAAATTACAAAGAAGGAGATAAAAGAGCCTCATAATAATAGACTTTATATTTCCAGACAGCCATTGACAGTGAAATATAGACTGCAAACTCCTAAATAATGTAACAAGGTCAGCACTCCATTATGCATTTTGTAACGCAACAATATCTTGGAAAATCTATTATTCAATTTGCCTTATCTGGGCTCAAATGTAGATCGTTTTGGAGCCTTAAGTAATTCTTGTAACATATAATACTCCTGAGAAAAAAATGAATTCAATATTTCGAAAAATAGTAAATTTTTTCTTGCCGTTCTTTTGCCATGCATTCAACAACATACATTTTGTAAAATATGCCAAACAATAATTTTTTACTACGTCGTCAATTCAGAATGTACTTCAATATGTAATTTATCAACAAGATTCATTGTCACTTCTTTAGTTGAAACTGATAACTGAATGTTGCATTTTTTTCTCTCGTCTTACTATAGCGATATTTTTATAAAATGGCTACATACGATAATCCAAGGATTCATAGAGTGAATTTATAAAAAATAAAATGTAAAATTATAAAGAGCCATAAAGTCAAAGTAAGGAGATACAAAATGTATGCTCTTAACACAAAAAATAATTTAATTTAAAAAAAAAATTCTTTTATAATAGATTTTGATTATTGTATTAAATATTTAATTTAAGTATATGACTATATATTATGATTATGATATTAAAAGGAATTTAAATGAGTGATTATAAATTATGATTATTTTATTTGAAAAAGTAACAGCAAAGTGTTAAAACTGAATTCCAAATAGTGGAGAAAAAGCAATTATGTCTCCAAATAAGTAGAATCACAAAGCTATGGACATGAAAGCTCTTTTCATCCATATCAGTTTTAAATTATTCAAAATATTTTTTAAAAATAGCATTTATCAAGACATTTTATAGGGTCTTCTAAATAATTGTATTACATTGATTATTTTTTATTCATTCATAATTATTTTGGCCTTTGTATGTTTAATTTTATGATTAGTGATGATTATTCATTTAACATTCTGATTAACACATGTATGCAAACATATTTTAGCTATTGCGGTTCACCACGGGCGGCATAATTTAAGTGCAAAGTAGAAGTGGTAAAAAATACGTCACTCTATATCAGTCTACAAAAGGGAAAGAAATTGAAATTTTTTCGTCAGTGATTTTAACCTACGAGATCCTAATAGGGATTTCTTTGTCATGTGTCTATCTAGGCTATTAGAATTTTAAGTATCTTTAAAACAATGTGGAAAGCAATAAGGGTTTTTAACTCTTTCTCTAATAGTGGGAAAGGCAAAAAAAAAAAATCAATTTTCTAGCTCTCGTGTAGATGTAGTTAAATAAAAAAGTTGGAATTGGATTAGGAAATAAGATAACATTTTAGAATAAAATGTATATCGGCTAATTTTAAATGAAAACTAGAAACTTAATTAAGCTGGATTAAGAGATATTACATGTATATATTACAAAAGAAAATCTTTAAAAAATGTTTCTGTATTTATTTATAACAAAAATATAACCAGTGAAAGTATATTCCTCACACTTTCACAGCATCTGAGCTGGCAGCCCTGTCTGCAAGCTTCCATACTACATCGGCGGAAGGACGTTTAACCCTTACAAATTCAGCATGCACCAGATCCGCTTGCACGATGGTTCTTCGTTGAAATTGGACCTCGAGCCTAAGACTCCGAAGCTGAGACCTTACCACCAGGCCACAGTGATTTCAACATTTCTGCCGTACTTCCAAAGAAAATGCTTTTTAATTTATATTCATTGAAAGATGAAGAGCATCGACTTTGCATTTTGGAACTGAACTTCTTTCTAATCAAAGTCCATAATTTATATATCTCAATAATTTTGGTCCACAAATCATATATTAAAAACAAGTATTGAGTATGTTATATTTCGAAACGATGAAACTTATAGGCTCGTCGGACACACAGCGTTTTTTTTTCTTTTGTCAGTATTTTGCCAAGACCACTTCCAGAAATCAAATGCTTACACACACGGAGTTTAAGTTCCGACTCCGTTGTAAGAGTCAGCATAATTTCATCAACAAATAAATTTATTTTAACCGTGTTATTTAAACTAAGTACTGCTTAAGGGTAATTTGAAATGAATAGAGTACAAATTCTATCATTATTATCTTGTAGTCGAATGAAGAGGAAAAAGGGGGAAAAATTGACTTATTTCAATTTATTCAATGAATGGGAAAAAAGGATTTGAGATCTTACATCTGATTATCCGAAAGCGCTAGTGACAGAGGGCATCTGCACAGAGTCCGATCAAAGGCGGATTGACCGAATCTTTATTTGTCCTCCTAGTGTGTAACCTCTCGTATAATTCAATACAATACTGTTGTTATGTCGGCATCGGTGAAATAAGCGATAAGCTCTGTGTGTGCAGCCTGCCATAGATTGGTAAACATTATTACAAAAGTGTTTCTATCGAATTCAAAAATATCTCATCAATATTTCCAGACTAATTACTTCATTGATTACGGCCTTAAATTTGTTTTTGAACACTTGGTATATGAAAAAATAAAAAATTTTAAGAATTCACATTTTGAAAAGTAGTTTGAGTTAAAAACTGAAAGTCTCCTCCTTTTTTCGTTTGTGTAAACAACAGATGTCAATACGGAGCTCTCAGTTACCTATATCGTTTGTATTTCTCCTTGGGATTCCGTTCTTAGATCATTTAACATTCAGAAAAGGATCGGTGGAGCTATAAATCACATTACATAGTGCCTTTTGTAAGCTGGCTGAATTGCTAGCACTCGTCCATAAACCCATTCTTCCCGAGTACACGTTTGCCGAGTACTTTGCAATTGTTGTGGGCCTCTCGTTGCACCTGGAGAGGATTTGATCCATTGATAGTCGAACCGAAACCATAAATACAACATTCTCTGTTTTGAAATGCTTATGAATAGTATTCGTTTTTGTGTGCTTCGGAACTGCTTTTGTTCGTTTTCAAACTATCCCATGTCTTCTTTTTCAGGAATCTTTTGAGAATTCGGATGAAGCATGTTTGCATTGAAATACTCGGATTCTCAAAGAGATTGAATTCGTCCGCTGACCATTTTTCATTGGTGGATATCCAAAAAATAGGATTCCATGCCTTTGTTAGGTCAATAAGATTTCTTTTCAAATTACTTTAAATATATTTTGATTTTAATCCATTAACGTTCGCATAATTTTGAAGAAAATGGTCATAAAAGTGCCTATTTTTTATTCAAGAAAATTATATAAAACTGAGTGTATAGTTTAAAATAAATTAGATTTCTTTAAAAACATTGCAAATAGTCAAGGGTAGCCATCTGGTATATATATTGAGTAATAAACATGATTCTGGGCATAAGAAACAGATTGTTTTAATATTTTTGGCGCATTATTTTTGAATAAGCCAGCCCGGAAATATCACGGGCGCGAGAAAGAGGCAGAAATTCCACCCCGTCATTTTCACGGGAGTGAGAAGGAAGGGTTAATGTGAATTTTTAAATAGCGAAATAATGTATCTTATTGAAAATTAGTTGAAAGACAATTATTTAAAAAAGGCCCATTTTATCATTTAAAAAAATCTTAATTTTGGCCTTTCAGTACATAAATCAAAATCTTATATTATTTAATAAGCATATCTAGTATTTAATTATATCACTAATTTAATCACATGAATAAAAGAAACACTTTTTTAAAATAATAATACTTCTTAGAACAGATGTTAATTAAAAGGGTAATTATCAATTAACGAATATTGCTTTCTGTTTATATCTAAATTTTAAACGAAACTTCCTTTTCTTTAAAAGTAAAACAAATAGTAAAAATTGAGATTATTAGTAAAGGTCAATCAATCTAATAACATTTTTTGAGCGTCCATTATTACAATTGAAAATTTCTTGTTTATAAGGGTCTAGAAATATTATTTGAGAATCATTATTACAACTAAATAATATATTAATACTATTAGTTTTTTCAATACCATCAAGAAATCTAATAAATCTAAATAATACTTAAGACTCCATTAGTCGTGTGTGTTTTTCAAACAAATGTGATCGCACTACGTCCGTCAGATACACCGGTTTGAATCGTTATATATTAATAATAGATAAGCTAATGATATAATGTTATACATCTTAATAATAAAATAATATAGACATATGAACACAATTTAAGGTAAATACAAACGAAAGCACAATAATTTTTTTCCCTAAATGAATAAGTAAGATTTTTTTAAAAAAAGAATTTTCTCTCAAACATAGCATTATCGAGTTATTGAAAAAAAGCATTGTTAATGTTTCTTTCATGCACTGATGGAAAAAAAAATCCCAACACCAAGAAAAAATTACTGTACAGTAATGAAATTTTAGGAATACATTTGTCTAGGTAACATATTTAATTGATTAAAGTTTCAAGATCACAGGTAGAGCCATTGGCGAGAAGAACCATTTCAAATGTGAAATGTTGGTACATTAGTAACCGGTGTAACTGCCAGAATTTTGAAGGCAAGCATGCAAACGTGCATGCATTGTATCGTACAGGTGTCGGATATCAGTTTGTGGGATGGAGTTCCATGCCTGTTGCACTTGGGCGGTCAATGCAGGGACGGTTAATGCTGGTTGTGGATGACGCTGTAATTGTCGTCCAATTATGTCCCATACGTGCTCGATTGGAGAAAGATCTGGTGATCTAACAGGCCAAAGCAACATGTCGACACTCTGTAGAGCATGTTGGGTTACAACAGCGGTATGAGAGCGAGCGTTATCCTGTTGGAAAACACCCCCTTGAATGCTGTTCATGAATGGTAGCACAACAGGTTGTATCACTAGACTGAAGTACAAATTTGCAGTCAGGGTGCGTGGGATAACCACGAGAGTACTCCTGCTGTCATACGAAATTGCTCCCCAAACCATAACTCCAGGTGTAGGCCCTGTGTGTCTAGGCCGCAGACAGGTCACTAGCAGGCGTTCACCTGGCCTCCTTCTAACCAACAAACGGCTATCACTGCAACCAAGGCAGGACACCACTCACATCGCAAACGGCAGTGGTTTGGAGTCAGTGGAATGCACTGTCCAGGGCGTCTGGCTCGGAGCTGTCCTTGAAGTAACCGATTTGTAACAGTTCGTTGTGTCACTGTGGTGCCAACTGCAGCTCGAATTTCAGCTGCAGACGCAATACGATTAGCCACAGCCATACGCCGAATATGACGGTCTTCCCTCACAGTAGTACCACGTGGCCACCCGGAACCTGGTCTTCTTGAGGCAGTACCTTCCCTTGATCACTGCCGCCAATACTCATGCACGGTGGATACATTCCTGCCAAGTCTTTCAGCAATATCGTGGAAAGAAAACCCACCTTCTCGTAGACCATTATCAACACGACCTCTTTCAAACTCAGTGAGCTGTTGATAATGGCTTCTTAGTCTTCTCAGAGGCATCCTTGACTAGCATTAACCCACTACATCTACGTAACCCACAAATCTCAACCGTAAATAACGATCACGAACCTTACAGAGCTTATTTAAAGCAAACATCATTTGCATGTTCATAGTATCGCTATTAGCGCCCCACTTACGCGCGTAGCTCGAAATTCGAATCGACGTCATCTTTCAGATGTATAAACACGCCTACCAAATTTCGTTTATCTAGCACAGCTCCTTCCTAGTGTTGGGATTTTTTTTCCATCAGTGTATAAGACACGGTAAATATAATGTTAAAATGCCTTTAAATCATCAAAGATATATAAATTATCAAAGATTTTATAGTGTTTTTCTATTTTATATGCATATTCCATTTTTGTATTATTTTAAGAAAAAAAAAGAATTTTTATCCATTGTCCATAAAAAGTTCTGTGACACCATGAAATAATATTAAAAAAGATATCAGATTTCATTCATTCCGAATGAAATTAATACAAAAAAAAGATGATTTGTTTCTTTCAAATCGAAACAAATCTGAATGACCCAAAGATTTAAAAAAAAAATCAAAAGAATGACATAGGCTATCAGAATTGGATATAGTTATATTTAACTGTTACTCAGTGCATTGCTCAGAAGCAATTAAAAAAGATCTCTTTCTCTAATTTTTTGTAAATGCGAAGAATGTTGTAAAATAATTGTCATCCCAAGCAATTATTTGACTTCCCAGTAATGAAGTAGGAAATATTATCAACTCAAGAAGATGGCAAATCACTAATTATATTACAGCAGCTTTTAATTTACTCAACTCCTAAGTGATAATTTTTTTTTCCTTGGGTGAACTTATTCCATTTATATAATATCCCAATAGAGGTATCATCGCATGGAATTTTTCTGGGAAAGAATTTTCAATCGAATCTCAAATGTTCAATCTATTTGTTAATGATAGACCAGATGTGAGGTAAATTAAATAAAGTGTAAAAGAAAAGTTTGAGAAATATGCAGAAATTTGTTCATATACTTTCCATTAAAAATGTGCAGCAATTCCGCTGTCAATATTATTATACAATTGCTACTTCTAATTAAATTTACGCATCCCATTTACCAAATGTTAAAAAAAGATGTGTCGAAATAAAATTCATTTTTCGTTTAAAACCCGGCCCACATTTTTGTAAGTAAACATATGCTTATTTTTCACTTAGTAAGCAGAATTTTTCTAAATTTTAGTACACATGCTGGCTTTCAATATAATCTAGCATAAGATATACACCTATACATTCTTAATATTCTTAATAAAGTACATTTTTTAACATTCTTTCTGAGAGCTATTAATTATTGTTGAAAAAATACCTTAATAAATATTCATTAAAACTATAGTGCCCCATGTGAATATGTATCTCTATTATAAGGAAAAGAAAATTCTTTAAACTTAAATATACTTAAAAATATTTTTTGTCTTTCATTTCTTTAATAAAAATGAAAAAAGTGCTTTTCGAACCACGTTTTAAGCATTATTTATAGTAACGAGACAATTCGTTGCTAATTCAGACTAATTAGATTAGTTGTAAATTAGAATGGACTTTAATTTGTTAAAAAGTGTTTCTGTTAGTAAAAATGGATAATATAGACTTAAATCTACTTTTTAAGTAGCAACTTTTGATTTATCATTGTAAAATGGAATATGACATTCACAATTGTACAAGCAAAATAAAATAGTCGTGCATTAACAAATAAAAAATATCAATTTATTTATTAGTTGTTTTTTATTCAGTATTCGTACTATCACATATATGCTGTAAATTAATTTAATATCATATATAGCATGTATCCTATTGACATAAATAGACATTAGTGTTTTTATTTTATTCCCACTTTACTTTATATTTCCACTAATACTTTAGAAGACAGAATTCGGTTTGTCGCTTAACCCTTTTGGTATACATTTATTTGAAAATATTTTTACACTTGGAGGGTATTTATTTTGTGGTAAATAAGAGCAGTATATTTTATGCAAGAAATAATTGATTTCGTATGATTCCTTATACATACTCAACATTATGTATTAGTGTCCCAATTTCAATGACATATACGTCAAGTACGTATTTGTCCAAAAATTGCATGACGTACTGATATGAGAAATGTTATGAACACAACACTTGGCTTTAATGGTTAAAGATTTTAATTATGTTTCTCTTTAACAAAAAATAAAACCTTTAAGAGACAAATAAGTATAAAATAGAGTATAAGTCAGGAAATTGTAAAATACAATTTCCTGACTTTCGTATCGATTACACAGCCTCTTATCAATTACAACATTCCTTCGAAATTTCGTTCTGTGCTGTAAGTCATCTTCTCTGTTTCATAAAAGGAGTCAAAACTCCTTTGACGGAGCTCTTCTCTCTTTTGGCTATTCAAAACTCTTCTCTAAATATTTCCAGAACATTTTGAATACTGCCTCCTTACAATTCCTGAAAAGACCTAAAATTTGTTATTTGGGAGGGCTCTTTGTTCCCTCTAAAGCAAGAATAAGGTTGCGGTTATAAATTCATAAAGGCGTTGAAAGCGAAGAGTCTGGCAGAGAATACTAATATAACTATTAATGGCTCCGCTTAGCATTTTGCTTTTAAGTTCTTCTAAACACTGGACATTTTATGCTCAGGGTGTTTCATCGGTACTTTGGAGAAAAGGAATTTTGCAAAAATCTGTTCCCTTTTAGTGACTTGGACGGTGAAAAATTTAATAGAAATACAGAACAGTTAAGGTCTTTTAAAGACTAAAAGACTATGTAAAGAATTCATTGTGGTAGAAATTTGCTGTTAGAGGTGAATTCTATGAAATGACAGAAATGCTTTTTTTTTTCTAAAAGTAAGTAAAGTAATTTTGCAAAAAAATAAGAAATTTTGCATATGAAATAAATTTCAAGAATTAAAGAAATATTGCACTTGTCATTTTTTGTTATCTGATCCTGTGTTTAATAATATTAATCCTAATTTCGTGAAATTAAAACAAGCGTCAATGATCCGTATCGAAATTACAATGTTTTCATAATTATTAGAATATAGAATTTAATTTTAATTACTATCATGTAGAACAGGTTTTTGGAGTCTCAAAATGCGTAGGCAGCAAATCGGATGTTTATCTCTTTTGAGGCATCAATTTTTCGCTTTTAGGATTATTAGAAATTAATGCAGAAAGAAGTCACATTTGGTGGTTCATCGCCCAATGGAAGTTGCAACTTGATTTCAAAACTATTCATTTCCAAAATTCTTACGAATTGTCTTAAGGTTAATTACTTAAATTAATAAAGACGAATAATGACAAAAAATTAAAAATTCTCTATTCTCTCAAATGAAATCTTGAAAAAATTTACGATCATAGATTTCATTTTTATTATACTTTATCTATATAAATAAAAATGAATGTTTATATGTCTCTTATGCGTTGCCGTATCGCTCATCTGATTGTGATAAAACTTTGAATGCTTATTATGTGCACTTGCGGAATGAGTATAGGCATAGTAAAATTATGTAATATATTAAAATTATTTTTGAATCTATTTACTGCATCTATTAACCAAGCAAGTATTATTGTCAAATTAACTTGCCAAGAAGACATCACAGTTTTTTTACTTAACAAGTTGTATGCTGGATGCTAGGAGTCGGACAGTCAAGAAATTAAATTGTTTCTTCTGAAGACGGTAAAACAAAAATTAAAAAAATATTGTCTATCCAAAAGTTCTTGAATAATAAAATAAAAAAGAATAGAATAAAAATTATTTACACTTCTCTTTCAAATACCATTCAACTTCAATGAAAGTATTCATTTACGATATCATTCCTAATCAAACAAAACAGTTATTTTAAATTTCAAATGATATTTCCAAAATTATTTCTTCTGCTGCATTAACGCTCCGGATACCAGCTGGTTTGTTAATAAAATTTTGAAAAGACAGCTTCTCGTGATTTATGATCTTATTTCCTTTACCATAAATGCATGCATTATTTATTCCTCAAGATACTATTATTTATTTTTTAAGAAACTATCGTTGCAAACGGCATATTTTACTTTATTAACTAATAATAATTCTAAAAATAATTCCTAATTTTAATTATTATTAATTAATGGCATAAAATATAAATAATTATTATAAGTTAATCAGTTTTCTAAAGGCTGATGATAAAAGTTATATTTGAATTAGAAGGAACTGGCACATTTTTATTAAATAATAGAATTAAATAGAAAAAAAGATAAATAATAGAATTAATTAAATAATTAATAAATAATTAAATTAGATAATGAGATAAATAATTAGAATAAAAATAAATAATATAAATTAATTAATAAAAATAATAATATAAAATAATTAATATAAAAAGGAAATAATAGAATTGTTTTACCCCATGTAACATTTAAACTAATAATAACACCAAATAATTTAAATATTTTAGTTGAGCTTCTCTATTGCAGATATTCTCTTCATTGCAGATCAGAAGGACGAAATATCTTATAAAAATCGTAAAAAAGAAAAAAAGTTGAAATTGAATATCTACTGTGAGATGATATCTACTGTGATTAGCATGAGATGACTAGATAGGAAAGAAGAAAAAGAAGGTAGAAAATCACAAACATGAGAAAGAAGACTTTTATGATTATAAGATTGGCACAGGAAGGAAAAAAAGATACTTCATCAAAAAGTTATTGCAAAAAATTTGAAATTAACTGTATGAGCTTTAATAACAATTCGATATCAAAGCAAAAAACTTCAGTTTCAGTTGTATTCGAAAAAAAAAAAAAAAAAAAAGAGGCATCTCGAAATGAAACTAGGCAAAACCTTGAAAAAAAGACTCATTGTTTTTGAATTATACTTAGGTGAGAGAAAAGCAAATCAGAATTTTGAAATGAAACCAGATGAAGTGGTCTTTTTGGAATTTTTTCGCATGCTTTCTAATAAAAATACATCTTCCTTCTTTTTTTCGTATAAATCTCTTGATATTAGGCAAGACAAGGAAAGCAAAAAATTTTATTTTCAGGATTTCCCATGTCAGTTTTGTGCTTCGTAGAATAGAAAAGAAAACCCTGTATGCATTTTGGATGCTCTATTTCTCAACCAACTAAAACTAAATTTTAATTTAGAGCAATAAAATGTTTTAAATGTATCAAAATGCGCCAAATTTGTTATTGCGTTTTTGAAAGTTATCGCGTTTAAATGCAGTGTGAAATACAAACACATTGACGATGTCAGGTCTTTGACGGAGTTTGTTCAAAATTTGATACAGATTTAAATTTCGAGCACTACAAATGTGTACCTTAAATTTTTCCTCTAGCTTTTTACGTGCTTGATTTGTGTTTGAACAGAGATTTCCTGTAAATGGTTTCAATCCGAAAACAAAAAAATTTAATTCATTGATCATATATACCTGATTCAGAACGGACATATATAATTCCCCAAATGTGTTTTTTTTCACAGAGAGGTGCATAAAACTTTGAAGATGACTATACTTTCTCTTTGTATATTTCGTATGCACGAAAATAAAAATTTATAAATCTTAGAGTAAAAGTTTTTAAAAAATTCAGGCATTTAAAAACTATAAAATGAACAATCGAAAATGATGATAGCCTAATTAGGACAAAAGTAATTTTTTTTAAGTGCAAGTTTGAAGAAAAAATATTTCTTCCTTTTTTATTTAAAAATTTTTTTTGAATTTTTTTTTTTCTCTTTAAAAAAATATTCGACTTTGTTTGAAAACGCAGAATTTTGAAAATCAATTGTAGGCATTTTTTTTAAATCGCATTTCACAAATCAAAAAAAGATGACACTCTACATATTTCCTAGTTCGATTTTAAGTGACATATAAAAATAGATAGTTTTCAAAAAAAAAAAAGTTGATGAAAATTAAATTTGGATAATAAGTATTTTATAGAGGCTGATTATTTAAGATATCAAACAGAAGTATTCGCGAGCGTAACGGTCGGCGGGAAAAGCATTCAGGCTTAGTAATCAAAACAAGGGCCGCGATATCCTGGTTAGTAGAGCGTCAGTCTCGCAACGGAAAGGTCACGGGTTCTGTCCTCATCTTGTCAAAAGACCGCCGTGTTGGCTCATGGCAGTTGGGACACGTTAAATAAGTCGTGACTGCGAAGTCCTCCAAGTTCCCACAACAAACTAGACCTCTGCGGGTACTGAATCAGGGATGAGTAGGTCTCCGATTTGGATCTAAATTCTTACTTGCTGATGGATGAATGAGTGTATGAAGGAAATCGACCACCCCCTGAAAAGGGCTGTGTCGTGTGTGTTCGAGCAAAATCGTCTTTTCAACTGAACGGTGCTCGTTAACAACGAAAGGCGCACACTTCTGCTTTATCCGAAAGAGCTACTCTCATTCGGCTTGGTATGACCAAGTGGCATTAGACAATAACTATTGAAACAAAATGTTATCTTCAAATAAAATCATATTTCTGAGCTTCTAGTAACTCTTTGATTTTAAAAACAAAAATTAAAAAATCGTTTTTTTTTTTTTTTTTCAAACCCAGTTTTAGAATCTTTTGAACCTTTCAAAAGTTTTGTTGATAGACCACGAAGTTACAATAACAAGAAAATTTACAATGTCAGTCAGCGAAAGCCCGCCACAAATCCCCCAGCTTACTCACCCCCTGGACAAACAAAGATTTTCGCAATTTCACAAATGAGACAAAAGAAAAAGAAAAAGATTCGCCGTGCGAGTTGGACAAACAATGTTATTGTCGGCACCGCGAGTATCATCACAGGAAGGTCTCTATCTTATCTGGGCGGGGTGCTCTTGGAGGACTCTTACAAGTGTTATCGAACTTGAGATGAATATGGCGTTGTGAAACGTTGTTCCATGTACAAAGAGGTGCGGTTTACTCTTTTCTTCATGGACAGCCAGCGATAACAACTTCGGTCATTATTGATGAGTTAGAAAGCTTAGATAACTCGAGTGTCCTTTCCGAATAGAAGATAAGACAGCAATTGAAGATATTCTTGTTTTGTTAGTGAGAATAAATAGCCAAGAATTCGGTGAATTACATTTTTTGTTTTAAATATTCCTAGATTTTTTTTCAGTTGTTATGGAACCAGTGATAAGCTTTCATGTAGGTTGCCTAGGCAATTACCTACTTTTTTTTAATTGCAATGGAACCAATGGTAAATTTCCATGTTGGTAGACTAAGTACATGCCTAAGGCCATTAACTTCTTCAGAGGAAGACGCAAACAAAGCAATTTTAAAACTTTATAGCACTAATTGACAAATAAATAAATTCGTAAAAAATAAAAATTCTGATCAAATAATAAAATATTTATATTATATTCACACATAGTTAAGTTCAATTGGTCAGGTACTTATATGCTTCATTATGTTCTATAAGTTATTCGAATACTTATAAGCTTCGAATTTCATCTGCTTCAATGATATTGTTATATAAATATGGATTCCGGGTAATGTGAAATCGTAATAGGTAAAAATAAATATATTTTTACAAAACTAATAAAGTAAAAAAAAAAAAGATTAACATAAAAAATCATCATGTTAAAAATACTGGAAAAATTTAAAAATTAATTGATTATGTTTTTTAAAAGAGTTATTTTATAATAAGTACAACTTAAAGTCATAAAATTCCTCATTTTGTATATGAATGGAACAATTTGCATTTGAATAAATATAATATGGCATTGTGACGAAATATGGTCACAATGGAACTCTAAATCAGTGAATCCTATTAATAATTTCTAATATTAAATTATAGTCTTTTCTTTCGAATATTAAATTATGGTCTCTTTTTCTAAGTAATTATCATTAACAAAGAACTAATTAGGACTTCTTTCATAACAATTCCTTTTAATTTTTTCGTACCCATATCCCTTTGAAGTATGAAAAATTTTTGAGATCATATTCCTAGTTGTTGTCTAGTATATATGACACTAGACCAAGATTGGGGAGGACTTTAGCAACAGAAGTATTTATTAAGAATAACCGAATTGAAATTCGATTAAGATGGATATTTGCGAAAACAGTGTTCGTAATCATTTTTGTTATAAACCCTTAGGATTCTGAAACAAGGGGATTCTCCGAAACTTAAAGTACCTTCAGCATTTTTCTTCGCGAATGGTCTATAATGCACACCTTAAAAAAATACAGGATACGATATATAACATATTAGGATAAAATATATTATATAGTGTGTAACAGCACTAAATGTAATAATATACTTAATATATAGAATATACGGGTACATTCTATGTGAAGATAAATCTCACACCATTGGTTTTTTTAATTATGCAATTCATCAAGTTTTGATAAACGTATAAGAATTTTAACTGAAGCGTTTTTCTACCTTCTAGTCAATTCTTTAATTCCTCTTGTCAATCCAAGTGTGATTCGCAATTAGATTAGTCTAATTTTTTCAATTCAAAGACAAAATATTTCAAAAAAACGGCTGTAAGTATTTAAATTGCAAAGTCTTACAAGGCTGACAAATGATGTATAGAAATCCTAAAGTTTGTACCACAATGTGTAATAAAAATTATGCATTCGTTTGAAATGAATTGTTCTAGATTGTTGAGATGAGACGATTTGAATGGAACAAGAGGAAATATTCCAAGTTTTAGAAACAGAACAGCAATCAAATTGATGAGCACTTAAATTCGTATGATTTTTTTTTCGATTTATTGATTGACTGTACAAGAAGCTCTGTACGTGATCTACATATAGATACTTAGGTCTTGTTCAAATGCAAAATTGTCTATAGGGCCATAGAAATGAGTGCATGTTGAATTTAGTAATACCCAAATCATGCAATAAAAATGAGGAAAAGCAGGCAAGGAAAATCTTATAAACCTTTAATATAATGTTCGTAAAATATTTAATTTGTTTTGCTGAATACCTTTTAGAGGATATAAAAGCTTACATTTATTTATACGTATTTATTACTATTTTTTTTTCATATCGTATATATAGAAATATATATAATAAAATAATCAAATATGCTTTCTTGTGTAGCATTTTCTCAAGAAAAATTTCTCTTGGAAATAGAATTTTTAAGAAATGAATAGCTAAATCATTAATGCTAAATTTGTTAACTATTATTATTAAACTAAGTTTATCTTATTGTTCATTAAAATTAAAGACTAAGTAAAAATTCATTAAAAATTTATATTCTAACATCAATTATGTTTATTAAATTTTTTATTTTAACAGAATGTTTATTAATATACATACATGCAAAAATTAGATGAGTTAAAATCTTTTGCTAAAGCAATAATGGATAGTTAAGTAAGATTTTTGTCTCAAAAATTAAAAAAATATATATTAGTTGAAAGTAATGTCGTATCAATTTAACACCTTTTCAAATTGTAGTTGTTTATAAAAGTTTCATCTAGGCCTTTATCAGAGACGCTATCAAAATTATTACTAATATTATTATTTTGTCGAGCATAAAATTCAAAGAATACTATAGCTTTTGTTACTGGTCTTTTCAGCATTTTTATTTTTAACTAAAAAAAAAACCGCTGAATTCTTAAAAATGTGAAAGAAAGGTATAAAATCATTAAAACATAATGGACCAGACATATTATCCATAATAGTAAGGACTTTAGAAATCGATATGTAGATAAAAGAAAATTCCTCACCTAATTTTTATCGAACTTTGTGATCGCATACAATAAACATGAAAGAAAAAAAATGTGAAAAAGTTATAATTCATGTGACGAAAACACTCAACCATCAACATGAATAACACACGAAACCACATTTAGAAAATTATATTCAGAAGCTGTCAGAATAAGAGTTGCATTGTATCAATAATTGTTTTGTCAATTTTTAGCAATATTCCATGAATTCTGCAATATAATGACTTAGACTAAAGGATGAATGCCAAATAATAGAATTGTGAGAAAAAAAAGTAATTTTTCGATAAACCATTAATATAAGTATATAATATTCCGTGAAATAGAGTACTATTCCATCTTTCCAGCCCATTGAACGAACTGACACTTTCTGTTCCACTTTCAAGTCGAGTCACTTCTCTCTCCGTCGATAGATCCATTGAATAATTTCTTTTGTGGAATTGCGTCTTGCTGCTTTATTTCTCTTCCCCCCCCCTTCATATGACGTGACCAATGAATGCAAAAGGTTTCATCAAGTCGTTTTCAATAGATATCCATCATTTTTTTTTTCACCTTTTCAAGCACTGACTGAAAAGAGACCTTTTTTTTTTCAGATTTCAAAAAAGGAACCCATAACACCGAAAACCCCAGCCATCAATAGGGAGGGCAGCTGGTTTGCATCCAGTAGCTGTGGGAACCGCATCGAGCCTGTACCAGGTGTTGGAGCGACGTTCGACTAACAGAAACCACATCGGAACTATCATTTCGTGACATAATGGAATAGTATTCTCTCATTCCCTATTATACGAACAACACTTAATGTGGCAGGACCCTGAATAGGCCGGTCACACAGTCCATTGTGTCCCATGGGTCTCCGTGACAAATCCCTTGTAGCCCACACAAAGCGGCTCCTTTGTCTAGCCTGCCACAAAAGCCTTTCTCAATCACAGTGTTTGGTAATAGGCGATGTAAACAAATGTCGAGTGTGGAGCGGGGGTCCCTTCAATCTTCGGAAGCGTCTGTTGTGAATACAAATTCGATTTTCAAAGGTAGCTGCCAATGGGGGGGGAGTGCATTTGTTGTCCATTCGGGTTGAAATGGGCGGGAGGCAAGGGCGATTGTTGAAAGGCATCGAGGAGGAATGGTTCGGAAAACGGAGTGTGAAATAGTTGCGTAATACTTCCGGGATTACAGTTCTATTCGGTTTTTGATTTAATGGTTCGTTATGAGATTATAGGACAGCCCCCCTCCCCAATTCAGAACTGTTAGGTGCAAGTAAGTGAGGTCCAAATCGGCAACGGTATATTTAGAAATGCATCTTCGATACTTGAGGTGCAGGAAAGATAAAAAACAGGCTAGACAGACGTAAAATGCAGAAAGAGTAACGAAATGAAAATCTCGTGAAATTTTATAAACAGTTAGAATTTTCATACATCTCTTGTTAGAAATAATTTACAATGTTAGATTTTACCTGACAAATAAACGGTTCGGTATCATATAATAAATTTTCCTCACTCTTAATGTGAACTATTAAGAAACAATTAAGGAAAGCAATTCCACAATCCAGAAGAAAATAATAATATAGTGTAGTGTAGCATAGTAATTTAGTGTAGGGTCCCCCCCCCCCTTCTTTTTTCATTGCACTATCTTTAATGGAAATTTTTTACAATAACCCCAGAATATAATATTAATATATATACTGCCGTTACGATGAATTTTCTATAACATATTGTAAAAAATGCTTTTTCATACTGATAAAAAGATAGAATTTAAAAAAAAGCCGACGAGAATTGAATAATATATAAGTGTAAACTTTTTTCACTTGCATTTTATTCTTTTCCTCTTCAATTAAATTTTTTATAAGATTTCCTTTTTATAATTCACTAAATTGTTCAAATTAATTATGCTTCAGGGCCACTTCTAAGTTTATAACTCATTTGTATCTGAAATTTCATTTTCTCCTAGTAATAACAATGTACAAAGACGAAGTATCTTTGAATTCAAGCATTTCGCCAACTCAATGCATATTGACATCAAAAGAATATAAATGTACTAGGAGGCTTTGCCCTCTATTGGTTTTCATTTGCCAACCTCAATGTTGTCCAATATTGTACGCGATGTTTGTCAGCCTCAGGTACTAAATTTTTTAATCACGTTGACCATTCAGTCAATGCCGGAAGCCATGGTGGGAAAAAAAAGGGGAAAAAAAAACTTTCCGATTTTTCTACCTCCAATTCAAACCTTAAAGCCTTACAATGAGAATATTATTTACTGATGCCTCCAATATCTAAATATTGAATAAATTTTTCTCCTTTTAAGACAAATTGACGGTTTCACTGTCAGGTTTTCTTTTCGAACGGCCAGATTCTTGCACGGTCTTTCTTTGCATTTTTTTTTCCGTCTGATAGCAGGAAGTCTCACTAATATTTAAAATAAAAAGATAAAAAAAGAAAATGGAATTTACGATTGTAAACTTCAAGTTATCATGTGAGAACATTATTATTTTTAAGTCATTATTTGTCTTAAATAATTTGTTATTAACCAGCCTAAATCGGTTTGAAACAATTACGATGCTTCTGTATCGATCTCAATCCTCCTCCCTTTCTTTCCCTCTTTACGCATAATGAAAATTTTCAAACGTGGTAGCATTGTTTTATGAAAACAACATTTTTGTAAATACAAATTGCCATTTTCTAATTTATGAGATCATAAAACAGTTTCATAAGGGATTAATCTCAGAACAGGAATCAAATTCTTGTCAAATGTTTCCCACTTAAGAATAAATAAAGAATTATTTCTTCATTGTATGAATGAGAAAATACTTTTATCAAGACTATTAAATGCGAGTTTTTTTTAACATATTAGAAAAATTAAATTATTTGATTTCCCTCTAAAAAAATTACATTCCAAGAAATTAACAGCTATAATGCCATAGCTGTACGTCAGTCTTTGAAAAAAAATGCATCTACTATCTAAGAAGCATGCGTAATAATAATTCAGTACTGGTAAAAGCAAGTCAACCTTTTAAAAACGCATCTGGTTTCAAACAAGTATACATAGTAAAATGTAATACTGGTAAATCAGGTAAAAAAAATATATGCTATTAAAATATGTTGATGAACATTGCAATTCATGCTTTATTCATTACCTACGCGATTTCGAACTTCAATTATTTGTTGCCTTCAATTATCCAAAAAACCCTACCGAAAATAACATTATGGTCTCCCATGATAAAAAAAGCAATGTAACGCAAAAAAAAAAAAAAAAAAAATGAAGACACGAAAAGCTCTATTACTCGAAAAGGGTAAACAACCCGGAAAGTTATTCATCAATGTTACCACAAAAAAAGTAGAATTAACTGAAAGTAGATTTAACAAATAATATGGTTTTAAAATCATTTCATATTAACTGAAGCTTTGTATTTTCTTTTTTGTCCCCATTTTATCATCAATACATTATTAATACTTACAATGAGGTAAGAATGATTTTCATGAAATATTTCAAACCATACTGGTAAAGCCAATGTCATAATGTCATAGTTCAAATGTCATAGTTCAGGTAACTCGCAATCTACCAATCACAAAGCGAATAAAACGCTCATTTACAAAAAACAGTTAAATATTTACAAAAAATTATATAAAAGATATATCCAATTTTTACACTCAAATAGTAGATATGTCTAATTTTGAAAAGATAATTCCGTATTTTAAAATATTTATATCTTCGCACTTCTTATTTAAATATTCAATCAGAATGAAATATGTGCATATTGAAAATTATTATGTAAGTATTTCTGATGAGGATTTATTTTCAAAACTGACATGGAGTTTTTCAAAATGTTTTCATTAAATATGATTTTTTTATTTAATAATAGGACTTATAACTTGATAATAGGTATATATAAAATAATAGGACTATAACTAGATAATAGGACTTATATAATAGGATAATAACACATGATATTGATATAATAGGACTTATAACTTAAATTAAGATAAAAACCAGATTATCATAATTCTTATAACAACCCTAGTCTTATTGGATATTTATAATATTTCTTGAAATAATTTACTAAAATTTTATAATATATTAAATTAACTACAAGTCATTATTTTTGTATTTATAAAATTCCAATCAACAACAAACATTGCAACATCAAATCTGTTTTAAATTGTTTTACAATTTTTCTAGACATTTCCTCTAGCAACTTCCTTTAAATTGAGATATTTATGGTTTGCGTTAGTCAGATAAGAGTGAACTACAATGTTTTTTTTTTTAAAAACTTAAACACCTTTTTAAAAAAATGTAATGAAGTATTTAATAAAAATTCAAATTTAAGACATTATTATGCCAAATATGGATTATAAGCTAGTGTAGATATCATTTCAATTATCTTTCAAATACATTAATAAAGTATTAGAACTAAGCTTTTGTTTCTGTTTTAGTTCAGATTTATTCGCATTTGTAAATAAATTAATGCAAAAAGTATCATGGTATCCAAAATGTTATGAATTTACGTACTTTTCTTTAATAATTAACGTCCAATTTTTTATTGTTATTATTTGAAAATATTTCCACAATGTAAAACAATATTTGTTTTGAAGTAACCATTTAAATCGTTGACTTCAACTGGCAAAGCATTTCAATACCTTTATATCCTATTTAAAGTTACTTTATATCCTATGCTTCCACATAGCGCAGTAAGAGTAAGGATCCAAAAGGTGTAAAATCTTTAATCACTGAATAACTATAATTATTAAAAAGTACCAAAAAGGGGTAAAATTTTTAAATACCATTATTAAATTTTTGATAGTGATCAAATAAATAAATTTAGGAAGAGATGTAAAGGAGATATTCAACCAATCCATAGAATTCATTAGTAAAGGTTAAAAAAGGATCAGGAATCCAATAAAAAATTCAAAAAAAAAAACCCACATTTTTGAAAATAAAATTTTTAAAAAAATGAGGTGGGTGGTTAAGATTTCATATCTTCTTTTCCATTATACGGGCGGGCTCAAGATGTCAATGTAAGCCAAACGCAAGTCAAGTCGCCAAGCTAAGCCAACGACAAAACAAATGTCGCCAGTGTAAGCAAAACGAGAATAAAGTCGCCAAGTGAAGAAAATGATAAAATAAGCAATAACGAGAAATTTGACGAAATTTTGCATTTTTTGGCAGCTTTCTGGTAATTTTTCACTTTTCCCGTCTAACGATTATTTGGCAACTATTTGGCGGTTTTTTCATTGCACCCATATAACTGAAAAGTACCAATTAAAGATAATAATGTATAGTTTTACAAAAATTAGTTTCATACTTATAAAAAACATTAATTCATTTTTGATGCAAGAGTATTTGAAGCTACTTAACTTTTAGTTCAGCCGAATTGTATTTTGAGATGGAAAAGATATTCAACAGATATATTTAACTGATTAAAAATATCTAAATAAATCAATTAATTAATTTAAAGCAATTATTTGCTTTAAGTTGTTGGTGTGGCCATCAAAACGTTATATTTGCTTCCAGATATCAAAACTAATAACAAACTAAGTAAAAAATTGAAACATCGATTTTGAATCCAAAAAACGTTAACTATGTCAAAATGGCATCTAAGAAAAGTCATTAAACGTTTGATAATTCAATCAGGTTTATTAATAGATTTATTAATTACGTAAATATTGAAAAATAATTTTTATATCTATGAGGAATTTTTGGAATAACACTTAAATATATGATACATAGAAGGGAATATTTAGTAGGGGCTTCAGATCCATATCTGCATTAATTTTTAGAAATATCAATTATACTAAAAAAAAGCACATGGTCATCGAAAAATACCTATAAACACTTTTCCATTAAAAATGATCTTATCCTAAAATTCTTGTTTAAAAAATTCTGAAGATATGACAATAATCAATTTCAGAAAAAAAAATTGTGTATTAATTTTAAAAAAAAAAAATTCTATAACGACCGGTTCTAGGAAAACATCAAATGATTTTGCTGCTCACGAAACCAACTCTGCTTGATTTCAGGATTTGGTAAATGGTTTCAGTCATAATAATTGACGCAACCTAATTTAAAAATTCATTATCTATCTGAAAATTCTGAACCCCCAATTCAATTTTAATTTGATTTTTATCTATTTTTTCCCCTAAAATTTGTCAGTATCATATCGTAAGATAGAATTATCAGAATAGAATTTCTTTCTTCCAAGCTGGGAAATCGGGCAAATGGGAAAATATTTAAAGCATTTTTTGATTATATTTTGATAAGTTGTATTTATAAAAAGAATTATGCACATACGACTTGAAATTCTTACCAAGTATTTCTTTACGCATAATTCGAATTGAGACTCTAAAAATTTCATTCAAATTAAAAAGAAATATTTTTTCCAAATTTAAATACTTTTTACCTAATTTACTCTTGCCATAATCAAATTATTTTAAACTTCGACGGCTGATTTTGTAATTTTTTTTAATACCTATAATTTCTTCCTCTCAGATTATATTCTTTTATTTAAACTCAAAGAACAGATGTTTCAACGTTCTTCGCATTCTTCCCACTCAACCATCCCATATTTCATTCCGTCCTATATCCGGGAGCAAACATATCCGGGGCTTCTCCCGGATAAATAATAACCCTAAGTCCAGAAATTCCTGTTAAAGATTTTTCTTTCATATTTTGAATTTTCTCATGACATTTTGACCTGATTGTTCAAGAAAAAAATGTAAAATTCAGCAAAAATAAAAGATGGAACTATCCTTGTATGGAGAAATCAGCTCCAAAATATTAAAGGGCTCTTTATACTTGATGTATATAGATGACTTTTATTTCTTTGAAATAAATTAGTTTGTAGAAATCTGGACATATTTGTTCACAGTTGAAGTTTATACCTTATGTAATATAATTAAAAATTTAGATTTTCGTAAAAAATTTACATCGACGATTTATTTTTGAGTTAGAAAAGTGTTCATTGACCAAAATACAAAAATAAATAAATGAGAAAAAAAGTTTAAAAAGTATTTTTTTTAAATCCATTTTAATTCTTACGAGTTAAATTTTATCGAAATCCATTATTTTTGGCTTACAAAAGCTGTAAAGTCTAAAAAGAGAGGTGGAGGGTAAGATTTCATATCTTCAATGATATTTTTTACCTAATTTCATTTTGGATCGTCACTTGGAATTCAAAATCCCTAATTTCTATTTTGTTCCTTCCAATTCCGAAAAACTCACAACGAAATTCGTTTTAATCTACAAATAAAACTTCTTTTACTTTAACATTAATTTACTTCATTAGCCAAAATACAAAAATAAATAAGTGAGAAAAAAAGTTTAAAAAGTATTTTTTTTAAATCCATTTTAATTCTTACGAGTTAATTTTTATCGAAATCCATTATTTTTGGCTTACAAAAGCTGTAAAGTCTAAAAAGAGAGGTGGAGGGTAAGATTTCATATCTTCAATGATATTTTTTACCTAATTTCATTTTGTATCGTCACTTGGAATTCAAAATCCCTAGTTTCTATTTTGTTCCTTCTAATTCTGAAAAACTCACAACAAAATTCGTTTCAATCTTCAAATACAACTTCTTTTAGAAGTTACTTTTTTTACTTTAACATTAATTTACTTCATTAGCCAAAATACAAAAATAAATAAGTGAGAAAAAAGTTTAAAAAGTATTTTTTTTAATCCATTTTAATTCTTACGAGTTAAATTTTATCGAAATCTATTATTTGTGGCTTACAAAAGCTGTAAAGTCTAAAAAGAGAGGTGGAGGGTAAGATTTCATATCTTCAATGATATTTTTTACCTAATTTCATTTTGGATCGTCACTTGGAATTCAAAATCCCTAGTTTCTATTTTATTCCTTCTAATTCTGAAAAACTCACAACAAAATTCGTTTCAATCTTCAAATACAACTTCTTTTAGAAGTTTCTTTTTTTACTTTAACATTGATTTACTTCATTAACCAAAATACAAAAATAAATAAGTGAGAAAAAAATTTAAAAAGTATTTTTTAAAAAAATCCATTTAAATTCTTACGAGTTAAATTTTTATTATTTTTGGCTTACAAAAGCTGTCAAATCTAAAAAGATAGGGGGGAAGGATAAGATTTCACATCTTCTATGATATTTTTTTACCTAATTTCTCTTTGGATCGTCACTTGGAATTCAAATTCCTTAGTCTTTATTTTATTCCTCCCAATTCTGAAAAACTCACCATTTTAATCTTCAAATAAAACTTCTATCTTAGTTTCTTTTTTTACCTGTCAATAGCAGGTATAATATTTGATAGACACCTCACACCTCACAAACCTTGACCCACTCCCAGCCGAGTCTATTAGCGACCACCGGACTAATGGCCGAAGGTGCCGCCGGTTCATTTTGCGTACGCTCCCCCACCACCAAGGGGGATAGAGCGGGCGAGCGAGAGGGTCCATTTATAATTCAGCGCGAAAAGTTGCTGGTAGGAAGATTGCAAGAAAGCGCGCTTTGTGCGTCGAGGCCTCCCCATTGAAAAGCCGAGGCGTAATACGCGCACTTTGAACACATATGCAACAAAAGTGCTGCAGCAGAAGAAGTAGAAGAGGGGCGGGGGGGTTCCCTCTCCTCTATGAATAGCGAAACGGAGAGGGGGCCTCCCTTTTGTGGAACGCATAATGAAAGACACGGGACAAATACGTTCCTATTCACAGGGAATCGCCGGTTATTATTGCTCCGTGTAACGAGATCAATGGGAACCCCATTCAACCTGATTTGCCCATTGTCTGATCTAAAATTGAAAAGCATTGAGACGAACACGCTCAAAGGCCTGTCATTCAAAGCCGCTTCAATGCAAGGTAAATAAGCAGCCCCGCGACACTTCTTATTTCTTCTACCCTCCCTCCATTCCATCCTCAATGCAAGAAGAAGCTTCTTATATAGTCGGGGACCCGGATAATTTCGTTTTTTAAACAACTTGGGTTTCTTCTATCGTTCCATCTCTCTCGATTTATAATTTTTTTTCTTTCTTTCTCTCTCTCTCTCTCTTTCGCAGCTTCGTGTTATTATTATTTATTCTTCTGCTTTTCTTCAAGCGGGTCCAGGTTTCTCGTTTACCGCTTTTGGATTTATTTCGCTGTGGCACGACTGTGCTCAGGTTCTTTTTAGGATAGTATCGTTTTTTATTTTTTATTTATTTATTTATTTTTGCAAGGACGGGGGGGGGATTAACTGTTCTTATGAAGATGTTCCGTTTGCACTTTTTCCTTCAATTCCCACGCTGGATTTTCAAGCGACAGCTTTTTTTTCCCCAATTTAATCACATATTTATTTACTTATTGGTTGTTTTGACAGAGTGAGTTCTATTAAAAGTCGTGAAAGCTGTTTACGTAAATCTGGAGATGAAAGAGTTTTGCTCCTTGTAAAAAGAATTTTGAATACAGAATCATATCTTTACCTGCTCTAAAATATTTAAATAAAGTACACGGATGTGTTCTAGGCTTATATATAAATATGTTTAGAAGATTATACAAGAAAAAAATAATTAAGTTTTGACGTCGATAGCTATTCAATTTCGCTGTCGATTAAAATTTTTAAATTTCGTACAGAATATTTTTAAGCTAATATTGTTAGATATAATATACATAATTTTGAAATTCCTTGAAAATTTTGAATATTTCTATCAAGATTTACATCACTTATTGCAATAAATATTAAAGCAGCATATAAAGAAATTATGAAGCTTCTTAAAAATGTCACTTTAGAAAATATGGGATATTTTTTTAGAATTTTTAAAAATATAATTGTATAAGGGAGTTAAATTTATTATTTTTCGAGGAACAATCGATTAGTTGCATTTGATGTTCCGTTTTCTTTTTTCTCCCCTCCCCCTTTTCCTTATCCACATTCAGCTGAAAATACCAGATTTTTGAAGCGAAAAAAAAAAAAAAAAAGATTATACTTACTCACGTAGAATTTCAGTTTTAATTTAAAAAGAATTTGGCAAACATCTCTGATGATGTTTGGATTAAGATAATTTTAAAAAGAGCGTTTTTTAAAAAAAAAATTCTTTTCTTGATTATTTTACATAAATGTTTTGGATAGAAAAATCTTTAGTTATCTTTCAGGGTGGTATTTTTCAGAATTGATTAATACGGTTTTATATTAAAATAATAATGCAAATTTTATAATATTTCATTGCATAGGAATATCAAGATGAAACTGCTGTTTAAATACTGAAAATAAGGCTTCATTGTGCACAGTATATATCTAGTGACATAATTTTAAACTTTCATTACTACAAAAAAGTAATATATTAAGATTAATAATAATCTAAATAAATGTAGAACAAAAATTATGCATTTAGAAGAAAAATTGAACTCAATTTTACAACACGTTATGATATCAATTTGATAAAATGAACACCCTAAATGGAAATAACAGTAGGTTAAAAGTCCTTTTCCCTCCTTGTCATGAATATAAAAGAATAGTTGTTCCTAAAATTTTCAGAAATATGTGTCTCCCAGTTACTTTGAAGAACTAATCAAGGGCATTTTATTTCAAAGGCCATTTTGTTATAATATTAAATAATCATAGGAATATTCCCAAACTCACTTAATCATTATAACCCTGATTTTAAATCTTAAATTTCTTGATGAAAGATATATTCAATAGCCTTTTTGAATTTAAAAAAAAAAAAAATCTTTCCAGTTGCCAACAAAAAATTGCAAAAAAGCTTACGAAGAAAAATGGAAATCTCCTATGATACAACTTTTTACTTAGAATTAGCTCAGCTAGAATTAAAATCCGAATATTTCACAAAAGAGCGATATCTAATTGGCTTCTTGCCTCTTTTGGCGACCAGTTGATTCACAAAGATTACTGTTCTAATAATTAAATATTTTCTCTAAATGATTTTCTTTAGCAGTGTGTGTGTGTGTATTCACGCATTATCTATGAGGAAAAATGAATAAGAGAAAAAAAAAACGAATACTCCCAAATATTAATATAATAATATGGAAATTTCTGAAAAATCCAAACTCAATAACAAAGGCTTGTTACACAAAACGTAAACAAACTGTTTCTTCCTTTTTTTCTCGCTATTTTTATTTTATATATATTTTATATTTTTTATAATTTTATCTCATTTTTAACGCTTTTCTGCGTACGCTGTTTCTTTCTTGATTTTTTTTGCTCCCCTTTCATTTATATGTTTGTGTCTTATTTGCATGCATGTATATTTAAAATGAAACAATAATTTCGACTCCATCCTTTTCTGTTTTAAAACTTTTAAAACGCATAGGCTGTCCGTAGATCTGATTCAGACCCAATCTAACAATTTAGAAACCATTGGACCCTCATTTTCCTCTCCATGTTCTGAAACCATATTTAGTGATTTTTACTCCAATTCCTTTATAAAAAAATTGCGAGCCATAATTTTTTTACACATTTAAATGATTCTAACGAAATTCGATTAACATTTTTACAAAATTCTGTTCAAAACCTTTAAATTTATAAAAATTTATTAAGGATTTTTTATTAAATTAAATTTGGGATTATTTTCAAGAAAGTTTGCATCTCTGCCTCATTATTAAGAAATTTAAAATCTAAATTTAAAAATAATTTTATATAAAACAGAAAAAAATAGTACTTTATAGCTCATATTAAATGCTATTTAATTATCGGATAGATAGTCTTTGAATTGTAAAACTATACATCTTGTAAATCTGGCCGGCGTCTTCCCGTGATCTGGGAGTCCCGGGTTCAGGTCTCGGATCGGCCATGGGTGTTCTTGTTCTGTGAGAAGTGTGAATGTGCTCCCCTGTAAAAAGCTATTGTGCAGGCGAATGTGACGCATGAAGAAACTAAGTCGTACTCTTGGCGCTACTTAGAAACAAAAGACGCTCACTGTCAGCTGAATTGAAAAGTGCCATAAGTCAAAACGTCATGCATCTTGTTGAAATTATATTTTTAAAAAAATACCTTTAATACAACTTAATAATAAGTTCGGAATTTTGTTAAGGCCTTATCACACGGCGAAATATCGTCGGCACTTTCCGCCAGCAGAAAATGACGTCATCGTGACGTCACTTCAAAGTTTCACATGATTGGTTAAATTTCGCTCGTGGACAATATTTTCATCACTATTGTCGCCATTTTCTAGCTGGTTAGAAAAAGTTGTTGATTATGAAAAACTTGCTTGACCGGTTCTGAGGGTAGAAATGGAAAATAACTGAAGGAAAGTGCAAACGATATTTCACCGTGTGATAAGGTCTTTAGAATAATATTGTAATATTTTACTTCATTTGAACTCTTTCGAGTGCCCTATTCTTTAAATTTATATATGAATACTATTTAAAAATTGCCTTTTTATTAATTAATTTGTGATCTGACTATTAAGAAGTTCTATTATACATTACAATATTCCTACAAGTTCCATGACATGATACAGAACACTCCTCGTACGTAATCGAATCTAAACATCCTCCTTACTCTGCATTTTCGACTATCTCAAAATAGAACCTGTGGAACAGTTCCCATCCATTACACCATCCATTAAGCCACCACCATTGATTTGTGCCGTACGGATGACACGAATAAATCAAGCCTTGTCAGCGCCCCTCCGCAATTTATAACCCAACCCTCTTCCACCTCAAAGGGATAGGATGTATCCTTTACTAATTTAGCCACTGACGCAGACCACAACAACCGACCCCTTTTATGCAAGGATTAGCGCGCACTTCCTCACGAAATAGGGGCGCCAGATTAAACGTTTTCACGCGAGCCTTACTAATTACGATATCTCACCTTTCTTTAATGAACGCTTTGGGGACACCGCCGGTACTGATAATGAGTCTTTAATGGTGGCTCCGCTAGGCACGTAAACACTTCGCGGGTCTCGGTACGTGATGTTATGAATGGAAACCCCACAAAGGCGTTTTTGAAATTGGAATTCCACCGAATCACTTTGCGTTAAAGATGTGTCGTTAAAGATTATTATGAAATAATGAGACGGGACAATTTTTTAGTCTCTCTATCTCTCTCACGTCTTCAGAAGAGTGAAAGACAGAACATGAAGATAACTTTTTTTTTTCGGTGTCTAGTCTTCCTGGAAGAAGGTATTGAATCCATAGAATATTTTTCCCTCTTTCTCGTTATTTTTTTTTTTTATTTGAGTAAAAAAAAAAAAAAAAGGAAATGCGAATGTTAAAAAGCAGTTAGTTTTAGGAAATCATCCGTGCGTTTTTTAATTGCCTTTCGAATGAAGGTGTTTATATATAAAACGAAAGAAAAAAAGAATGTTGAGAATTTGATTCGAAGGTATCCCTTTAGGAGCTAAAAAGCAATTACGGAATTTCAAATCGGTCTTTTCTGAAGCCCGTTTATCTTTATTATTGAGGAATAAATGTTTCAAAGAAACTTCAAACTCATGTTATTTACTAAAGGTGTAATTGATTCACTAATTCGAATAAACCCCTTTGATTTTTAAAAATAAATTTTAGAATTCTTTTCTAAGAAAGTAACACCAATCACATTATGCCTCCCCCCCTCTCGATTACCTTTTTTCCATTAATGTAAAATTTAAATAGTTTATTATTTTCAGAATTTTAATTCAGTTTTTCTAAGTAAAGAATAGTATCAAGGTATATTTTTTCCAACGCTTGTAACGCTTCACACGACTAAAAAAAGGCGCTGAGAAAATTAGAAGAAAAAATAAATAAAAAGTGGAGGATGAAAACAAATGTTTTCTTATAGTTCTTGTTTGATTTCTTACCACTTAGCTTAAAACTTTGTTCCTTTGAGAAAAGGGTTTTTTAAAACGTTTATCTTACCTCAGATTAAAAGGGTTCCGTAGAATTCAAAAGCATAACATCAACTCCGTGAAATTCTAGAAAGTTGTTTTGTTAATATTTCGTGGGGAGAGGGAAAGGGAAAAAAAACTCTCTATTGTTAAATCATGTTTGGTTTTAAAATTTAAATAAAGGATTCATCAACTGACTTTTGAGCAATAATCAGTTTGAATTTCTATAATTAATGGCAAAGCAAAATATTAAAATAATTCATAATTTAATAAGTTTAAAATATCGCTTGACTTTTAACAAAATATTATCATTCATTTCAATAATCCTAGGGCTAAATTATTTAGATAGACAAAAATACATTCCAGTTTAGAAATCTCACTTTTAAAAACTGATTTTAAATTAAAATAAAATCCCATCACAAATCATTCTAGTAGTTTTTTTTTTTAATTTGCTTAAAATAAAAGGAGATAATTTATCTATATATAACCTAATGTTAATTTTCAATATTTTCTAGAAATTTTTTATATCTATGTAATTATATAATGTCTTCCAATTTTGAAACAGTATTCAAGATTTTCTTGTTTTTAAAATTAAATAAATTTATTGTATAAAAGATTCACTAAATTTATTCCTAAAAGATAAATATCATTAAATTCAAAATAATTTAATTAGCATAAATAACAATTTAATTTAAATGTCTTAACTTTTAACCCAATATGATGAAATATGTTATATTAAAAATGTTAAAATTCTTCATTTAAAAACAAATAAAATATTAACATGTTTCTTTTAAATATCATGGCATGAAAACAAAAAAAGCATAAAAACATTCTCTCTATTCATAGAAATTAACGAAGATCAATATAATAGACCATTTCGAAAGCAAAGCTTTTTAGATACCATATAAGACTACTGATTCTGAATGGTATTATAAAATAAATACAACGGGTGTAAATTGGTTGAAAATAACAGGTTTTATAGCATTTGTATTTCAATTTACAAGTGTATTACAGAAATCTATATTTGCGTTAAGGAAAGTAATCAATATAGTTAAAGTAGCTACTTTTTATTCTTGAACGTTTTATCTTAAATCTATCCTCTTTTTTTTACAGTATTATTGTCCAAATTCTAGTTCGTTCTTATCAAATCTACATAGCATTGTATCAAGATTGTTAAAGAATTGTATCTTGTTCTTGTATCCATAAAGCGAGGAACTATTCATATATAATTTTAATTACTAGAAGATGATTTTGTTAAATGAAAAATTTATATGCATTAATATTAAGTAAAAATATTATTCTTTATTTCTAAAAATCATTCATTTTATTTTTATGAATTAAATATTGAAAATTTACATTACTTATCTGATAAAAATTCACATACAAATAGAATATATCAATTCATTATAGTTTGTTTTTTTGAGATTTCGAATCTGACTGAAATTCAGATCCATAATATGACCATATTATTTTTGATTATTGAATTGTAACTATAGCAAGATTTAAAAGGAAATAAAAAAGCAAATAAAAATCCATTACCTTTGTTTGTTCTTCCAAAAACGGCTAAATCATTCTATAAATCTTGATTTGATGAATCCGCTGTATGGATCTTGACGAATCCTCGATAAAAAAAATTAAAAGCTAAATATTACAAACGTAAAACTTTAAATCTTGTTACCTGAACATTCTAGGTATAAAAAAAAAGTCATTTTGAATTTTCTAATTTGGAGAAAATAGTTATTAACTAAACTCATTATTTATTCTAAAAATCGTTTGCATTATTTAAAAAATCGTTTGTTTTATTTAAAAAAAATCATTTGATTTATTTTAAAATCATTTGCTTTATTTAAAAAATCATTTGCTTTATTAAAAAAATCGTTTGCTTTAGTTAAAAAATCATTTGCTTCATTCTAAAATTGTTTGCTATTCATTTAAATACAATCAAGGAATAATATTCATAAAAGAAAATTAATACTACTCACATTATTCTCACAAACTACTTTTCATTTAACCACTTTCCATTGCTTTCCCTACTTTAAATTACATTCCATTTAATCTTGTGTTTAAAAAAAAACATGTTTTTTATTATTTATATCGTTACAGAAGAAGAAAATAATTTTTCTGCCAAGATTTCATATTAAAAAGAAGTTTAATTTTCTGTTTTAACATTCTTTAAATAAGCAAATGATAAATGAAAAAGAAAAAATCAAAATCAATATTTTATTTAAAAAAACTCAGAATTAAAATATTTTAATGTTTTTAATTAGTTGCCAATGAAAGAAAAATTTAGTTTTTAAATGAATTATAAATTTCTTTTTAATAAAACAAATGCTATTAAACTTTTATTTCAATACATGCTATAAAAGTATCATTATCTTTATTTTAGAAATCATAAACACATAATGGCATAAAACTAAAATGCAGGATTATCGATAAGCGCTGTAGTTTGAAGCTAGCTTGTAAGAAATGATATTCATTTTTTTTTTTAAATCTTTGTTTATATTCGTAGTTTTGAAAGATTCAGCACAAGAAAGGGACATAAAACTTTTCTTTACCACCATAATGATTAGATTTTTCTAGCATTTTACGACGGATAAATTTGTATGCACATTTTAACGAAATCCTCATATTACATTGTTATTCATTTACTATTTATTGAAAATTATTTAATTGGATTTCGATCCTACCCATTCCAATAATCCTTGCCGATTATTAATTTCATTTGAATTAAAATTGGATATTAAACCAGACTGGAGAACACTATCTAAACGAATTTCAACTTCACCATCTGATTTCAAAGGCATGTCTATACCATATTTTCCATTCTTCAACAACTACTACAATAGCCTTTCAGTATATTATTCCACAGAAATCCATTATGACACGACCAGGTCCATTCAGGGCCGAAAACATAGAGATATAGTTTCTAGATTTCGCGTGTCCATTCCTGCAGAATTTTCCCAAGCCATTCGAGCGTCCAGTGTTTGGGGAGGAAATAAAGTGCTACGAAACACAATTCTCGGACAACGGCGCCGTCCCTGCTATTACAAAACAGCACTTATTATGGAACTGACCAGAACTCAAACGTTGCAGGGCCGTCTCATTTTAGAAACTTGTGCTTTGAAGAGTTGTGTATAGCTGAGACAATTTGCAAAGGCGGACAATAGAATAGGTTGCATAGAAGGGCCCTCTTTCGGACATGCAGTGGACAGACCGCTCCGACTCTTATCAAGTACAATGAGCAGTTTTCAGAGAATGGAAGACTCATCATATAGTGCATGGTAAACGTGGTCCCGCACTGTAGGGAGAACTTTTATCGAGAAATGATATTGTGAGTTTACGAAAATGTTGGAAATCTGCGCACTTCCTGAAGTTAATCTTTCTCTGCCACTCTCATATTATGAAATAATTCATTTTTTTTTTAAATCATTTTGTTTCTGATATGTTTTTCGGCCTTTTTTTTTTTTTAAATCAAAATATATGGTTGTTGTGTATGCCGATGATGGCTCTACACTTGATGATGAGAAATGAACTATAAATTTGCGGTTAACAAATTGAAATAAACAAAGGAATTGCGGTGTGACTAAAATGATGAAACGATGCTTCTATACTATGCAGTTTATAGTATGAGAAGGGGCATGGAGTCACCCCGCTAGCAACGGAAAGCATCGCGTCCAAGTTCAAATCTCGTTCTGCCGGGTCATGACCAGAGCAGTTACAAAAAAGGAGCAATCCTAGAATGAGTGCCCGCCAATTTGGCTCGTTGGTAGCAAAGTACTGAACAATGGTTTATTACAATTCCGATAAGATGCATTTTAGAACTAACCAATTTTAGCTCGATTTATCAGAAATAATATGAAAGTTTTCATTCAATATCATATCTTACTTTAGACATTTTTCGTGTGAAATTCTGGTATTAAGGAATTAATAGACCATCTGTAAGCAAAATTCAGTGTATACTTCAAATTCATTTTATTGATAAAAACAATTAATTTTATTAATATATTTAATATTTAATAAAATTAAATCTAATTTTATTAATATTATTTTTCAAATAAATTTTATTGATGATATTTAATTTTTAAAATATACAATTCCTTCTAGCGCTTATCAATTGATATGACTTGCACCAGTGTACTTTTTTTATTTAATAAATCAATATAAGCGCATTTTTTAATTTCAATTTTCACGGATAAAAACTACTTGTTATCAATTTTTATGATACATCTATTTTTGAATGAATCTAAATAATTATTCATCCAACTAGTTAAAAAATAACTTTTATTTTCCCCAAAAATTATAATATTAAAACCAATGAAAAGAAAGAATTATTATGATCACAATCAGCTACTCCTACACATGTTAAGGCACACGAAAAAAAAATCTGAAAACCTGGAACTGCAGGTGAGAACTATGGTTGAATCCTTGGGGTCATCACCGACCACGATACAACCTCTCCTGTATGAGGCCCTCCACGTCATCGGTAGGGAGGAGCAAATGCCATAACATTTCTGTTTCTCATCTCCATTTTTGAAGTGCCTCCATAGTTTAAATAAAAAGATATGAAAACTGTTTCGAAGATTTATTGGCTACTATCAGTAAATTATTAAAGAGAAAAGATACTCAGATGCAAGATATATTTACCTCCTTCAAATTTTAATTACAATTATAAACAAATTAAATTGATAGACTAGAAATAAAATCACGTAGTAATTAATATAATACAAAATTATGATTAAAAGGCTCCTTTGTAAAAGATTTAAAACTGCAATTACCATAATTACAATAAACAATTCATTATAAATACTTTAAAATGTGTGTAAATATTTACAATAGCATTAGTTTTGTATAGAAAATTCATTTTCTTTTAATATTAAAATCGATAAAATCTAAACTACCGAAAATTATATTTTATTCCAACACTCTTTTTTTAAAAAAAGATGTTGTCAAATTTAAGACTTTATGCTTAATGTAAAATGGCAATTTATAAAATACCAAATGAATATATAACATTCAATTACACAGGCCTGCATGGGCCATGTTTTTTAACTTTTGATTATTGATTCCTTTGTATTTTTTCAGGCTGAATCTAAATATGACATTAGTTTTTTTTCTCCATCACGTCAGGATTTTCTGCAAAACGCAGTTTTCAAAAGTTGTAATATGTTGCAAAGCATCGAACTCCCCCTTAACCGCTACCTACATTCCAGCGTCATTCGTTTGTTTTTCTGAGAAGCTCCTTATCAGTGTTTATGTCTATCAGTGTTAAATGAAATGAATATAAAACAAACTTTATGTAAAACTTAATAAAACGGAAATTTAGACTAATTTTGGGCTGTTTTCATAAAATTTTTGCCCTCCCCCCTCCCCAACGGACTCTTGATGTGCATGGCTATGATATTGTAAAATATAAGCCATAAATTTAATTAAATTAAATACAGTTTATAATTTTAAAAAAACGTTTTAAATCTGTCAATATGTTTCATATTTTCGATGTTTTGCAACATATTACCAATTTCGAAAACTGCGTTTTGCAAAAAATCCTGACGTGATGGAAATAAACTAATGTCATATTCAGATTCAGTGTGAAAAAATACATAGGAATCAATAATCAAAAGTTAAAAAAACATGATATAACTCTAAAAATACAGGCCTGTGTTATCAAAAGTGCAGTATAAATAGTAGAACTGATCTACCTGGAACTTTTCATACATATTTCCTCATGCAGATGTTGTCATTCCATCCCCCCCATAACAATTGGGGACCTTGGGTTAAACCAAAAATATGACGAATATTCACAATTTTTTAATTTTTTGTAATCGCATGCATAAATATTTTGTGCTTTGTAATATAAAGAAGAAAAACAATTTTGCATTTTGAGCGCCTTTTTGCCTGTCAATTGAGACCAAAAATTGAGGGGAAAACTAGTAACCAAATTTCATATCAAATTTCATTTATTTAAGTCGTTGCGTTTTTATGATATCGCATACGCAAGTGGAAAGTACAAACAGATAATTGATTACTTCTTTGGTAGTTTTTGTTTGGAATTCGGTACATATTTAGATTTTAAATGCTAAATCTATTGTGTGTTTATTTTTACCTATTTAGCTTTTTGTATCTTGAAGTTAATATGTTCACTTGCGCTTAGACGCAGAACTATACGACTATACTACGTTATATATAGTTGTATAACTACACTACACAGCTATAACTTCCTTTGAATGGTTTCTGTTCAAAATGCAATACAAATCTACAAATTGATGGAGGGAAAAACCTGGATACAAAATTTCTTCCCTGTAGCTCAAAGTGTTTTTGAGTAATCGTTCTTACAAACTAGCAGACAGGATGATAGACAAAGATGTGTTTTTCCGTCTCAAATAGGCTTCAAACAAACGAAATCGCTATTCGAAGTTTTTGACGATAATAATACTCGTTATCCCATTTCATAGACAAGAAATGAAACAAAAAACTATTATAATAAGGTATGCTTTTGCATGTATCTGCAGCATTTTATGTAATTTTGTTTATTTAAAATTCATTTTTATGTGATTTTATCCATAGATTTTGAAATTATATACCCTATCTGTATAAGAGAAATGCGTCAGCAATAAATTAACGCATGCATTCAAAATTTCAAAAAATAATGACAGAAATGTATTTCATTCTTAAAAAAAAATGAAATGTTTGTCCAGTGGAAGATTTTCAAAGTACTGCGAAAAAATTCACGATTTTCAAAATATTTCATTTTAGTATTTCAAAGATATGCTTATTAGTAGTCGAATTTCTCGAAGATTGATCATTAATAAATTTAGTACAAAACACAAAAATTGAGTATGAATATAAGCTCCAATAAGTTAATCGTGTAATTTATTACTACGAGTAATTACTTCTACATTCAGTGGTGACGGAGTGGTCAGCTGTATACAAGAAGTAGAAATGTAATTTATTTGCAAAATCAATGATAATCGTATATTTCAAGCAAAATAAAAATAATATTTAACTTGTTGAGCACCTTTATTTTCAAGAAGAAGAAAAAATTAGCTTATACAGCGATTTACCATCAAGCTGTCAGAAACTCAGATGAAAAGTTAAGTTTCACTGCAAACCAAACATAGAAATATGTAATTTTTTAAATGATCCTTTTAAAGTAATATAAATATGAAGCATGACGTTTTATTGAAAATTAAATGCAGAAAAAAAATTGTGGCTTTTAAAGTATTTTCATTTTTTATTTAACCCTTCTGTGCTATTTTAAGCAACCGTGGTTTAATACTTAAATTATATCCACTCTGAAAAGGATAATTTCTAGCCGTTATTAAAAAACACATGCTTCTAATAAAAACGATCTAAATGAAGCAAAGATTTCTACTTTATGTAATTTGAGTTAATAAATTGATAATTAATGGATTTTATTTTTATGCAGTTCCTCTATCATTTGTCATATTTAGTAAAATATCTTTGAAACACTAACATTTTAAAGCCATGACTAAAAGTGAGTGAATTTTGATATGAAGGTTTGAAAACTATTATCTAATAAAAACGGTCCATTTTGGACTACAACACAGATTGTCTTAAGGAAAATTCGCCTATCAGCGCCTGGAGTTTTCCCAAAATTGATCAGGCTAAAACTTTGAAACTGTTGATTGGCTAAAATATTACTATTCAAAACTTCACATCTCAGTCAAATTTGTTGATACCAAATAGAAAAAAAAATTATTTAAAAGTTAGTGTCAAGAATATTTCATTTGACTGCGAATCCATCAAACTAAAAATATTACATAAAATTTAGACTCATGATTTTTTTTTTAGCATTTATTGTCTGAAGCAAAATAAAATATTCTTACTCATGACATTTAAATCCTTTTGAAAATACACTAAGAACTGAATTCGATGATGAACCGGAGATGTTTTTATTAAATGATTCTTTTTCATATTTCATAAATTATTTTTTTTAAAAAATTAGTCCACATAAGGCTTGATTGCTGAACAATTCAACTTTCAGTATTTATATTTAAAAATAACAACAAATTTAGTTTTAGCAATTGTTTTTTTAAACTTTATTCTAATTGAAGTTTAATCACTTCCATTACAATTTAAATATCAAATTTCACTGGAGATGATAGAAAATTAAAAAGATACTAGTGCAAAATATAGGCCTATGTAAGGCTTCTATAATAGAATAAATTATATGGCTATCAAAAGTTGCAGCTTAAAAATAGTTAGCTAAACAAGCTATTACGAGGCAGCATTATATAAAATATTGAAAATTTTATCGAGAATTAAACCCAGTGAACCAGCTAGTCCGAAAAGATGGCTAGTTTCTTCGATAAATATGCTTCATAAATAATACTTCTCGGTTGTATTCTCTTCTATCTAGCTATATCCTTTTGATATCCTTTTTTGTTTGTTACAATAAAAAAATTGCAAAATGTTTTAAAGAAAGGAATGGTAGAAATCTTGTCAAATATATTCTAATTCGCACATTCATACATATCAAGACAAACTCTACAAAGAATTGTTCTTAATTTTGGCAGATCTAATACGTCATTATGTTTAGTAGAATTTCATCATGAAACAATTCATCATGATCAATTTCATCATGATCCTTTTTAGACTAAAGTCAAACGAACCTGCAAGAGCTTTGAATTAGGAGACCGAAGTATTAAAAATAATACATTCGTTATCATTTATTCAGAGCTGCAGGCCTGTCTGGAACATGCAGCTCTTTATATTCAAAAGCCGAAACCATATTCAAATGTTATCCTTCTGAGAAGGTAACTGTCCTCGAAGTCCACATTTCGGTCACGTGAAGAGTGGAGACATGAATGGAGAGTCAATAGGCCATAGCGTTGGCAGGATGGACAAAATTCTCGTCCCAACAATGACTTCTATTATGAATCAAGGTGTCAAAAGCATAATTCCTTGCGTTTATCGTACGTTTGCTTATTGTGAAATCATTCGTTGAGGTACGCGAAGTTCTGGCATGTGCATCGTGGCTTTGTCAAAGACAATACACTGATTGCAAAGATCCAAGTGGAAGGGGTGTTCCGGTGGTAGGGAACCTACGTTTGAAAATGATTTTGAATTGTCCGATTTTGATTGTGTTAGAATTTCTCTAAACCTGAACCGATTCGCCGTAGACACTCTTTGTTGGTGAGAACTGACTGTAAAATAATCTTTTGAATCTAGATTCAGTTCGTAAGAATAGAGTCACAAATTGTATTTCGGAAAGCTAACAATACGATTTAAATTTTAAAATCCAGATCGAATCTTTCGCATGTGATTTGATTTGTCATAAAGTATATATAACATTTTCAGATCTGTGAATATTTTTAAATGTACATTTTCATAAGAATTCCGTTTCTGTAAACTTTTCCTTATAAATGAAGTGTTATCTCTAATAATAAAAAAGTGTGTATGTATGTATGAAAGAGAGAATGCTTGTATTTGTGTTTGTTTTTGAGAGAGAGTATGCGTGTGCCTGTACGTGAGAGAAAGTTTTTTATATGTAGTTGGGTGTCAGAGAAAGAGAGAATATGTGTTTGTATTTGTATTTATATGTGAGCGATAGTTTTTGGATGTATTTTTGTGTGTATGTACATGTGAGAAAGGGAATGTGTCTGTATGTGTAAAAAAAGTGTGTGTGTGTGTGTGTAGGTATATATATATATATATATAATGAAGTTTCAGATTAATCAACATATAAAGGCATTGAGTGCGTTTGTGGAAGACATCTATGTTTGCGGATAAAGTACAAAATTATTACTTTGTTCTGCCAAATATAAAAAAGCCAAACTGGTCCAACACGTTATATAATAGAATTTGATACTTCCTTCGAGGAAATGTGGAGCTCAGGGTACAAAAACAAAGCAAAGATAGATACACACAAAAAAAATCTCTTACAATACAGGTAGACAACATATCTCTAAATGGAAACCAATACAGCAAAGTGAAAACAACAAGAGATTTTACTTTGCTGTCAACACTAAATTGAGAGACTTATTCAATCACTTTAGTCTCTCATGCTCTTCTGATCACGCATGTCAGAACTTTTCGGAAGAGTCTCCAGATCTCGGTTCAAATAGAAAAATTTCCATAATCCATTCATTTTTATCTTCAAGATCGGGATATCATTGAATCCTCCATAAAAAAAACTATGTAATGAAAAATAGGTGCTAAAGAATTAGAAGAGATACTTAAGTTGTTTGTAGTCTTGTTATTATTTTTATTAAAGTAAGAAAATGGTAGAACTGTCATTTATCATGAAAATTAACGCATTCACCGGTGTCCTGGATTAAGGGTAGAGCGTCTTTCCCGTAATTTGGCTTGCAGGATTCCAGTTCTGGTTCGGCTATGATTATTCTTTACCCTATGTTTTATCTATGAGGTGAGAGAAAGAGCCCTCCAGTAAAAAGGGGTTGTGCAAGTGAATATGTGAATGTCATCTTCATATAAGCTAGAAGTCAGACTTCTACCCTCGGGTGCTCAGGGGCCTTTACCCTCAGAGATTACAGCACAAACTTTTAAATCGCTGCCTTCATCAGGAGGCAGGACTATGACAACTGACATAAGTAATTATAATATTAAGGCATTCGTTTGCAATAGTTTTAAAGAAATCCAGTTCGTACTACATTATTTATCATATATATTTTTTAAATCATGGATTATTTTATTTATCTTCATGTGTCATTTTGTAGCGTTATCAAAAATATAGCAAGGTAAATACTTCTGATTCTTTTATTTATTTGTTTTCCCAATTATGCATCAGTTTTAATCCAATTTTATTTACCAACCGAAAAAAAAAATCCATTAACGTTTGAGAAATATTCTGAATGAAAGATCTTTTTTTTTGCAAGATAAAACTCTTCAGCTTTTAAAACATTTCATTTTTATCATGTCTTGGTTTCTTTCAATCATTCCATTTGGAGTAAAGACACAGATTTTTCCTCATGATATGCAAATTGTTGCACATGAAGAATAAAGAATCTCCACTAAACGACACTGACTTTACGACAACAATGCAAAACTGTATATTATTTTAAGGGAAGTGCCAGTAAATATTTAATCGCATGAGAACTTTTTGAAATTTTTCTAATGATTCATGACAACACTTCACGAAAGCATAGATCAACGACGAATAAGGTACGATGCCACTCTTTCCAACCACTTTCACTGCCACCCGAAGAACAAAATCTTTCAGACACCATCCCTGCCCCACATCCCACCCCTTTTAAAGATTCCATCTCCCACCCACTTCATTTTAATTCAATGTTCCCGAAAACGCTTCTTCGTTTTGTTATCGCTGTCCGTCGAGGCATGCCTGCACTAATTTGCAAGTGAAAAGAATCCCGACGAAGACCGGATCTCCGGAAGTCGCCTGTTTGGGAGCGAACGGGGATCCCTTTGTCTGCCGCTTTCCTTCCTGTCTGTCCGTCGATGACCCCCTTCCGAGGGACAGCCCCCGCTGTTCGTTTTTTCCAGAAGGCACAATGAACTCGACGGAGCGGAATTTTCTTTCGATTTCGCTTTGGAGAAGGGGGGGGGGGGATGTTTGTTTTGGTTCCTGTTTGGATATTTGGGTTGCGGTGAGATCTAGAAGTGGCCCACACAGAAGGCTTGCTTGGAGGTAATCGAAATCAAAACTCAGTGGATTATCGTAACTTAAAAGGAGGTGTTTTTCCTCTTGCAATAATTTTTTTTACTGATTTTCATTTGAATTTTCTAAGAAATTTTGATTAAGGCAGCAATAGTAATGATGAACTCGAAACGGTGCAATCTTTAATAGAATTTATTGTTCAAAGTGAAAAAGTCAAATCACAATTTTAAAAAATCTGGAGAAAGATAAGTATAAACATTTTTATGAAAATGCTTAATAGTAGAAAAAAATTCAAACTATTTTAAAATATTAGAATAACAAAAGTACTTCATGTATAATATTCAAGATGCGATGGCAACTTAGCATTAGATTTTTTAAAAATGAAGAATATTCAAAAATGAATTTGATTCCCTTTCAAATTGAATGAATCCATTAATACAGAAAAATATAATCAGCCTTTAGCGAAGGTAGTAGAAAAAAAAGATTGGATTAAGAAAGGAAAGATTAGGGGGGAAGGGGTAAATTCAATCCCCTTCTAATGGGACATGGGCATGTCCCACAACATCAAACAAACATGAAAATATGTTTAGAAATCATTAAAAATAACTACAAAGCAATTTTTAATAGTTCATGTTCAGAAATATTTAGACTGTTAAAAAGATAAAAATATGCTTTGTTCATAGACAAAACAGTTCGCTAAAGATAAACAGTAGAAAAGGTGTTTAAAAATATACAAATAAGTCTTAGTACCAATTATTGTTCCACGCTTGTTAATCAACTCTGAATAATCTGATATGAAAATAAAATCCAGCTTGCTTCATCATATTTCTCTGTAAATTATATTGGCTGTTTTTCATCCTGGTGCTAAAACAAAACAAAAAAAGTTATTTGGATACAACTTTAGAAAGTGCTATATAAAATTGTCCAGACGAAAAACATTCTTCGTTTAAGTCAAATTTTGATATGACCCCAATAAACTAAAGCTTTTCCCAATAAGTGCTCGACAAAATAGTACAAATACCTCAGATAGTAAGGTATTTCTAGGTTTTTCTCTTTTAAATATACGGGTGCTTTCATTTTGTATGAAAAGTATTTACAAGGTTTTCATTTACACACAGAAGCAAGGGAAAAGAAATAAACAAATGGTATATCAGAAGACTTATCATTTGGCTTAGGAGTTTCCACGTTTTAAAATCGAAAAAGTTTGTAAAATACATTTTTGATAAATGTCATAGGCCTCTGAATAAGATAACATAAAACCGCTTTGAGCTAAACTAATGAATTTTGAAATACAATCTTTATACCAAATTTGTAGATTTCTATCAAGTTTTGAGCAAAATCCAAGCAGAAAAATCTGCCTATTCAGTTGTTTGAATACAAATTCACATGATCACTATAAAATAAAGAAAGCAAGATGATTAAACTCCAGGAAACCGATTTAACATCTACAGTGTATAAACCTCTGAAAATTTGACCAAATACAGATAGGTTGATCTTGTGTTGTTACGTGTGTAATCTGTTGTGAGATTGGTCATCTGTTACGTGTTTCTGTATTTTCAGAAACACGTAAACATAGTAACTTAAAAACCTATTGACTGAAATATATCAAATGTGGTATGGAATTTAAAAATTTTTATTTCATTTTGTCGGGAAAAAATGCTGCTGAAACAGGAATTAGATTTTTCAATATTATTTACCGGATGCTAGGAATTAATCAACAAGAAAATCGGCAAGGATGGCATGTTGAGTAAGAGTTGTAATTTCACATCAAAGGTTAATATTTCATAACTATTGAACGCCATCACCCTACAAAGATTTTTTTCGAAAAACGCCATTGTTAGACTGCGTGTAAGAAAGTATTGAGGAGATTACACCGGTTAGTTTTTAAATCAGATGAGCATCAAATTTTCAATCTAAATTAAGATTATCTATGATAAGGAAAGAAATTCAAGATTTTCAATATCAAACTAAAAGTAGTTTGTGCATCCATCGTCAATAAAATCACACTTCGCAAAATTTTCACAATGATAGCATTTTTCTCTGCTATTCCATTTGGAATGACGGTTCATATTTTAAAACTCCCTTAATTTATAATTAAAAAAAAACAATTTAAATTCTAGGAAACAAGGAAATTTTTCTTCAAATTCAATTTATTTATACAATTTTATTTAAGTTTTGAATTCCATTTTTTCAAATCGCAGTTTTCATATGCTTGTTTTAAGTATTTTTGCTCCAAAAACTTTATATTGGAAAACTTTTTCCTTGTCAGGAAGATTTGAAGTGGATTTAATTTTAATTTTCCTCACATCTGTTACTTGAGCGGTAGTTACACGACCCGAGAAGCTTCAGAAGAGCCATGCTTTCCCCCTTCAGACCCCTCTTGCAGTTTGCTGGTGTAACGTCTCGATCTGGTCCGATCAAATAAAGGGCAGCGTTTTAATCAAATTACTTTATTTACAGCTTTAATTTACAGAAAAAATACTCTTTATCATCTAGGTTAAGTGAAAAGTTATATGTAGAAAACCACAAGAATAGTTCTTCGAAATATTTCGGAGAAACTCATTTAACCGGCCGTCAAAGTCTCACGTTGGTACCGGGGCAGCTCCAGGAATCCACCAAACTTCTCGGGTGGAACTTTCTCTCGAACGCCCTGCTTTCACCGATCTCTCCTCCGGACCTCTTCACCAAAAAAAACTCCTCGTCTCCATTCTTTTCTCTCTTCAAAACCCTCACCTTTTCTCTCTTCCTTCCAACTCCACCTCTCATCCACATTGGAGCATTTGGACTGCCGATTCTCCAATCGTCGTTCAGCAAAAACTTCATTGGTCTACAGATGACCGCAGGAATGTTCGTGGTCCACAATGCAGGATACACATCTGTGTCGTAGACACGATTAGTGCACGGGTGGTCCTTTATCTGGACTCCCTCTAAAGGGCCAGATGTCCGTTCTTAGAAGGAGGGTTCTCTACCTGTCTATCTGTAAGCAATTACACTGCCATAAAATGTCGCCATTGAGTCTTCCAGTCTGGAAATGGCAATTGTGAAGAGTGTGAAAAAGAAACCACAATGGTCAGGCCGGGGAGAAGCTGAATCATTACACAGGGCTCCTTAGATGCTTGAGCATTTTACCGACAAATTGTCAGTAAAATACTAAGAATCAAATGAGCACAGAAAACCACAAGATGGGTCGAAGGAGGAATTCATGCCCCGTCTGCAGATGGGAGCAGGTCGTGTACTTTAGAAGTAACTGGCTCTTTAGAAGTCTCAAGAGAAGTTCTGTTAAAAGTTTACACCAAGAAAAGAAGAACGAGCTGTGATCCAATTCCTCAAATCGGAGGATGTCAGATGTTCAGATATGCGTCATAAGCTGTAGTCCGAAAATGAAGGATGAGAACCTTCTTCCGAACCAATACCACTTACCACAACTCCAAAAATTCATATTCCATATCATTATATGCTAACTCCATGTAAGGAATTTTCTTGGGAAACACTTTTATTAGAGAGCATACGGGAAAGCTTTATGAAGACTATTCCAGCTGGTTCTATCTGCGTTCAGAAGGAGGGGGGAACAAAAGCTGAAATCTATTTTTTCGTAACATTATCATAGTAGTATGACAATAAAGTAATCAAAGACATCAGTCAATGTAATACGAAATGCAAGAAGAGTTATGCAAAAGAGCAAATAATTTTTGACTTATGCAAAAGAGCAAATAATCACACGATAGATTCAGTAAAATGCCAAATTCACGCCAAAAGACTATTATTTCGTATCTTTTGCATGCCAAATTCATTTTTCTGGGATGACACTTTTATAAGAGAGTACACGGGAAAATTTTGTGAAGACCACTCTCGCTGTTCACTGCAAATTTGTGTTCAAGCGTCCATAATCTATCTGCTTCAAATAAGGAAAAACTGGCAAGATTAAGATCAAGATTTTGCAGTAATATCACAACAGTATTTCAATAATAATAATAATAAAATAACAGTATTTCAATAAATAAATAAAAGCAGTTAGTATAGTGCAGAATGTAAGCAGAGTTATAAAAAAAGTATAGATAATTTTTGACATCTTAATACAGGGTGATCAACGAATAAGCCCTGACATCAAAATTAAATACCTTTGCAACAAAGATCGATAGAATTATGCTGTAAACTGTACGTTTATTAGCAAAACTGTAAAAATGCAGTTCAAAAGTTTAAAAAATTTAGTTACGAAAATCGTTAACAGATGGTGCTCTAATCATAAAGCCCATAGACGCTTTCAGTGTGACTGACTCCGATCTGACTCCTTGTGACTTCTTTCTGTGGGGAGCAAGGATAGACACTAGAAACAATCCCACCACTCTAGAGGAGCTTGAATCGTTGATTGGTGGTGCATGTGATTCCATTTCCGTTGAGGTATTGCAAGACGTGATGTCAGATTTCGTTATTCGATTACACCACCTTATTGTTTCGAACGGTGAACATTTTGAACAAATTGCATTTTGATTGCAAAGATCGCATCGCTTTATTGCTTTTTTTTTAAGACTCCTATCAGAGAAAGAGTTTTCAGCGCAGAACGTCAGCTGTTAACGATTTTTGTAACTAAATTTTCTAATTTTTGTATACTATTTTTACAATTTTGTTAATAAACGTACAGTTTACCGCATAATTCTATCCGTCTTTTTTGTAGAGATATTTAATTTTGAAATCAGGGCTTATTCGCTGATCACCCTGTATATAGCAACGTTACTAACTTAGTAACATACAATTCCCAAATACGTAAAAACTAAACACACCTAACTATAATAACATCTCTGTAACTCTCTTTTATATTCTCTAGAGGGGTTGTATGTCCAACTGTGAATCCCTCAGTATATCCATCACCCCATATTCATAACAAAGGGTATCTCACCGCGGAATTCGCAAATTGGGACATAACCCATCACGGTCCCTTTCTCCGATTCCTTCCCCATTTTAATTCTTTATTCCAGAAACTCAATCTCAGAGCCGCTGCCCCGTGAATCGGCAAAGACCACGATTTCAAAAACAGCGCAAAATCGCCCTTACAAGGCTCTGAGGTGTAATTTATTCCGTTATGTATTGTCGCCTGTGAATGAGACCCCTGGGAACACTTCAGTTCACCTCCCTTCCCCCCTCAACACTAGCTCTTGTTGCATAAGTGGGGGGTTGCTTGGATTTCAATTCATTCTTCTATCGTTCCCTTCCGTTTTGCATTCAAAATGCGCGTTAGATATTCATATGAGAAGTCGCCATTTTTTTTCAAAACAAAATTTTGATTTGTATTTCGTGAAAAGAGGTTTTAGAAACACAGGAAGATTTGAATTGGCGGGAGATTATCTGGATTGTATTTCAGACAATACTACGAGAGGAATTATGAATGTTTTATTCCCGAGAATTATTTTTATAACTTTTTAATGAAATTGGAAAAAATTCGAATGATAAGCTTATTTATACATATCGTGAAAAATGAGATTTGCTAAGTTAAGAAAAAGCAAAGGTTTCTTAAAATAAGAAATTAGTGTTACCGCAGGAAAGATTCCTTTAATTTTTTCTTGTCTGTTTATTTATCTAGATTTAAATTCTGTTTTTCGAAATTCTAAATCGAAAAAATGATTTATATGGAAACACATTTCTTTTTTATAATTTGCCATGGAAATAAAAAAAAAACTAATTTTCCGCTGATTTTTTTCTTTTAATTTAATTTCAAAATAAAAATACTAGTAGTAAAAATTACGTTTAATCATTAAAATAAAGCACGTTAAAAATTCTCATCACTTTTTAACAATTTCAAGTAAAGTTTATACAAACATTGTTTTGTGTTCACCTATTAATTGCTTTATAAAAAGATTTGAATTTTTCTTCAGTTTTATTATTTCATTTCTCGATTCACGAGGAAAAAACGAAATACAGGATCATTTTTTGGATCAGATTTTTCGGAAAAGTTCAGGAGTCTATTTTGCATGAAATCAGAGTAAATATTTTGTATTTTATTCAATATTTACTGAAAAACTCTTCTCTCCTTAACGTTGGCCCGACTCTTGTTGATTATATTGTACAATTCGTTCTCATGTGCCCAAAACTGTAGAATATTATATTGTTTTATGAAATTCCAGCTTACTGTAATTTATAAGTCTCCGACTGATTAAATTTTAAACTGGAAAACAAAGGTTTAAAATAAATTCTATGCCCGTAAGCTAAGAAAAAAAAAATAAAAGTTTTATTTGGAGTCATGGTGAAGTTACTTATGAATACTTTTTTTATGCATTTAATTTCTTGAATGATCAGGAGTTCGTTAAAATTATGCACTAAAAAGAAAAAAAATTATTAGGCACTTTTGAGCATAATATTTTTCTATTTTAAATCCATCAATAACCAAATAGATTCGAAACTATAAGGTTTATTTGTAATTTGCACTACCGCATAAAGACTCCTTTAAAATCATTGTTTGGTGCAGTTTCTTCCACTAATACACAAAAGACATTCGAAAATAAATAAATAACTGAAGGCTTTTATACAATTATTATTAAAGAATATGAAGAAAATTTTTCCCATAAACAGATCACTATTTCTGATTTACCGTTAAAAGAAATTGTAAAACAGATCATCGTTAAACAACAATTTAAAAAAATTAACAGACTCAAAAGATATTTGATCACTCATATCTTATATTTTTTTAGTTTTCTATAAAAAGAAGAAGAAAAGAAGTTGAGAAAGACGGGAATAATAATAATTCAGGATTGTTTCCTCAAAATAAATAACTAAATTCATCAACTTTACTTAAATTATATGAAGATTTCCAGCGGATTTCCTTAATATATTCTCTAATAAGTGTATACCCCGCTACTTCACGTATATAATTGTGGATCTGAGGTAAGGAAGCGAATAATTTGCATGGCATTGGCAAATAATATTAATAAATTATTGATCTTTGACATAAATTTAGCTGTTTTACTGAATCTGCCGTGTCATCCTTGGCGAGTTATTTAACGATTAATTCCTGGCATGCCGTTAATAGTATCTAAATATAATTTGTGTTTTGGATTCGGGTTTATATATATACATATATTGATTGAAACCAAAATTTGGCATGTCATAATATTTACGTCATTTGATTTCTTGGTTATCTCTTTTATGTTTGTGAAAGCGAAATGGACCGAAAATCAACCCTTTGACATTTGATTCCAAATTTTATAGGCCAACTATACTTTTATTAATAAGGACATCCCAGTTTAAAGTAATGGTGGGTTCACACGAGGCTAACTATTGCGAGCAATAGAAGATCACGCCCTCTTTCATAAATCACATGACCACAACGAGACAATGGCAAATATTTGACTCGTCACGACAAACGTGGCCATTGTCCCAACGACGTTGTCTCAACTGTTCAGACGAGTACAATATAGGGACAACAGTAGAGAGACAACTATTGCGCTATAGTTAGCCTCGTGTGAGCCTACCTTAACTGCAGGGCTATTTTGGGACATACCTCGTAATTTTGAACCATGTTCGGATGATGTGGACAACAACTGTTCTAGCAAACCCTCTTTAAGTTTCCATACAACACCAGTCAGAAGACATTCTGCCATGTCAGAGATTTTTAGCGTCCCTTCTTTCAGTAGCGCCATATAGAGCCAAGAATACGATTTAACAACTCGTAAGTCATAACCTTTATATTTTAAATCTGCATACCGAATTTTTTACACCAAGTTGTCTTCATTTTATACTTACAATATTAACTTATGCTCGGAAATCCAAAAAAACTTCCTATGAATAGATGCAGTTCAAAATTTTATGGAAATCTTCAAATTTAATGTAAAGACTAATCTAATTTCCTCAATCAATCTCAAGCTGTTTTTAAGTTATCTTTATCGTAGACAAGTAGATGGATGGACAGAGAGCTTTAATTTCTAGAAATGTATTTTACTGACTTTGGTGGATCAAAATATCCAGTTCGGCTTTTTTTTTTTTTTTTTTTTTTTTCAGATGACTTTAGTATTTTTTTAATATTTCGAATACTATAAAGTAAAAAGGAAAATGGATTTTATATCGATAGCAAAGAAAAACTCTAATGCAGAAATCAGCATATTAAAATTTGTTTAATAATAATCTGTTTAAAATATATGTGTTCGATTATTATATACATTTAAAACATTCAACCAATTAAAAATCTATTGCATGATTTTTAATAACCGAAGGGTTTGCTGCAAAAAGGATGGAACTCAAACCTGGAAGAATTTAGAATTACATGCAATGTCACGTGGTAAAAAAAAAATCCTTGTTCATTTGATGTCAAAAGAACGCAGCAAGTAAGATGTCCAATTTTAGTTCTCGCGTTACTCAAGAAATGAAGCTGTCTGTCTCCTTGAAATTAAGAATTTTCAGATACTTTTTTAATGGCTTTCTGCAAAATTAAATAATTGGGGCTACCTTGTAATTGCAACAAATCCTTCAATTGTAGATTGAGTAGTTAAAATATAGAAAATCTATACTGTATATTATTGTTATCAGAATCATATATTTAACACTAGTTTTTAATAATCAATCTTTTTCTATGTTATTCTTTCATTTTAAATTTTTTTAAAAGTTGAAACTTTTAGGAAATAATATATAAAATTACTAATAAAACTACTCTGCCATCAAATGTTGTGCTGCCATCTACTGGGGGTGTACAGAAACTAAATTTAATTTGGAACAGAATTTCTGAAACTTTTCATCCACAATTTCACTTTCGAACCAAAATGCAATTTTATGATCACTTTTTCATATGTCTTATCGGTAAATTTTTTAAAAAATCTATCAAATGAATCATCAATTAATCATAAATTTAAAAGAACCAGTAAAATTTTATGAAATGTTAAAAAAAAAAGAACATTCGCTTATTTAATCTCCATACACGCTGGCGGGAAAAAATTCCAACAGCAACAAAAATTATTGCAGAATAATGAAATTTGGACAATGCATATTTAAAGTTAACATGTTTAAAAGATTAAATTTTCAAGGTCATAGATTATTCTAAGCTCAAGAAAATGCATTCCAAATGTTAAATGCTGTTGCATAAATAGCCGATGTAATCTTCAGAATTTTGAATACAAACTTGCAAAAGTGCATGCATTGTGCTATACAGGTGCAGAAAGTCCCTTTGTGGTACGGAGTTCCATACTTTTTGCATTTGTTTTGTCAATGTTTGGATAGTCAGTGCTAACTATGGATGATTCTGGAGCTGTCGTCCAGTGATGTCCCATACGTGCTCAATCGGAGAGAGATCTGATGATCTCGTTGGCCAAGGTAACATGTCGAAATTCTGTAGAGCGCGTTGAGTTACAACAGCAGTATGAGGGTGAACGTTATCCTGTTTGAGAATTCCCCCTTGAATGGTGCTCATGAATGTCAGCACTATGGGTTAAATCACTTTCTTCAATTTTTAAAATTATTAGTAACTTCTACTGTAGCTCTTACATTTTTTTTATTAAGCAGATTAATATCGGGTTAACACTAGGCCAGTTATAAGACAACTAGTAGGCAGCGCATGCGCAGAAAGGGTCTGATTTATGTTTCCCAGAATTTCATTAGATACATTCAGGTATCATTGCATGTCTATAAATTGCTGTTTTGGCATCCCTGAATTTTTCTTTTTCACAGCGTATCGTACTAAAATTGTGGATATTTGCATAAAAAAAACATGGTAGAAAGGGGAAAAAAAGGTCAACACACCTAAAGCGGAAAACTATAGAAAAAAATCGTTCAAAAAACTTATATTAGAAATAACAAAGAGGCAAAAATGTCCGCCGTAATCTCACATAAGTTATCAATTTTTTGAATCAAAAACACTACCAAGCTCTGCAAATGCATGGGCAGTAAGAAAAAAGGGCAATACAGAGGCATGTTGTTGTCCTGTCGGGACAATTACTTGCGATCGACAGAACAGCATTTCTCAGCCTTTCTGTGCAGTTATCAGCAGCAGCGGGCTGTCTTATAACTGCTCAAGTGCAAACCTGGGATAATTATGTACTCAAAACATTTCTTGCAAAATTTAAACTGCTAATTATTATAATTTTATGTTATATAAATTTTAAATCTTAGCTCATTTTAATTAATTTGCACGTACTCAAATTTATGGTATGAAATGTAAGTAAACATAGAATTTCCACACGAGCCAGGAAAAGTTGATGGCAATACCCATTAAATGACTAAATAAAAATAATAAATAATTGAATGTTTTGTTGTATTTTTTTCACTTATAAAAGTTTTCTCATTAATGTAACGAAATCATCAAATAATATTGACAATTTGTAATTTTCAAAAACTGTCTTAAAGCAGTATTGAAATATCGTAAGAGCTAATATTCTATAAATTAATACGCATCTTTCAAAAAAAAATCGTTAAAATTTTGGCATTTTTATTCATGTTAAAATGTTCACATTCTTTCTTTATCTAATAGCAATAGCTATAATTTTCTTCTTCATACGCAGCAAATATAAAAAGTTCAAAAACTCGAGAATTCATAAAACAGAATCGATTGAAGAGGCTGGAAATCAAAAGAATTCTGCCAATAAACAAAAGAAACCTCAACTCCCGGTTATGGACTATCAAATGGTACCAGGAAAACATCTGCCAATCAGCAAATCCATACCTTAGAGTTCGCCAAAAAAGTCTTTCTTAAGGATGATTTCTAAGGAATTTCATTCTAGTTTACTACGAAAAAGAAATCCGTAATTGGCAATACATCTTTTTGTGCCATATAAGAACGAAACAATGTGAATTTTTTGAAAACCATTATTAAATATCATCTTAGGAATGCTCTTTTAGGTATAAATGCACAGTATTTTTTTCTTGTTTTCAATTACCAAAATTAATACTAGATTGTCATTGTTTGAATTTCGTGTATCGTCACTTTCTGCAGCATTTTTACTTCGGATAATTTTCTATTTTGAATTCTCATTAATGCCAAAAATACCCAAAAAATAATCTTACTGCATTAGTGATGCGTTATTTACAATAATAAATGAAGATATTTAATGAATTCTTGCAATCTTTAACAATAGGGTTTTTTTTTTTTGTTTTTTCATAAAAAAATATGAAGTGGATATATTTCCGTTTTGTATCTGATAAATAAAGATTAATTTCTTTTAATAGTAAAGGATAAAGTGTGCGTGTAAGGACAGATCATTTGACCATGGACTGTCAAATTACGCACATATATATTTATTTCGGAAGGTAGAAATGTCCACTGCAGGGTAACTTTTTGAAATGTTTTTAATCAATTGAGGTTATGGCTGTTTCCCATGATAATTCTCTGAAAATCATTAAATAAAAGATTCCTAAAAATTATTTTGGTAAAATCCTATTTTAGCCCACCTCTGGCGACTTTTTCAAAATCTCGCCAATTTTTCAAAATCACGCCAAATCGAAAGTATTTGAAAGTAATCGAAAGTACCAATAAGATTAAATAGTTTTCTAACGGAGTTTAAATCAACCGAGGTTCCGTAGGGTTGCCGCATTTCTCTTTAGATGTTGTCAGGGTTGCCATTTTAAAATAATTATCGCTGATAATCTGGCGAGTTTTTAAATTGGCGTCAGAGGTGGGCTAAAATAGGATCTACCCTTTATTTTTGGTAAAAGTAAAGTTTAAGGTACGGACCCTCGCCAAATTCTACAAAATTCGCCAATTGTCCTCCATCTTGGATTGCGAGAGCGACCCCTGACCCTTCCTCAACCGACCACTTTAGGATTGCCATAGGATAGCTAACGGCCAAGCAGGAGTTACCATATTAGGCGATATATCGCCAAGAAAAATTCAAATTTGGCGCCGTACCTTAAACTTTGTTTTAGATATATTTTTAATTTCTCTTCAATATCACTTAGGAAAAACTTTGATATGCATTTATTTTCGCCAAAAATATAGTTTATCGCCAAATTCTAGTGAAATGGTCAAATGTGGCGCAACCGGCAACGATAGCGTTTACAATTAGAATCCGATGAACGTAGCAGCAAATGAATGGAAATGTAGAAAACAAATCAATAAATGCAGCAAAATAGAATGCATGTGAAAAAAATTTAATCGAAATAATTATTAACGAAAGTAAGCAGAAGTATGTACAATAGAAAAAAAAATCAAAAGAAATGAACAGGAAACATCGAAGTACAGTAGCATACATATATAAATGATACATAAGAGAAAATCGATACACAAACCAACTTATTTCCTGGGCTAAATAAAGTTTAAGGTACGGCGCCAAATTTGAATTTTTCTTGGCGATATATTGCCAAATATGGTTTGATCGGTGGGTATCCTATGGTAACCCTAAAGTAGTCTGTCCAAGAAGGGTCAGGGGTCGCTCTTTTCGGCTTGTCACTCCGTTAAGGTCAGACGGTTTTTTTTTTACTCTTTTAATTTTATTAATTATCATTTTTTTTTAACCACATGTGTGTTATGCGCCATTTTGGAGCAATCCAAGATGGAGAACAATCGTCGAATTTTGAAGAATTTGGAGAGATTCCGTACCTTAAACTTTACTTTTACTTATTTCCCTAACAATCTCAAAAAATTTGAAACAGGATTCTCGTTGACAATATCTAAACCTGTTGTGGAATCTTCAAAATTGGCGGAATGTAACCGCAAAAAAACCGCCACCGAAAAATTGCCAACACAGCCAACATTGCCAACACCAAAGCTTAGGCTATCATTTCAATTGGCGGCAAAATTTTTCCAAAATTTTGGCAAATTAATATATATATATATATATAATTTTTCGACAATAAATTTTATTGTTGCACCACAATTCAATCAATTTTCATTATTTCATGAATTGGTTAAAGTATGATTTTTTTTTCTTTAGTTGAAAGCTAAGGAAACTTGTGGGAATGGTCTCTAAAATTTCTTGTATCCTCTCTAATAAAGGTTCATCCTTCTCTCCCAGCATAAAATAGTGAACCTTTTTTAAGACTGCGAATACCTTCCATGGCATTGACGAACAATAGTTAAGAAATATTTATTTTAGTGAGAATTTACCATTTTTACTGAATATGCCGTATGGTTATTGGTGATATTTTCTTTTTCTTTCTTTGGCGATTTTTAATACCTGGTATTTAGCAGTAGGCACCTGAAAATCGAATTTGCGATTTCGACGTAGTACTTCAAACAGACTGAAAACAAAACTTGATATTGAACTCGAAATATAGGCACTAAGTTAATGATAAATTTCATATATTTAAATTATTGCGGTTTTGTGGCATTGCATTTACGTGCTTGTGAAAGTGGAGGCCATCACGAGGCCAGCCCTTTGACGGATTTGTATCCACTTCGTATTCCGAATTCGTTTGATATCTAAACTTAAGATGATAAATTTGTGGTAAGACCGGAGTTTAACCCTGCCACTGGGCGCATTTTTCAAAAATCTCCAAAAACGGTTTTGCGCCATGTTTTCCGTAGCGCGAAAAAACACACATTTGTTATGATTAAACTAACTTTGGCTTGTTTTCGCTTATTTGGCGATGTGTCAGGCTTAAACTCAGTTTTACCCAAATTTGTATGTTAAATTTTATCTATTAACTCTTTTCGTTTTGTAGTCATCGTGTTAACATAAATTCGACAATTTGTCAGATAGCATTCCTCGAATGAATTGTTCTCAAAATTTGATTTTTTGAAAAAAACATTAATTTAACTTAAAAAATTATACCAAATTTCATCCCTCTAACTCAAACCATAGTTCAGTTATTCTCAGACAGACATTAATGCCAAAAATATGTTTATCTAACATGATAAGGTCTAGAACACGAAGATACGCCAAAATCTTGAGTTCGAAATATTACACTTTTTTTAATTACGGCATTTTCTTTACACCTCTCGTCTGCAACAAAGTAAGTAAAAATATTTTGTATTTAATATTAATATTTTTGTAATGTACATAAGATAGTTGAAAAAAGCCAGTCAAGTATTTCAATAATAGTTTATTTGGTATTTTTCCATTATATCGGCGCAGGCGAAAAGTCGCCAAAAATGATGCAACCAACGCCAAACGGAATATTACCGCCGGTAACCTTTTGCCGATACATTTTTAAAGAAAGTCGCGGCCATTTTGTCTCCCTCGTCAAAATGCGATTGTGTGCTGTTGCCAAAAAGTTAGCTTAGCGATATTTGCGCCGGTATAATGGAAAAGTACCGTACCGCAAAATGTTTGAAATTCCTAAGTCTTGAATCCTGAAGGTATTAGAATAGTTCATTCAGCGTAACCACTGAATACTAACTATCAGTCTAGGTTTCCTACAGATCTATAAAATAGTATCAATATTGATAAAATTACTAATCGATATACTCAGCTACTTTAGGATTTAGTTCTATTAATGTCCTGTTTTAAAGCAACACTGGCACTATTTTGGGATGGACCTCGCAATTTTGAACATTGGTCATATATCAAAAATGACACCTGATCTGACACCCCCTCTACATCACACCAATGGAAAGATATTTAGCCCTGGCAGATTTAACGTGCTCCAGACCAGCTTACATGACAGTTCTTCAGTGGAATAGGGTCACGAACCTGATACCCTCAGCCATAACCTTACCACCAGCCCCCCGCGGCCCAACTCTGTTCAGTAGTCCTCTCATTACTAATCTCAGTGGACAAGTTCTATACAGTAAAAGCTCCTCATTCGCCCTTTCACTATTGGAAGATTTAAAAAATGCGACCCAATTCCTATATTTGCGGCTAAAAATTTCTTTATTCGCGGATCTAATAAGTGCATACATAATAATAATAAAAGGATTCCAATAGGTATCCAACCCAATATCCTTTGTAAATGCCATCAAATGGACTAATAAAAAAAGTAAAATAGGTCTTATTACAACTTTGTCAAAAGTATGTTGTCAAATGCTGAAATCGCAAATGGAAAAGGACGAGATGGATTCAAACAGATAGAATCAAGTGACAGGAATTGCTTGAATTACAAGATGAAGATCTGACTGAAACCGACTTGGAGTAAATGTTCAATTCACATCCCATGGTAGAAGAGGCTTCAACAAGCACTGAAAACGTGGCATTTAATTTGAAAAATCTTTGAAGGTTTAAGAATGGCAAATGAGCTTAGCAATTTCTTTATGAACATAGATCCGTCTATGGAACAAAGTCTTATTTTTGAGAGGCAAATTGCTAATGCGACTGCTGCATATCAGTCTAAAATGGAAGGAGCTTTCAAAAACTGCCAAGCAAGAGAAAATTATAAAATTCTTCAAACACCATTGCCCAAGCCTTAAGATAATAAATCAAAATGTTCAAAAACTTCAATTAAATTGATTTTTTTTAAATTTTATCACCTAGGAACATATCTCCTATAATCCCATATAAATGACCCTTCCGTATTCACAGTTTCTGTATTTGCGGCATATTTATGGAACATATACCCCCGAATTAAGAGCTTTTACTGTATTAGTGGGGTGATTTTGTTTCCAACAAGACATGCCGGATATATACCGAATCCTTATCAAGGAAGAGAAATAGCTACAGGTGAGAAAGGTTAGCTATTTAATATCTGATAATGATGAATTGCTTTAACTTGCAAGATAATTTCAGAAGTTTATAGAAAGGCATTAAATTTGTATTTGTGGGGAAATGAATAAATAAAAATATTTGCAAATTCATAATAATAATTATTCTTTGCAGAACAGTAATTTACAACAGTTATGGCAAAGTAAATGGGAAACTGAGAAAGTTAATGATGGACCACACATTAATGTAGGTTGATATTGCAATGACAAAATGTATTTATTCTGATTTCCAAAATTAAAGTTCTTTAACCCTTAAATTCTTCATACACCCATTAATAGAAAAATTAATGAAACACAAGACGATATACAAAAATATTTATTAATCTTTTTAAAAATCTGTTAAATCAAAGAACACAAAATTATGTTCCTCATACAAAATCACAGAAAAAATATATTTACATAAAAATATTGAACAAATAATTAAGTATTATTTCAATAAATAAGATAATCAGAAAATGTTGATCAAGGCACATTAGGCTAAAGTTACTCTTTTAATATTTTCTACCAAAGATGATACTGCTTCACCACTTAAAACATTCTTGAAATCTTTAAACCTAGAATAAGAATTCATATCAAAATTTATGGAATAAACAATAGACAAAAAGAATTTTACAGTTTTTAAACAACAAACAATAAATAGATGGAATTTTTTTTTTTTTAATTAATAGAAAAAGTCAAAAGACAGAAAATATATTTGATATTAGAAATCAATTATTAAATCATTTCAAAAGTTTTTCCAAACCTTAATAAATGCAATAAAAAATAAACTTTCTAAGCTTATTTCATAAATTTAGCCTTCAGTTTATAAATCTCCAACATAAACATTATGAAACCTTGAAACATTTTATTTTTTCATAAATTTGCAGTTGGAAAAGAAATCCAATTAATTTATTTAACTGATTACTTTCCCTGGGTTTATTAAAAGAGTGTTTTGTTATTAAAAATAAATGGGTATAAAATTTCAAAGTTTTAACACAACAGGAAGTAACCAGAAACTTGATTACAATATTCCTAAATGGGAATTAATAAGCCAAGTTAAAAGTGTAGGAAACAAAATTATTTGTTAACAAAAAACACATGCTTTAATTGAAATTTCTATCAATGAAGAATTGTGTTTTTTTCTCAATTTATTTACTTATATCTTATCAAGTTTCTCACAGAAAAACAGATTTGATTAATAGATTAATTAAAGTACGTGATTTAAAAAGGATAGTATACTGTATTAGCATTATCTCAGCAATTTTTTTTATCATGTTATTTACTAAAGGATAATTAGGGTGTAATAAGAGGTAGTTAAAGAGTGATATAAAAGCTATGTAGTTTGCAAAACCTTTCTCATTGTTGCACAAAATACTACTAAATTCTTTTAGTTGTAATTTCTGGCATTTTAAATATGAAGTAAATAATTTTTACTTTATCATGTTGATGCTAAAATGTTGAAATAAGCATGCACAAATGTAAAAAAAACCTTTTTTGTGTTCTCATTAATAACTAATTCAAAATAAATAAACAGCTATTCAAGCACTCGTTTGAGGGTTAATACTTTTTCCTCTATCTTATTTTATTTAGATGTCTACCACTATCTCTTTTTAAATAGAAACCGTATCACTTCACAATTATTTTATATTTTTGTTAACAATTCAATGACAAAAATACTTACACTGTTTCATAGCGCAACCTCTCTTGTGGTGAAACTGAAGGCTTCATATCATCCAAAATCTTTAATAAGTGTCTTTGACTAATCAGAATATTAAGAGCGCCGCTGCTGCGACGATTCGAACTTCTTCTCTCAATAATACCACAGAAGTTTTCTTTGATAACTGTCACCTTAGAAGTACAATAAAGAAAAATAAATACATCAAATAAACATATAATTACAAAATTTATAAAACAAATATCCATGATAACATTTTCTTGTTAAACTAAACATATCTACACACACAAATTAATGAATTTTTTTTTGATATTATTATCTTGAAAATAGAGTTACTATTCTATCAATAAAATGATGGGACTTTAAACAACATTTGTTTAGATAATTTAACAAGTGAATGATATGAAATTTGAAATTATGCATTAACATATCATAAGATTCAAATTTTTTTTTCAATTGCTTGACATAAGAATTTAAGCAAAAAAAAAAAAAAAACTTATTACTAACAGATCACATAACTACTTTATGCATAAAACATTATTAGCATACAAAAACAAAATACACAATGATTACAAATGTGATATTTATTGCAAATAAATCAATCTGTTTAAATATTCACTAGTAAGTAATGAATAAGCAAGAAATAACTAAAAATATACAACTTGAATAAAAAGACTTCAACTTTTCTAATCTAATCAGAATTTTAAAAAATATCACACTGAATTTCAAAACAATTGAAATGAAACACCAAAGTTAGTTATTAAATATTTTCATTTAAAAATGTCTAAACTAAATTGTAACATTTCATAATCTAATGAGTTGAATTAACAGATTATAAATAAATAAAAGAAAAAAAAATAGCATCAAAACATTTTAACAGTATTAAAAACAAGCCAAAAGTTTTAAGATTTGATTCAAAGTATTTTTTCCAAATCTACCATTTCAAGATTCCAATAACTAGAATTTGAATTTTAAATAATAAGAAAAATGCAAGAATGACGAAAAGTCAATAAATAATTAACAACACCTGCACTACAAAAATATATTTGAGAAATAAAAAAGAATAAGCAAGAAAAAAAATTATTTCAAAATCAAGGTTTTTCCATATTTTAAAAAAATAATTTTTAAACAATAAAACAATAAAACATTTTTTAATTAAAGAAGGATAATAAAACTTTAAAATAAACGATTTTGAATTAAAAAATTGCAATTAGTTCTCACTTCTTGTACAATCTTTTGTCCATCGTCATAAGTAGGAACAGCCAATCCATCTTGTATCGAAGGCATGTAGAGTAACTTGTCACTTGCATTAGAATAAGTCATATCATCAGAACTTGTTGAATATCGCCCTTAAGAGAAATAAATTATGTTTGACTAATCCAACTCAAAATAACAAAAATAAATAAAGTAATCTCAAAAAATTGAATATTTGTAAATAGATTATCTTGCTCCTAAAATCTTCGATTTATAGTCAAAAACAATATAAGTATATTTAATAAATTTTTTATAATTAGAGTGAAAATCTTTGCAAAAAAATGTAAGTGAAAGTGATCTTTGCTTATCGCAAGAAAAGAAAATAAATAAATTATCAGTATTAATAATTCTACAAATTTATTTTTGGAAAATGCATTTTACACTTCAAAACTTACTGGTTGAGAAAATCTGTGTATCATGCAGTGCTTCTATATTAGCAGAATACAGTAATGCTTGTAAATCAGCACCTGAGAAATGTTCAGTTTTGGTGGCAATATAATCCAGATCAACATCATCACACATAGATAACTTTGATGAAAGACAATGCAAAATTTCTAATCTCTCATCCTATATAAATAAATAAATATACATATATAAATGTTGAATTAGATACTTATATGCTACTTATATTGAATTGTTACTAACAATAACAAAAATAATAATATGAAAATTATTATTAAATACTTCTTAAAAATTTAATCCAGTATTAGGCAGTCTTTTCTTTCAAAGTTCACATTAAAAATAAACATCTGTAAAAATAATGCTTTACATTTTCCATTCTAAAATTAAATGCCAATCCGTTAAAAATTAATAAATTAATGATAAAATCGTCAAATTAAAAATAAATCATCTGTATTACATTTTCCATTCTAAAATTAAATGCCATTCCATGCCAATCAATTAAAAATTAATGAATTCACGATAAAATTTTCAAATTAAAAATAAATCATCTGTAAAAATAATGCTTTACATTTTCCATTATAAAATTAAATGCCATTCCATGCCAATCCATGAAAAATTAATGATAAAATTTTCAAATTAAAAATAAATCATCTGTAAAAATAATGCTTTACATTTTCCATTTTAAAATTAAATGCCAGCAAAGAAGGAAATTTTGTTATCAAGTTAATAAATATTATACCTTATCAGGTAGAGGACAAAGCAGGCATTTGTCTAAACGTCCAGGTCTGAGCAAGGCAGGATCTATTAACTCTGGACGGCTGGATGCAGCAATGACATGGACACCTGCAAATTAAATAATAATAAAAGTAAGTATACAACTGAAAAAAAAATGAATACAAAAATAGCTATTCTTTAAAAAAGGGGTGGTATAATAATTTAAGCTCATCTAAAATTTTATCCTGAAATTCTAGATAAAAAAATAAATATTATATTATATAGTATTTAATCAATTATTGAGTATCAGCATTCCATAACTAAATAAATGTAAAAAAAACTTGAGATAAATGCAGTCAAAAATACCTATTTGATGACATTGTTCATTTTCATAGCACATATTGTATGCAAACTCAACCAATCAAAAAATTCTAAAAAATAATTTTGAGCAACTTATTTGTTTTAAAATTGTCTATTAATATTATTATCCCCTAACTAAAAAAAAAAATTCATTTAGTTATATTTAAGAGCCCTATTTTTTTATACGGTAAATTTAATCAAGATTAATACAAATTTCTAGTAAGAAATTAAGTTTAAGATACAGATAAGAATGCAAATAACCAACTTATACATTTTGAAAAACATATTTCTAAGAAGAGTGTTTAATATACCGTATAATAAATTGAATATTTTTTTTTACCAATTTAAATTTATTTACATTTTAAAAATAATTTATGTTTAAAATATTTACTTAAAAATGGTTTAAATATCTTTGAAATACAACATCTTTATTAAATATATTATAGATTATATAAAGACTAACAAAATAAATATTGAAAAAATACCATCTAATGATTCAACTCCATCCAGTTGTGTTAGTAACTGATTTACTACTCGATCAGTAACACCAGTACTATCATGGCCACGTCTAGTGAAAAGAAAATAATTGGATAAAATTTTAATAAACAAAAAATTAATAATTATTGAAATGCTTATAAATATACAAAAAATCATAAAGCTTAAGAATTTTTTTAAAAAGAATTATAAAATAAATTCATAAAAAATTATCAATATAGGACTTTAGTTTCAGAAAAGCAAAAGTTTGATGTTATTACATTATAGCATTAAATACATTAAATTAAGAAAACTAAAATTTTTTCAAAAGAAAAAGGTAAAATAAAAACATTTTCAACAATTAAACTAGCACAAATAGTTGTTACATTAAAAATATTCACCTTGGGGCTATGGAATCAAATTCATCAAAGAAAAGTATACAAGGTCTTGCAGAAGATGCTCTGAAAAAGAATTTTTAATAAATTTCCAAGTAAAAGAATATTCGAAAGTATGATTCTTCAACAAACTTCATAATATCTTTAATATATATATATTAGAATTTTTAGTTTGGTTACATTAACATCCTGTTTTAAAGCAACATTATGGCTATTTTAGGATGGATCTCGTAATTTTGAATTGCAGTCAGATAGCAACTAAGACATCTGAGCTTATCCCCCCCCTTCAAACTTCCACACCACACCAGTGGGAAGATGTTTGGCCTCAACTGATTTAACATGCACCAGACCTACTTAAAAGGTGGTTCTTCAGGGAAACCGGGTCTTGAACTTGAAATTTTGTTATTCCAAAACCAAAACCTTACCACTAAGCCACCTCAGTCGAGGTGAAATTATAAATAAGGAAAATAAATAGTAATTATAAAGGTTAAATTCATCTACAGAAAATTATGTTGCCATGAAGCAACAAAATAATACTACCTTCATACAAGATAATTTAGTGTAATTACATATTGTATAATCTTAGCAGCAGAAACTATATTTTCTTTTCTATGTAACTTCCATGCCCCACCTTTTTTTCTTTGAAACATACTGATGTTAAAGCATGGATAAATTCTCCTTTATCATGAAGTTGCAAATTGCTATTATGTTCAATTATAAGTTCCTCAATAACACTGATTCAGACATTAAAAATGTCGTTGCTAAGAAATAAATATGTCAAAAGTCTACTTCAAATACAATTCAGAACAAATTCCTGCATTACATTCATCATCAATTCATTAACCGATTTAGATAATCAATATTAAAAAAAATATTTTATGTATGATAATGATTTTCTCTTAAATTATTATTCTGAAATGAATAGTTATAATAAAGAGTAAATCAACAACAGTTAGAATTCAATTTACAGTTTTAAAATTATTGAAAAAAAAAAACCCACCTCTTAAAAAGATCACGGATGGCTTGTTCACTAGCACCTATGTATTTAGACAAAAGTTCAGGTCCCTAAAAAAATAGTATTTTTATTTCAACTGCTTTTCCAAATTTACATATTAATTAAAAATATCAATATCTAAGTTTAGATCATGTCATCTCGGAATAAAACAACATTTTAATTTTGAAATTAAATCATCACAGTTTTAACCTGTATTAATATATTTAAAAGATATTGTTAAAAGAAATACATACTTTTATGCTAATGAAATTAAGACCACATTCATTGGCAACTACACCAGCTAATAATGTCTTGCCAGTACCGGGAGCTCCATATAATAAAATATTTGTTTGAGGTTTTAAATTATAGTTCTTAAAAATTGGCTTGTACTGAAAGAAAAAAAAATATAATAATAATATTTAAAATTAGTAATTCTATAACATTTCAAGAAGACTCTGCATATCTAAATCAATAACCAGATCCATATATTGATAAGAAATATAGCGGCATATCGATTACAATTCTATCTAATTAAGGTTCCACCTTGCATAAAAATAGTATTTTTTTTCTTCTGCTTCAATTATAGTAAGTGATAATATTATACACATTCCACTTCGACTCAACGTGTTAAATAATTTCACAGTGTAATAATAAAATTTATTTCTTTGATGCTAAAACTTTTTTAAATTGATTTTTGACTATATTTGCTATATTGATAACGAATATTTTTGTAATCAGAGCACCAAATACAGTTTTTCTCCATCAGCTTTACTTTTAAAGATTTAAAGTAGCAAAATTATAAAACATTTAAAACATTAAGCAAGTTATTTTTCAGATACAAGAATTACATGTGAAAAAAGTAGGGGATGGGGATATTAGCATTAACTGTTACATAGAACAATGTAATATTTTAAAAGTGAGATATTTTATTTCAAAAATAAATGCAAAGATGAAGTAGTTAAACAAAACCTGACAATGCATAAAACTGTAAATCTCATTACATAAGAAATTCATTTCAATATATATATATATATATATATATATATATAGAGAGAGAGAGAGAGAGAGATTTTGATTTAAAATCTCAATTTTAAATTTTAAAATGGCACAAAATTGGTATACTGATAACCGAAAACTGTTGAATATAGCTGTTAAATCAGAAACTTAAAATTAGTATTATGGTGCTTTTCCTTTAGCTAATTTAAAAAACATGAACTAAAATATAAAAAATTTCGTAAATTAAAAATACAGACTGAATGAAAACAACAAATTATAATAATTTGGTATTAGTTTATTGCATCCAGTTCATTCCTTTCTAATCACTGAAACTATTAAGGCACAAACACTTCACAAACATTTACAGCATTTCAAAGTTTATATACATTTTATATAAATGAACCTATTATTTAAACTAAATGCTATATAAGTGAAAACATGTACATATATCTTGGATGTAACATGAGGAAAAAATTGCTGAGAAACATGAGAAAAATTTGTTTTTTTTTTAAAGACAAAAAAAGAAAAAGGGAAAAAAAAGAAAGACAGAAAAGAAAAAGAAATTCTTAAAGAAGTAACATTTCATTTTAGTACTTATTGTTTTCCATATTTCTTTCCCAAAACAATTTTAATATTTTCTACATTCAAACAACATCTCACAGTCCTTTAGAAATTATTTCAGTAAATAAAGGTTGAAGACATCAAACACAAATGTCTGATCAAAATTTGATTTACTTTAAATTCTACATTTTAAATAAATATAAAAAAGTAAAAAAACAGTTAATTTTCCATTTAAGTAAACTTATAGAAGATTAGTAATGTGTAACTGTAATCCAATTAGAGGTTCTATTAGAGTTATCTTTTTTTAAAAAAAAAAAGTAATAAAATAAAATACTAGAACAATCAATACAAATTGTCTCATGATAAATGACATGGAATTTCTAAAAATACATTAACAGCTTCATTCACTGTATTAGGATTAAATAATATCAATTAAAATGATATTTTTGATGTCCTTTTTCACTTTTACAAAAATTATATTGGCAAACTATTGTGTTCATGAGTGTGTGAGCTGAAAATAAAATAAGAAAAAAGAAAGATAATTTAGCTAAAAAGCACAATCAGATAAATTTATCAAACAGAATAGAGCAAATACCATTAACCAATCTCAACTCCAGTAAAGCTGATCATCCATTCTTTAAAATAATCATTTCTACGATAAATAATAGATATCATTATCTCACTGTCATATAATTAAACTGCATACCTTAACTGGCCACATGATAATTTGTTGTATAGTTTTCTTCACTTCTTTCAAACCTCCAACATCATTCCAAGTCTTGTGATCATGCACTTGTAAAGGAATGCCTCGTAAAGAAGAGGGGACATATCCCTCCAAAGCCATTTGAAAGTCATCAGCATTCAGAGTTATTTCAGATAAGCCTGGGGAGTTAGCTGAGTAAAGAAATCACAGATACAAATTTCAAACATTCAAATAAAGTAAGAAAACAATTCAATAAAATCAATATTAATAATTTTTTTATATGTGAAAAGAATATATTTTTTAAATAATCATGAAAAGCTTATTATAAACATTGGGAGATTGAAATTTAATTATATACATATACTGTTTGACAGATACAATAAAATAATGAATGACAATAATATTTTACATATTTGATGATAATTATAACAAATACATTACTTTAAGAATAAATAATACATAACAAATTAAGTATAATTTAAGTGGGAAAATAAATACCCTTTGCATTGAATAATGAGAAACTAAATGAATTTATAGTAAATTTAAGAAATTATACAAATCAGCAACATATTTGAAAGAATACTATTCTTTTATTTATCCATCTTTTGAAGAAAACTTTTCATTTAATTTAATCATTAGTAGTACTGGTAAATCTGATTAAGAAATAACAGGAATAATATATTAAAAACATTTAAAAAAATTTAATAAACTAAAGTCTTTTATTGCAAGAGATAGCATGCTATTTATATAAAAAATAATTCAATTAATATAAATGTTTTCAATTAATATAAAATTATAAAAGTTTTAGAAATTTTAAATAAAAAATTTAAAAAAATTTAAACTGGTTTTTAAAAATTAATAATTATAATTTAATTAATTAAATATAAATGAGCTCATTAATTTTTATTTTCACATGAAAAACAATAATCATTAAATCCTTGCCAAGAGATGATTTGCATAATACAATTCTTTTCTCCTCTAACTTCTTTAGTAGAATTGGAAATAATCCCTAGATATTTGAGGCCCTTTGATTTCAAATTCCTTCTGTGAAGCATGAATGACTTAGACTAAAAATACTTATAGATAGCCATATTTTAATTTCGATAGCTTTATTGATGTACATACAATAGCTTAATTATTTCTATTCAATTTGTCACTGGATAAAAAAAAATTTATGCATGCATGCTAAGATATAAAACTTCAGCAGAAATGAATCATGATTTTAAAGACTTGAATATAAATTGATACTTGATAAAAACTACAAGGGGTATTGGTATTGAAAGACTTTTAGATATGCAAGAAGAAAAAACACACAATTATTTTAAAAAATGAATGACTTATTTAAAATGGAGAATCGGTTGATATCATATAAACAGACATTAGTGAAAATAGTAATAATAATATAGAAGGAGATTAAGAGCCTATAATTTACAAGAAGTTAAAAAACTGATTCAAAAAAAATCATGAGACCTATATGAATTAACAATAAGAAAAATTGGAACTTTTTGATACAAACAATACTTATATTTTTTAAAATTATGTATATTGTTTTTTAAAATTTGAACTACATTTAACACTTTTTTTTCCACTGAAAGTTAAATTTTGTAGAAGATCATTTTACTGCGAATGCATTAACTCCGCATATAGCAAGAGTTCGCTCAATATAAAAGTTGTTAATCATATTATTTATTTCATGAGAATAACAAAATAATGTTTTACCCATTCTAACCCAAGCAGCATGAGTAGCTCTGTCAACTAAAGAATCTAAATCTTGAGCAACATATCCCTCTGTTTTAGTAGCAATATTCCTCCAGTCTACTGCATCAACTGTTTTCTCAGATATATGACTTTTACTGAGAACTAAGGATCTTAAAATCTCCTGTCTTTGTTCCTGAAATTGTATGTCAAACACCTTAGAAAATGTTCACAATTCTTATTTTAAATATAATTTATTTAAAAAATGAATTTGATTAACACAGAGAGGGAATTAAAAAAAATTAAACGAGAAAAATGCTGGATCAACAATTTGATTACATATTTGCATTTTCACACACTCACCACATTTGGAGGCTGGATTTCTATAATGGTGTTGAACATATGACGCCCTTTTGTATTGACAAGTGTTGGATGAAGAGAATGTGTAGATTGAGAGGTTACAATGACTGCTACTCGACCATTGGAGAAACTGATTTTTTTCATTACATGGATAAAACCTATATATATATGATAAAAATTATAATCATAGCAGAACAGATGAACATTTTATTGAATTTTTATTTGCTCTTAAATGTACTAGAAAATAATGAAAGCAAGAAACTAATTAATAATTTCTGAAAATGATTAACATCACATTAAGGAAACAGATGGAAAATTTATTTAAGAGTAAAACCATTCACAATAAAGTACAAAGTAGCAATTTTTAAGGCTAACATTCAGCAACAGTATCGCACTAATGATTAATAAAAACTTTTTTTCTTTTAAAACCAGTTAGTAAGTCAATTATAACATAAATGAACATACTATTAACAAAATTAATTTATATCCGCTTAGAAAACAAATATATCAAAATTAAAATCCCCCCCCCCAAAAAAAAATCATACAAATGATTCCACCAATAATTCTCAATATAGAGCCCATACTATGAAGAAAGTGTCAAAATTAAAATTGCATAAATTTTAAATTCAGAACATTATTATATTCTCAGGATTTTAAGAACATCAGAAAATGGAATATTGCATTGCATTCTATTTTTTGAAGAAAAGTATGTGTAGTTCCTTTTCATATTTGTAATGAGTTGCAAATAGAAAGTTTAATAAAGTAGATTAATCATAGGTTATGATTCTCAAAAATACTGGCAATATTTTTACAGAATTTAAAAGAAAAAAAAGTCAATATGAAGTATGATAACTAAGAATTCAATTTTGATTTCCATCAAAAATAAAGTTACTTTTAGCTGGAATAAGGCATTATTCTTTGCTCTTTAAGACAATTTGATGAGAAATCATTAATATGGCATTTTATTTATATTTTTAAAATAAACTAATTACAGGAATTCTTGTGTTAAGAAGGATTAAATCAAAATAATAAAAAAAGAGAAATGACAATTGGTTGAATCTGAGGTTTACAATTGGCTTATTCTATAAACTCTTTTTACTTTTTTAAATTTAATTTTGTGAATTTTTTTTATTTTTCCTTAAAACATGTAAACAATATTTATCCTAAAATGAAATTTAACAAAACATATAAAAGAAATCTAGATATCCAAATAATGTTTTTAATGGGTTATTTTCCCTCCATGAAATTCATTCATTAAATATAATGACCTTCAATAATATATATATTTTAAAAAGAATTTTATTTTTTCAATACTATCTATTACTAATCTAATAAAAACTTATCCAATTGTCTACAAAATTATTAAGATAACTTTCATTCTATAAAATAAAACAATTATATCGATCAAAAAAGTTCTTACTTTGAACAATGTTTGAAAAATAAACTCCATCTGGCCCAATTTCTTGCTCGTGAGAAGTAGGACAACTTGCTATGTAGTCCAAATCTTCAAAAAGTAAGACAGAAGGTTGTTTAAGGACAGCCTCGGTGACAATATCATCCCACTTTTTTGCTATAGTATCAACTCTCTTTCCTGGAAACAAACAGTGTTATTATAATTAATAATTGAGCATATTCAAACTTTAATAAAATCAAGGAAAAGGGATTTATCTTTTGTTATAAATGTATTAATTATTTTTGCACTTAAAATACTAAAATAAGTTAAACAACTTCACATGAAAATATTTTTCTCACTAAGTGAAATATGAAGAATTAGTAATATCAGTGTAATATTTCTTTGGTTACAGTCGCTAGAAAAGTTTAACTAATTTTTACAAATGATCCTCCAAAAATGCACACAAAATGAATAGTATCAAAGTAACTTGATAAAAGAAATTAGCATTTCTTTGAACTAGTTTATAATTTATTTTAAAAATAGGATCACAAGTGATCACTGTAACCTAATGTAAAGACAAAAGTCTCATTTTTATCAAATATTTTGTAATTAATTTAGCAAAAATGATCTTTTCCTCCATAAACCATTCATACTTCATTTGATACTTATAAATTATTATTGTAATAAATGCATGTTGAATCCACTTAAACTTGAAAATAGAAGTTCATATATATGGTTTATCTTGTGTGTCTATATTTAAAAAAAAAAGCAACTGAACTAATTTGCATTCAAAAAATGTACAGAGACATTCTAATCTTTTAATGTCAAATATAAAATTTTATATTATAATTAAAAAAAAATCCCCAAAAGCCTTCAAAAGCTGAAAGTATTTTTCATTTAAAAGATTAAAATACATTTTAAAAAGTAAAAAGTTAAAATAACGTTTTTATGAACAGTCAGTACATCAACCAACCTTTTAATGGCAAGCAATTTATAATTTTAACAAATACATGATGAGGTGGCTTTGATAATTTTTTGCACAATCCATTAGCGAAAGCACTTTTTCCAACTCCTTTAGGACCACAGATTAATAAACAACCAGAAAATGTAAAAGGGTGGTTTGAAATGTAAGATAATGGCCGAAGTTTCAACCAAAACTCAATATTTTCCAAAGCTTCTTCTGCAAGATCCTTAATACCTCTGAAATGAAATGAAAATTATTTATTCAAAATTGAATGGTTTCAAAATATACTTACAAAAATAAAATAAATGAAGATTGTTTAAAGCATATTTTTCAAACCAAAATAATATTATTTCCTATTTTTTAAGACATACTTTCATTTACAGAAAAAAATAACTTCCTCACGTAGTTCAATAAAACGTTTTAACCTAAATGTTAAGCAGTTTCAATGATAAATGTAAACTAACTTTATTATAAACATAATTATTTAAATTCCATTACAAGAAATAGTGACACAGAACATTAATTTAATAATGCATGAAATTGCTGTTTTATATTTAGTCTTAAATACTAATTTGAAATGCAGTGGGAGGCCAGACTCTGCTTTGCAGAACTTAAACAATTATAATCTATACATAACAAACTTTAATCCCTTGAAAATAAAATAGAGAAATTTATTGCACAATTCCTTACAGAAGTAGCTTTCTAATAATGACAAATCAGAGAGTGAAATAGATTCTCCCATATAATAAATAATGGAAAATGTTGCAACTTACTTCAAAAGAAATAAATATTAATTCTTATAATAACTGCCACAAAAACAAATTTAAAATATAATATTTTGGCTATTCACTAGAATATTGTTTGAACTAAATGTGAACAATACTACAAATAATAAATAAATGTAACATAATCATACGTGATTGAAGAAATAAGATGGATGCTATTAAATAGTTTTCAAGAGAAAACGTACCCTAGAGCATCTAACTGTAATACAGGAAGTTCTCGATATAAATCCTCAGGACTTTGTAAAAAAGGACGATCTGCCATAATAGAAACGCACATCATATTTCCCAAAACAATTTGAATTTCAGATAAGCAATCAATAGTGAGGTAGCCATATTTAGGAGGAGCAGAAATAGATTTGTTTTGATCCTCAGAAACATTAGGCGATGTACTATTCACGGATGAATAACTGCTATTGAAAGTCTGGTTGGAGTTTTCTCTCAAACTAACAAAAAACAAGTATTTTTGGCCTAGAAAAACAAATGAAATAATTATAAAAAGATACATTTTTTAAACTATACCTTCAAATGAGGATAACCAGTCTTACCAAAAAGTCTTAAATTGACCAAAGTTCCATCAGAAATCACAAATGAAGAATTTTCCCTATTCTTGCCAAAAGCCCAATTTTGAAAATTTGTAAATAAAATTTCATTGGTTGTATTTGAAGGCTGAAATAAAAAAAAAACACTCACAATAAATTGGCATATGAAATTAAATAATTTTCTATAAAATAAGCTGAATTATAAAGTCTTTTTATCTAAAAGAATAAGGAATATGATAATAGCTCCTATCATTAGGCATACAGAATGAGTAGAATATTTATAACAGATAAAATCAGGTATAGAATTTATAAGCTATTTAATTTTTATGAATGAAAATATTTGAAATTACTAATTTATTTCTAACCACATACAGATTCTCTTTTGGGGTTAACAATTTTATCAATTTCATTGTTTCAGAAAAAAAAAAGTGGAACAGTAATTTACTTGAATTAAAATGTTTTGTAGATACCTGAGGATCATTAAAGGGTATATATCATTTTAAAATTTTGATCAAAGACAAGGGCAGCAATTAAACTGAATCTGACAGATTTAATAATATATGAGGCGAACAAACACAGAGGATCTTGTGAGAATCAGAACGAAAATCCATTACCCCTCCACAGATTTAAAAAATGCTCAGTAAAATAAGATACATTAAAACAGACTAATTTGCTATGATGTTGCTTTCTTCTTTTAACAGTGTTAGCGAATTTCCATTAAAAAATACATAATATTAAAAAAAATTAATCCTTTTTTTAATGTATATAATTTTTAGAATGTATAAATATTACAATACACAAGCTGAAAACTTAAAATATTAGACATTTCCTTGTAAAATAGTTTATAAATTTTACATCATAACTAAATATATATAAATATTCATTAAAAAGTACAAATTTTTTAAAAACAAATTACCATATTCATTACAGGATGAAGCATTATAGTATTTAAAGGAGTTGGCTTTGACTTAACACCTTTCATGTGCACCAAAGATGAAACTTCTAAATTTAAACATTTCTTTAATTCTCTAGGAACAACAATGAGATTTTTAGAATGAAACAGACAGGGAGGTAAATTGAATTCATCTTCCTCAGAAGAGTATACAACCATAACCGTAACACACACAGACTGGAACAGTGGTTGTTTCTCATCATTAACCGTATTGCTTCTACTTTTAGTTTTCTCATCTTTACTCTTATTTAAGCTCGTAGATGAAGAATCACTAAAACTGCCACTTTTCTGATCTCTGTTCAACTTTTGCTGTTTCTTTTCCCTGTCTGATTCAGGGTAAGAGAACTTTTGCAAAATAGCCACAAAACAAGGAGGAATTTCATCAGGACCATATATCTCAGCATAAGTACTAGCATTGATAAATACTGTAGTTGCCTGAACAACAGAAGGCAACGATTTAATTTGAGGTCTAGAATAAGGTACAACACGCAAGATAAGATCGAGGTTTAAAGGCACAAAATCTCTGTAACTATCATCAAGGGATTGGTCTTTTGCTTCATTTGCAACTGGAAACAGTGAAGAAATTAAACTAAAAGCAAGAGAAACAGTGCTTTTGTTCTCCGGATTTGATGAACTAGCATCAGAGGATTGTCGACTTCTGTAAGGAGTGCTTCTAAGAGGAGATGATCTTTTTCTGTTGCGGTTTCTTAAATGTTGAAACTGAAGATGATCAGGAGTTCTTTTTACAGTATTCCGATTGTCAGGAGTTTTTTCACTAACTCTTCCTTTAGGAACAACGTGAACTTCTGTGAATTCAGCTAGAAGGAGTGGCTTAGAAGGTGGATTGGTTTGAACTAGAAAAAAAGGTAGAAAGAATAATCCTAAGATTACATTTTTCACCATTCATATAGAAAATAATGCCTAACCTTTTATCCTCAATTATATTTAGACCACATATTTCAGTAATACTAGTTTAAATTTTCTCTTTATTTACAAGTAAAAGTTAAATAAATTTGCAGATTTATATTCTATAAAGGGAACAACACATAACAATCTCCATATTTATAATATCAACAAAGAAAAAAAAAAGAACATCATTGAATATTTGACATACCAAAATGCTTTTCATACATAACTAATAAGAGAAAGTTAATGAATTAACTAAAATTAATGAAAAAAGTTTTGAATTTTATTTTTCAAAATGAGCAAGAAAGCTGTCAACAATATAATTATGAGAAAGATGTAAATTTACTGACAATTAAATAAAGGCAAATTGTTTTCTGGGAATAACCAGCAGACCCTATAAAAAATTTTAATTTAATTTTCTAGCTATAAATTTTAAGATAAAGAAATTAAAACTAAAGCTATTTTATGATATTTTAAAACCAGTTATATTACAAAAAGTTTATTAAAAGTTCCTAAAAAATGCAGTAAGTACAATTTTATGATTTAATTTATTAAACATTTTTTTACTTCAAATCACATCAGCACAGAGGACAATGAGTACTACAAAATTCAAGAAACTATTTTCAAAACAAAATTAAGGACTTTATAAATATTTTTGTAGTAATTGCTTATTAATTTTTAAAAAGGATGAAATAAATGGATGTCAATTTACATAATCTTGCTTACTATTAAGAGTATAGTATACTCAAACATATTTCAAAATTTCTCACTATAATCTTTCATGAATATCTCAGACAGGTATTTTATAACTAGAAAATCAATTCAATATAAAAAAAAAATTCACTTACCTACTTTGACAAAAAATGTTGAATTATTGGCCCACACAGGTAATATTTGATGCTGCCATACAATACGAATTTGATTCATTAAACTGCTTTCAATGTATGCTGCATTTAATTCCTGATGAAATGAAATAAAAAGTATTCTAACCATTTTAAAACCAAATAATGATATCAAGTCAAAAATATTTGATGAATTCTACATTTATCAAAAAAAGACAAAACTGTAAAAATACAGTGGAAACTTTCACCATATAACAATAAATATATTTTTTAAAACTCAATATATTAAATTTTATGCTTGCTTCAGCATATATAACAAAATTCATATCCCCATTCAACTTATTAGCTGCCATATAAATATTCATAATTTCTACTATGACTATTTATAACATGTTTGAAGCAATTCATATAATCACAATATAATATAAAGAAATTAAAATTAAAGCCAATGTATAACAAAAGGTGTTGCTACATCAAATTTTTCTATTAAATTAACAACATAATTTAAATATGATAAAAATTCAACCATCAATTTAATTTTTTAATTATATAAACTTATTACATTCAATCAATTTAATTCTATATTATTTTTTCTTCATATAACATATTTCTTCAACTAGTTAAATTCACATTTCTCACTATTATAAAGGAATTTTTGAATCATCTGCACTCGTGAGTTAATATTTATAAACTACATTTAAAAAAAAGCAAAATTTACTATTTCAGAATAAAAATATTTCTTCACAAAAATTCTGTCAATAACTTTCAATTGTTAAATGTTCTTACATTAATTTAAAAAAAAAAAAAAAAACACCCTTAGAAATTCTGTTTTGATAACTTCAACAGTAAAGAGGAAAACTAGCTCAAATAATGACTTTTAAAATATAAAAGTGCATCATTTATATATTTATGGACATATTTATTTTGAACACTATAAAAAATTTGAGGGTTCAGGAATAGTCATTAAGGCTTTTTTTCCAACGTTAATTAAATTAAACCTCATCATTTCTACAGCTCAAAAAATACCAGGGAAGTAAAAGCCACACAGGATATAAATTAACTTGCACTAAAAATTAACTTTTTGACATTATAAATTTGTAGTTACAAAAAAATGAGCATTTAATGACACAAAACCCTCTTCATATACACATTTGCAAGATAGAAAAAAATATATTAGAAAATACATTTTTCTTTATGATTTGTATACATACTAAAACTTCCCAGTCATCTGAAGTTAATGGTTCTAAAGTTAATTCTTGAACATTTGGGATATTGCTAGTCACTGATTGCAGACAAACCTATAATGGATTCATATAGAAAAAAATCAGCAAGATAGACCTCCACAATATCATACATTCACAGATATTCAACTGCTTAGATCGATAAAAATGCAAAAATATCTTAATTATTTTCCCAACAACAACAACAAAATATTTATTTATTAAAAAATTATCCGTAAATGTTATTTATGCAATGAAAAGAATTTCCTGTTTTAAGACTGAAAAGTTTATTTGGATTAATTAAAATAGAAAAAATTCTAATAAACAAAAGCTATGTATAAAGGTAACAAAATATTGATTCATTAATGAGTGATGATAAAAATATTTAAAAAAAATTATTTCAGAAACAGTAAACTTCAATTTATAAACAGATTTATTTTTTAAAACTTCATTACAAGCCAGATTAAACCTTCTAATTTTTAAGTAAAGCTTCATAAAATCCTCCTAAATAAACATTTGTCAAAACAAAAGAATGATCTTAAACATTCTTATATTTTCCTAGATTACTATTTGATTTACTTATATTAATTCACTTCATAAAGAAAAATTCATTTAAATATTAAAACTTATTCTCATATAAGCATTTCAAATATTTACAAGATTAAAACTGATTTAAAAATGAATTATACCATATTAATAGAAATAATTATTTATATTAATAATTAAGTATTTTTGAGTTTTATTAGTATTGTTTAAAGTTTTGTACATCATATTTTCCTACCATTTATGACATACATTAATTATGGACATTTAATTATAGAAAAGAGAGGGATGTTAGCAAATACACCCAAAATTTTAGACAGAAACTACAAATATTGTTTCCATAACAAATGAATAATATAAATAGTAAAAACAAATATTCATAAATTTGATTTTCTATGGAAATTACACTTCAACATCTCAACAATAATCTAGTTTGAAAAAGCAAAGTAGTATATTTTATAATTTATGACAATATCACACAAAATTTATAAAAGGAAAAGAAAGAGCAAGAAGACCATGACTCAAATTTTAAAGTAAAAATTATTAAAGGTAGTAAAGAACTCAAATTTTTAAATCATACTTGGTAGAAATTATGATTTTATTAGTAAAAAGTATTGTAGTTGGATTTTGGTATAAGTCATTTAAGCTAACATTACTTGGAATATATATAACAGTTTACAAATATTGAAGTAATACACTTTTTGTATGAAGTTTAGAACAGCAAAGGAATAGACACAGCAGTTGTACAGAAAAAGTCAAAGTTTTCAAAAGGATTCACTAATCCAAGATAGCTGTGAAATATTCATGGATGTGAAGGATAAGAGCTTTGAGCAGTTATGAAAATGAATATTATGGTGAAATAAAGAGTTTATAAGCTTGTCATCTCTGTATCTTTCTTTAAATTATCTAAGCATGGCTTTTATTCATAAATGCCTATTTGATTAATCATGCTGCATGTTCATTGAAGACAATAGTAATTCATAAACTCCAGAATGTGGAGATTTGATTTATATTAACTCTAATATGGACTGCATATCAAATTTATATTTAAGAAGTAATTTTTAATAATATCTCATTTGAATGATTTGTAAGTAAAAGATTGCATTTAGATGATATAACTTATCATATATATATATATAAAGATACTGCTCTGCAGAGAAAATATTATTCTATGAATAAGCATCTATGAAGATTGGAGAAATTACGAATATTTCAAAAAAACTTAAAAACAAAAATCAAACAAAATCAACAAATCAACAAAACACCTAGAAATCAAAGAAATAATTAGTATTGAAAAAATATTCAAAGTAATCAGCTTTGAAAGTAGTATGATGATGATAAGACTGCATTGCTAATTTAGGAATAATAAATTAACGTTATTTCTAAGTTTGATGAATACAAACAAGAAAACACCCTTAAAATTTGTCAAAAAAAATTTTGTAGAATGTTTTGTCATTCTATAAGATTATATCCTTTTGAACAAACAAAGCTGTTGTTGTCAATCATTCGAAATTACAATACACATTTAATAACTTATAATTTATGATGGATAATTTTATATCCTTTTGTAGTCAATGCAATGTTATTTAAAAAGCATCAAAAACTGGATCACAGACATTGGGAGTTCTTTGATTATGCTAATAGTACATTACTAAACTTTGTGATTTCAAAATGCGATGAGCATCAAAATATAAAAAAATATATATTTACAATAATCTATTGAATAATTACATAATTCCAGTGGTGTAGTTAGGGGGACTAGGGGCTATAGATTGAATGGGAACCAATTTTCAGGGTGGCATGAAGAAAAAACATCATGGCACTCCAAAAGCAGAAATACTCATCAGCTATGCTATTAAAATTTTCCACAATCATGTTCAACCAAAGTTTAAAATTTGCTGGAAAAATTATTTTTTTCCACTCTTCTCATCTTACAAACAAAAAATAAAACAGTGCAGGAACTAAAATTAGCACACATACACACACAAAACCAGATCATATTCAAGATTAAAAGGGGGGAGGATATATTAATTTCAGATAACCATAAATAAAAGCTGACATTTTACTTTGCAGCAACTTGATTAAAAAATATTTTAACATTTAAATTGTTGAGCAGTACTGTAGCCTTCATGGCAACATGTCTGAAAGTCACAGATTTTTTTTTTTCTTTTCACTTTTTGTTTCACTTACACAAATTTTTAATAAATGAAAAAAAAAATTGCTTGGTTATAGATATATTATCTTATATTCAGAAACATACAGTATTTCAGAATGCATATTAAACTAATTTGAATTTGATTTGCACTCTCACCTCTTCATTTTCTTCTAGACCCAATTTGTCAGCAAATTTCGCATTTATTTTTATCTCAAGTTTATGACTATTAGAAGACGTATAAGGTAAGCAAGACACAAAAGCTTCTTTATTTTCTCCATATGTAATTTTAAATACATGAAGATCCTGCAATGAAGGTAAAATTGAATAACATTTATCAGTATCACTATTTAATATCTAAAATCCAAACTATAAATCTAATGTATAGGAAAGAAATAAAAACAACTTTAAAATTGTAATGATAAATACAAAACTAGATGCATTAAATGAAATTATTTACTGAATTTTAGTAATTTTTTGCCTAATTTTTAACAGTAGATTATGTCGTTACTCCGAAATTTAAGACAATTTCCTTATTTCATCAATCCCTTTTTAGGCAATTTCCTTTTATTTTTGAAGGTTAAGGAAGAATTATTCTGTTTAATATCTATATAATTTGCAACACAAATAAAGAAGGAAAATTAAACCATAAAGTTTAGGAAATGGATGAGTTGAAGATTTACATTTTTAATAATGTTAAAAGACTGTGCCTATTAGAAATATTCACATGCGTAATAAACAGAATCTAAGCAAAGTCAGATGATAAAACAATATAACTTTAATGTTAAACAATTCGGCAAAATCATGGATATTTAGTCTAAAAGCAAATATAATGTATATTTCTAGAAAACTAGCTGCTCATAGAAGGTGACAAGTATAAAATAAATTCAAATTGATATATTTTTTTTTTCATTAAATAAATGTTAAGTCAAGTTAAGGCCAGTCAATGATTGATTTATGAAAAAATAAAAGGATTTTTTTTTTAATGGAAATAAAATTTCCTGATTTTTTAAAATAATTGTTGTGATTAAACAAAAAGATTTGTAAAGAATGAATAGGAAATAATAATAATAAATAAATAATGAATAGAAAATTGTACAGATTCATCTGTACACATTTTTGCAATAGTTATGTTTTAAGAAAGAATTTGGATACTTAACTAATATAATTAACATACTTCTATAATTAATAGAAAACAAACTAAATTGTTATCAAAACTTCCTTAAACATATCAAAAATATCACTAACATATCTTTATAGGTATTCGCATTTCATTTTTTGCTATACAACATTTACATACTTAGAACTGCAAATTAAATTTTTGACAATTGAGTGAAAAAAAATATATAATTGATATTAACTGACAATTATAAAAATCAAAAAGATAATTAAATTAAAAATTTTGTTACCCCAGGTTGCCTCAGAAAAACAGCAGGTATATAGACAAAACATGATTTCGATGATGAATATTTTACAGTAGCTACCCGCACAGCACTTGAGAAATTGCTCATATTGGAGACAAAAAATAATGAGCTAACTGTAAATAGAAATATAAGATACATGAGAAGTAAATTTTTAAAATCATAAAACAATTTTAATTTAAAAAGCTTACTTATTAAATCATAATGTATTTCAAGATTTAAAAACATATTCTGAAAAGGAAGAGTATTATATGAACCCATTACAAAACGCTTTCAAAATTTCTTTTTACTATCAAAAAATATTTTTTTAACAACATTGAAAAAGAAATCAAGAAATAATATATTTAGAGAAAAATAATTTAACAGGTTTAAATATTATATTTAGAGAAAAAAATATCAAATGTAAAAACACTTTTCAAATGTGGTTAATTATAAATATCTTTTAATTTTGTTTATAGAACAATATCATTTAAAGGAAGTCATCAATAAATGCAACAAATTTTAATGAATTTTACTACTTTTGTTATTCAGATATTTAATCAAAATAAAATAAAACTATTGGAAGTGAAAAAAAAAATCGCATTGTTAACAAACTTTAATGCACATATTTAAAAGTTATATTTTAATATATTATATAGTATGTACATGTAATTAAGTAAAAAAAAATGTAACTATAAAAAATTTAGAAGACACACTATATTTGTAAGTCTTCAATATTTTTCAAGTTGGTTAATTGGAATAACATGTACATAAGACAAATTTTAATAGAAATATTAATGAAAATCTAGTTACTCTGAAAAGTTCTTCAATAGTAAATTTTGAAATTGATGAAACAGTAAAAAATATGTAGTTATGAAAACATCTGTTTTATATTAATTCCATCCAAAATGCAGAATTATATATTATTAAGGAAATGTTTAAATCAAATCCGAAAGCTATAATTCAATATTTTTTTTAAGAAATTTTAATAGTTTGAAGAAAGTTAAGAAGCCAAACTAAATATCAAACAAATTATAGTTTTAAAAATTAAACTTTAACGGATTCAAACATGCAAGTCATTCAATCCGTTTCAAAACAAAACGAAAACATTTCCTATATTATCGAAATTGCTTCAGTTTGGTCACACAGTTTCTGTTTACAAACTATTATTCTACTCAGTTCAGTTCTACTTAATCCTTAATAAACATTCTCAATATCTATACGAATTATGAAATATATACATTTTTGTAAATATGCTGATTCAGAAAATCCCTATTGTTTATGTTATATGAAAATAATTTACAAAGGCTTCATTGTTCATTGATACAAAATCATAATCTTATGTCAAATTTTACAATATTCACTGAAGTTGGAAGTTTACAATTACAATGAGGTTGGAATATCACGTGATTTATTATCCTGCAATGGATAATCGTTTTTTATTCAAAGTTTTATGAGATAAATGTCATGTGATCTTCAATACACTATTAAACAAATAAGAGATGAAATCAAGGTCTGCATATAAATGCACAAAGCGACAAGTTTTAGAAAAGCGTTTGCGTTAATTTGAACAAACTGATTAAAAGAGACAAAAGTCTCAATTTTATGCTTTAAAACCGTTACTTCTTAAATCTTTTTTGAATTATGTGAGAAAAAGAATGTGATAAGCAAATACAAAAAATTATTTTGCACTTTTCCGCATATTAAGAATTCAAAGGAAAATATTATAATCATCGAAAAATTCGAATTCGATATTTCAACAAATTTTTAAGTTTTAAAAACTCCATGAATTCGAAAAATACTTTTGGTAAATACATTTTTCTGTCACTCTGCTTATCAATGTATTAAGACGATAACTCAAAAAAGTTGTGATCTAAACGGATGAGATTTGGCTTGTAGTCTTATACCAAAATTTTAGTATACCAAATTTTAAGATTTGTGTCAATTTTTTGAACGATATTCATTCACAGACTAGTACAGGTGAATACATAAGAAGATTGATGCATGAAATTTCGTGTTCAGATTTAGCAGTGGAAGTGTATATTTGTATCAAATTTTGAACTTTGTCTGCGAAATAACTACTTCTGCGAATCATTTCTCTATTTGCAATTCCGTATGCATGTTAACGCGAGTGCGGTAAAACGTAACAGCGTGAATAAATGAAATTTTGAATACAATATTAACATATAAAGAGTAGATATAATATTATGAATCAAATCCTTCATAAATTGGCTGTATATTGGTCTGTGATTTTTCAGTCGTACAAATGACCTGCCTCAAAAACGAACTAATTTAATTTTTTAAAATTTTCTTTTATCATTCTGAAAATAAATATCTGAGGTTTTGTTGCCTTCATTTTCTTGCAAAGATCTGCAATTTTATACTGGAGTATACGTATATATAACTTCAAAATGATGCATCATCTCGAATGGTGCCTACAAAGAGTAATCTGAGTGCAAAAGGTTAAAACCGAATATATAAGGCAAAAGCAAAGTATTTTAGTACATTATATTCTCGGATATTAAAAAAACAACCGCGTTTTCTTGTCCGTTCTAGTTCTATTCTTCTCTGTAACCACTGAATTATAATGCGATCAGCTAAAGAAGAATTAGAGACAATATACTCAAAATCTTTACTGTCCATGATTGTGAAGATCTTCTCATCCCCGATTTCGGCTCATAGTGATGCAGGGTGTCATGTTTTGTATTATAAAGAAAAACACAGATTATTCAATTTGAAGCTCTTCCTTTCCACAGATTTAATTCAAAATTTATCCTACATGTACAATTATAAAATCGAACAATTTTTTTAAAAATTATATCGATGAGCTTTCATGCTGCTAAATATAGATTTCATTAGATAGCTCCTATTCTCCCAATAATTATCAGATTTCATCCGAAATTTAATATAAAATTACAGTTGTATTAGTAAATTTGTGTACCAATTTCATTCATACAGATTTAAATCCTTTGGATTATCCTATCGTATTTATGTTTGTGTATGCATAAATAACCAAAATAAATTCCTTTCAAATGGTTTCATCTAAATTTCAATAAGTATCGACCAATTTGTTATGCAGCTCAATACTTTTTTTTAGTTATCGCCTTCACAGACATAACTCCAAAAATTTATTTTCTGACAGAGGAAGGCTGGGAAAATCTGAGTCTGAGTTTTTTTGAAGATTACCATATATTCTTTTTTATATATATTTCGTATATAAGAAAATTAAAAAAGTGCGTTTTAAGTTTTTTACCATAATTTTGGTGCATACTGTTGCATAAAAGCTATTTTTTAATGTTTTATTAACTTCAAAAAATAAATATTTTAGTGATACAAATTTTATTCCCTTACAACAATTTCTGTCTAGTTCCCAAAATTGATTTGAAATTTTGTTTTGAATTGTATTTACATTTTGTTATTTTATATTCGAAATATAAGAAGAGAAAACATTGTAACCATTAAAAAAAAATTCAAATTTAAGATTTTGGAAAAGCTCCAAGTTTCTGACCTCCCTAAGCCCGAAAAATACATTTTTGAAATTATGTTTGTCTATTTGTCTGTGAACAAACATAATGTTTCAAGCCCGTTTTCAACCTGATAAATAAAATCTGTTGTATGGTTATTAAACGAAATTTGTAGATTTTTGTTAACCGAAACAAATTTTAAATGAAATCTATTCACAGGTATTTTATCTATATATCTCCCTGTCTGAGTTTTAGTCTTGTCATGTGACCTCCGCTCAAAATTATATATGTCCAAAAATAACCTCAACATCATCAACGCCGAAAACCCCGCCACCACTGAAAGTAGCAGTATCGACAGGTTATACTGGTATACAGGCAACGTTATACTGGTATATTAATGTAATATACTATTATATAATATATCGTCAGAGTTGTAAGCATTTCCAGAAGCTAAAATAAAACTATTCTTCTCTTTCAGAATCTGCATATTAATTCAAAATCCTCATATTCACCCATTGTTTTATTCTTTGTTTTTTCTTTAAGAATTGTTTTTCTTAAATATACCCCTCTCCCTTACCTATAATTCTTATAATAAAGCTCAATGTGTGTGTGTGTTTTGACCCTCTACAGGCCAGACCGCTGGACCTACAGCTACCAAATTTGGTGCATGTATACTTTGGGGGTCGGGAATGTGCACCTCAGAGCCCTTTTTTCGAATTTTTAATTAAAATTTGAATTAATTTAAAATAACGCGAAATTTCTTTGTTTTTCTGCTATAACTTCTGAAAATATTGTCCCAATAGCCTGATTTTTGCATCAATTTAAAGATTAAAAAATTAGCTCTCTGATGGTATCAGTGTTTTAACATATAACTTAAGCTTTTATTTTTAACGAATTTTTAAAGAAATATTTTAACCAAATTATTCAACAATATATTTCGAACAAAACAATAAAATTTAATCTGCACAAGCACGTCAGGGGAAATAATATTAGGTTTTATCAGTGTGTTGCCATCATACTGACGGAAGTTCAAATTAAAAAAAATCAACTGTTATTGCAAATTACATCGAAAAAAACTTTCAGCACGTGACTGGATTAAATAAAATAAATTTTAAATGCTATGTTTTCTAAAAAAAAAAAAATAAAGGCAAAGCAAAGGTTTCCATAATCGTTTGTAATATCTAGATCATTAATTCAATAAATCTTTACTTACGGTAAAACTGATAGAATTTATACAGGATATGCATTTAAACTCCAACCTATTGGCCGATTTGTAAAATATTAGTAATAGGCATACATATTGTTTAGTACTGTTAGCTTTGTCTAAATGAAATAAATAATTACACTATATGTAGCTTTAGTCAAACAATGCATTGATAAATAATGAATTTTAGATTTCTTCATACTTCGCTGTGTAAGCCATATTTTACAAAATAATTTTATTAATAATTTAAATAAAAGTTTCTACATCAATCAGTCTTCTAAATCAATAGTTAAAACTGACTGATTTATAAAATTAAAGAATATTATTAGGAAAAAGAATGTTCTTTTAGAACTTTCCGTCCATCATCTTAAAGAAAATATTAATTTCAAGCCAATCAATGCCCGGAATTACTTCAAGGCTAATGAATATGCGATTTAATTGAAAAGTTTAGAACGCATTACTCATGGCGAGCCAGCTGGTCGCCAGAGGCGGCTAGTAGTCAATAAATATTTTATTTGTACTTTTAAAAGAAATAAAAACTCAAGCTATTATAATTGCTTTCTAGGTTCCTCAAATCTGATCAAAAAGAAAAGATTAATATAAAGAAATGTTTATGTATAATTATTTGTATGCAACAGATGGTTTAGTTATACATGTATAATATTTATATAAATGTCTGTGGATTTGAAGAAACTTCAAATTCTTCAATCATTTTGAATATTGTAAATAAAATTTAAATTTTATTTATTAATGGCCTTGTGACAAAATTATTCTTTAAAATTAATTCTTAGAAATCACGAGCCAGTTTCAGGATGATGCTTAGGTGTACAAATCTGTACTGAAAATTCAGTTTTTTCTCTTGCTAAAAAAGCATTAAAAATGCATTAAAGCAATCAATCATTATAACTGAATGTTTTATGAAAATAAAATAATATTATTGTGAAAATCGTGTTCCTTTAGATCTTTCCGTACACCATCTTAAAGAAAATATCAATTTTAGGCCAATCAATGCCCGAAATTAATCTAAGGCTGATAATCAAATGAATGTGTTTGCGTATATGAATGAATGCGTGCGTGTGTGTGTTAGGACACTGCACACCAGACCATAATATGTAGAGGTACCGCACTTGGTCTTTACATATTTACTTTGGAGAATAAAAAAGTATACCTAGACGGAGTTTTTTTGAAATTTTAATTATTTAAAAATTAAGCTAACATTTGGAATTTTCCTACGATAATTTCAGAAAATATTACAGCACAAAACTGTTTTTTAAATCATCTTAAAAATGACTTTTTTTTTTTCATTGATAATAATGTTTTAACCTATAAATTAAGTTTCTACTTGTAATGAATTTTTAAAAGAATACTATAACTGTATTTTCCAACAATTGATTACTCACAAAGTGGAAGTAGAATTTAGCTTGTAAAAGCACGTTCAGAGTGAAGCAGTGCTTTGCAGTTATTTTGACAAAACTCAAACAGAATGATTAAATGAACTCTCATTGCAAATTAACCCGTGGAAAGTGTTGAAATGGTAGCGTAATGTTTTGTGATAAGTATTAGATGTGATATTTTCCACATCATTCCATAACAGCTGATTGCAAATCTAGGAGATATATAGTACAATGAAAAAATAATCATAAGAAATCTATAATAATTCGCTTTAAGTTAATATCGGAGTTTGAAGTTTAAATATAGTTGGATGATAAGTTATAAAGAGAGCAAGGTGCGTAATTATTAAATTGAAAATTTTAGAATGCATTACTCAAGGCGAACCAGCTGGTCGCCAAAGGTCGACTAGTCAGTAATATAGGTTATGACCTTTTGGACTATTTGTTTATCCAAATGTAATTGAAGTATTTGTTGCCTTCATCGCATATACTTCTCACATTGCAATCGATGCGTAAGCATCTCATACAGAATTAAATGTGTCGACCAGGTTTTAGTTTCAACACAGCTTAGTTTCAAAACGTTAGGCGATTCTGATTCCCAACTTATTTATATTTTATTATTTATTATATCTTATATTTTCTATGAAATCTGTGTATTAATATCGTTTCTGTTTATATTAAAAGAAAAAATCTTGTTTTAATAAAATATTGTAGTAATTTAAAATTCTTTATACAAACGAAAAAAAGTAAATAATAAACACTGTTTTTTTCAGTCAAAAACGAAGGTCTTTTAAGATTGTGGTTATTATATACGCTATTTTTATCCACAGTGAACCTTCAGAAGCAGGAAAAGCAAGCTTGCACTGGAAATTAATTAACTTGTTATTATTTTTATGAAACAGCATTAGATTATTCGAAAGATATCCGCTCATATATACGCTTCAGATTTTAATATCTAAAAGCTAGTTCTAAAGATTACTTCTTAGAGTAAAGTATAAATGATTCATCTGTTTTGGAAGTAAATTAATTAAGTAGGTATTTATATTCGTTTTTGTATTATTTTGAATAATATTACTCTTTTATAGGACTATATTTCAAAACGTACAAAAAAAAAAAAAAAAACCCGAAATTCGATTTTTTTTTTTTTTTTTTTTTTTTTTTTGTCTTTTACTAAGCGCCTTTATTATCTTCTTTCAGAAGTTAATCCTTACAGTGAGATTTGATTTTTGAGCGTGCATGTTAACGCGAAAAGTTTAATTACATAAATCAAACACAAAGCAAGATAAATACATTTTATACTCGTGCAAGTTATAATTTATAGCTTATCAAATTGTATAGTTTCTGACATTTTTGTGGAGTTATAAAAATTTTCTTGGGATTAATAAAAATTAAAGCGCGTTTTAAAGATTACTACATAAAGAAAGAAAACAAGTAAAACCATTTTTTAAAAATTAATTAGTATGCTAAAGTTTACAAAATATTCATTTTTCCATTTATTAACTAAAATACCATATATTTATAACTTCTCACTACCGTGGCTTTAACGTGCTGACGTTAATATAACATGACACTCGAATCATGCATATAAAAGATTCTGTTCAAAAATTCCCGGTCAGCTTAATATGCGAGTTACAGTTTAGCCTGTAAATCAACCCCTAGTTCCTCAACCATTTACTGTTGTTATTAATAAAGATTTTTCATATATAATCTACTTTAATATAAAATTTTTTTTCTCTAACTGAAAATTTGCGTTATTTTTTCCCTTTGTTTCTACCAAAAAAAATTATAATTAAAAAAAAACTTAAGTTTTAAGCCGTATTTTTAGAGTATTTAGTTGAATATTATTTAGAAGACATGTATAATTTCAATTAATCTTTAAAATACTCTTCAGGTAAAGAATGTTTCGTTCGTGGTAAAGTCATGCCTCTGTTACCACGCATACATAATTTATACATTCAAGAGGCCTTGCTTCTATTAGAAATACTCAAATTTATTAAAAACTGATACTTTATTTTAATAAAGAACAAATGCCAATATTTGCACATGTAAATTTAAATATTTTTAACAAAAGAATGTTTATCTTAAAAAGTGGAAATCCGGCAAGTGTCATTCCTTTCAGTGTTCGATTATGTTCTAACAGAAAATAGAAAAAAGGAGTTGAGATAAATCCGATACATATTCTCTTCCATATCATAGACAAGTCTTTAAAGACAACATCCCCGCTATTAACTATCAAAAATCGCTATTCTTGCAGAATCACTATTTGCGCGATATTCTCCCTCCCTCCTCCTCTTTTGAGAATAACTTAGATATTAAATTATTATTTATCATGAAGTCAAGCACATCCAAATACAACTGACACTGATGTGAGACTGCAATCATAGTAATAGCATACTACCACGCAGTCGTAACATCCGCTCAACTGTAATTTTACATAGAAATCTATTTCAAAACACGCAAACGATTTTTTTACTCTCAAATCGATGTAGAATTCTACTTCTCTCTGGCTGTGTGAAAGTAAATAACCAGAATAATTAAAATATGCCAAACGAGATTTTCATCACTATCACGTGAAATTTGCGATGAAAGTCGTATTTATGTATCTTATTCTTATCTTATTATGTATCTTATTATGAAATTCTAGACAATTTTCTTTAAATGCAAAAATATGAAACAAACAGCTGGGAATTAATTATATTTAATATTATTAAATTGTCTCATTAAATGGCCCACATTTTCTGAATAAATATTTTTTATATTTAATTATTTTTTAAAAAAAAGATCGTTAAGTTTATTTTACACCAAGAATCGTAAGAATTTTGAGCAAATATTAAAAGTTTAACGAACAATAATATAAAAACATAAGAATTCTGGATGAACATCTAAGTTATTGATAAAAGTTGTAATTAAATTTGCAGATATTTTTGTATTTTTATTTTATTGTGCGAAAGACTAACCAGTGCACTCAAAAATCATTACTAGCAAAACAGATTTCATGAAAATAAACAATATATTTAATTAATTCTGGAGAAAATTCGAAAAAAAAATTATATTAAAAATACTATTAACATAAAGAGAAATGTCAAATTTTATAATATTTTAGGTTAGAAAATTTTATGGGTTTAGGTTAGAAATTTATATATTCTTAATTAGGAAATTTATATTAGTAAAAGGCTAGAAATAGAAAAGTGTATCAATTTTTTTACTAATTTTAGTGGAATCTATAGAAAATAAAGGAAATGTGTAGTAAAACTAATAGAATAACTGAAATATTATAAAATAGTATACATAATATGTTTATCAAAATTTGTTTAAAATTATTTTACTAATAAAGTCATTAATGCCAAGTTACAAAAATATTTAATTAAAAATGTTAACGATAATTAACTCTACGGAACCAAATCTTCAGAAACAACTAGTTTTAAATAAAAAATATCCTTAAACAAAATATTGAGGAAGAGCCATTAAATTAGCTGTTCAAAAATTTAGAAAATATTTTTGTTTCTTAGATTGAAATGCTCTATATATTGTAGAACGTAATTTGGATTTTTTTAAAAGTGTATTTCTTAAAAAAACAGAGACCGGAAAGTAAACAACCTATATTTTATTTCACTTTTTCTTAGCTCTCTTTCATTAATTTAAACATTATAGTTTTTTTTAAAGAGGACAAAATTTGCAAGTTTTATTTGAGTGCATGATATAAAATATTCTTGATTAAATTGATACGTCTATTCTTTTATAGAATATTTCATTCTTCTATAAATTAAAATTCATATATCTTATTGTGATTTCATGTAAAACAAATGGCTATTTATGTTTTCTTTTAACTACCAAATTATTTAATTTTTTTTCAAAACATTCGATTTTTTTTCAAAAATAAAGTCGACAATCATTTTTAGATATATGGCTGGGAGATTTACATAAAAAAAAACTGCTTTATGAAGCAAATTTTTTTTGGAAAAAGTCTCTCTTACAAATGTCTTTCTGCACTTCAAAGCATAATTACAAATATAAAATATATAATAACAATTTTAAACAACATAAACTTATAAACAGATATTAAACATATAATTGTTTTCTCAAATGTCTGCATAGGCTGTATGATGCTTTGCTTTATGTTAAGGAAATCTGTTTCTGTTCGTTATGAAAGCGAATGAATAAGTGTGTACTTTAGATCTTTGCGATACAGATTATTTGATCTAGACATATGAATGCTTTGGAGAGTGGAAATGTTAAACCCAGGAAGATTTTTAAAATCTTAAATATTAAAAATGCAGTAACAATTTGGCGTCTTTTTCGTTATAAGTTTCGAAATTATTGCAGCTTAAGAATATTTTTACGTCATGTTAAAATTTTTAAAATTATCTTTCCACTTTTGCTGAATTATTTTTGTATATTATTTTTATTAAGTTTTTTTTAATTTATGGGTATTTTTACAAATACATATTTTATTGTATTAGTGATGCCCATTGTTGCTATTATCATTTCATCCTTTTTTCCCAACTGTTGATGATCGAGATATGAAGATTCGGCTGATTTTGTAACCTATTATTCGGCTTATTTGATAACCTGTGCTCTTTGCTTACATTGGACATTTTTGAGCAATTTTACCTGTCTTACTTTAAAATCGTTCTTTTTTAATACTCATGTGTTCGATACATTTCATGTGGTTTCAATAACTTACGTCTGCTTTTAAAATCGTGTAATTTTAAATGTCTGTTCTAATTTTATCATATGCTTGGCGCAGTTTGGCCAAGTGTGGCTCTTGTGCCAATAAGCCACACACAATCAAACAACCATCGGCTTATTTTGTATGTTGAGTATTTCAGTAGAGTTATCCTTAAGTAAAGTACGCTAAAGTAAGGCAAAAATTTTCATTTTTAAAAATTGGTGGAAATATTTTGTACAACCATAAATCAGTGCTTCCTACCATTAAATTATAAACCTGAAATGAACAACAACAAAAGAACTAACATAAGTGTCAAAGACAAAATTGACATTCTTAAGAGACAAGAAATTTTTAACTAAAATCAAACTACGCAAAGTCTCGATGCATTTCAAAATTTCATAGCCTTTTATTTGTAAAAATTTTGAGAAATCGTTAGCTTTTTGAGATAAAGACGGTAATAAATTATATTTCCTATAAGAACGAATATAGTGAAGAAAATTCTCGAATAAATACAGAAACGAATCAAGCCCTTGATATTCTAAACATGGTGTTCAGCATTATACAATAGTTTTTAAATAATATAAAAGCACGAACAATATATACGTGAACTTTTAGGAATAATTTTCAACAAACAAAAATTAATTAATTTTTTATTGTTAATTTTGAAATAAATTATAAATGATTCTGTGATAAGTAATTTTATTCTTTCTCTTGATGTGATAAAAATGTAGTTGATTTTACCCAATTCATTTATTTTTTTCAGTCGGTTAATGTTATCAAAATTTTTAGCCAAAAAGATATATTTGAAACAACGGCTACTGCATTTAGTTATTTGACAATACTTTATATCTTGCCCGCAATATTCATAGCAAATCAGTTCAATTTCATTTTCAACTCAAATAATAGGTTTATGTTTATAAAAGCACTTCAGGCGTGACTTGGTATTTTTTATTTATAGAATAGGGCTTTTGCAATATTATACTGAGAAAACTCTTATATAAACCTTGTTTTGCAATATTATATTGAGATTGCTTTGACAATAAAGTTATAATAATATAAGTTTATGTTTTTTCTTAAAGCTAAAAATACTTTTTTTTTTCGGTTTGTAAATGGAACTGAGATTTAAAATTTTGCAACAAAAGCAGCAAGAACTTAGAGAAAACTGCAAATTGTTACAAAATTTATTATTTAGTTTACTGTAAAACAAAATATTACTTGAACAGATTTGTGTCACAAGAAATAACTAACTCATTCTACATGCTAACATTTGAAGCATCAGTGATTCATAAATCTTGCATGATTACATTTTCCGTGGCATGACGACCAGCAAATTAACAAACAAGTAAATAGCATTTCGTACACTTTCGATAAAAATTATTTGTACATGACTAATTGTAACTGGCAATTGAAAACACGAGTACACATGAGTGCAGAGTTTATTTTCTTGATTACAGGTCAAAGCTAAACTTCTGCTTTTTAATCTATTACTTTTTGTTTTTTTCTTTTCATAAAGTTGTTCTGGAAATCTTCATTCTTTTCCTTTTCCATCTTCTTTCACTGTGATGTTGTAAGAAGAAAATAGATTTTTCAAACACTCCTGAAAAAAAAAAAAGATGTTTATGAAAATGATTTATTAGAATTTCAAAAAAACAAAATTTCCTGAGAGAATAATAAATTTTTAATCATTTAAAAATATTATATTTTATTTCATTTAAAAAAACGCTTAGAAATTTAATAGATATTTTTAAAAATTGCTTTTTATTAATTGTTTAGCCTTTTTACTTTTCACAAATGTGGGTGTGGTGGGTTTTAATGCATTAGTCCACTGGTTTAGATTATTCGTTTGTTGAATGATTAGAAAAAGAGGATTTTTACAAATGAAATTTTATTGATGAAGAATTAATTGCAATGTCATGGAGATTAACAGTATATATGTTCAGTTGCTCTTTTCCACCTACGCGTGGCATCTTGAGCACTTGCAGATGAATTCTTTAACACAAGAATTCCAGTTTCGACCCTTTTAAATTCCTAAAATATCGTCGACACTTTCTGTCAGCAGACGACAACGAAAGTGACTTCACTTCAAGGTTTCACATGATTGGTTAAATTTCGTTTGCGGACAATATTTCCGACGCCATTTTCTAGCTGGTTAGAAAAAGTTGTCGATTATGAAACTTGCTTGACCTGTTCTGAGGGTAGAAATAAAAAATAGCTGACGGAAAGTGCAGACGATATTTAGCCGTGTGATAAGGCCTTAAGAGGATCATGTCTCAATGGTTTCCGGCCCCGACCCTTCTCGGCGGACGGACGTCTCCTCTTGGTCTAGGGAACTCTCTGCAATCTCCCCTCTGATTGCTGATTGACACCGGAAGAAGAACTGAGCGCCATCTCGTGGAATTAATTTACCACACATATAAAATATAAAACCAAAAATATTTTGTAATCACCAAAAAATTCGATCTCTAGATCTTGACAAAACTTCTAAATTCACATCTCCCTGTGTAAGAAAAGCATAATTTTTGGGAATTTCATTTGTCTTTTTCTCTGTTGATCCCTGAATTTGATAATTCAGAAATATAATAAGTTTGACAAATGAAATTTGGTATATGACCAATAGACCGATTTGTAGAACTTTTTTAAAAATCAAATTTTGAATGAAATCCATTTATAGATTTGATCTGTCTAGCTGAATATGAGTTAAAACAATAACTGCAAAACGGACAGAGCTAGATGGATAAAATTTAGTACATAAAATGCAGACTTGAATCAAATTTGGAACTAAATACTAAATGGATTGATTATCTTTCGAGCTGTGCTTTTATAAGCATGTAAACACGATAATTAAAAATTGCAATGACTTCAATAAATGAAATTTGGTATGTGATCTTGTGATTATAGATGTAATTTTTGTGCAAAAATAGTTTCAACCGAATGGAAAAAAAAAAAAAACGCTCAAAATATATATTCATTTTTTTTTTGGTACTTATGAAATTAATCGCCAAAATTGGCAAGCAAGACAGTCTAAAAAATACAAGAATCACACCAAAGATTGACTATTCTTATCAATTATCTCTGTAATTAAAACACCAACTTCTTTATTTTACTAAGAAACACAAACATTCATGAGTAAGACTCTGAACATAAAATTCTGAGCATTAGTGACATTCACGGTTTTGTATAAATTCTATAATTTTTTTCCGGTGAGAGGGGGAAAACCCCCCGAAAAATTGTTAGAGAGAATGTGAAAAGGTTTGAGAATGGTTTCTCTCTTTAGTTCAAATCTGTTTTTGATGTATTTTATTGAATTATAGATGTATGTCAGATAAAATTTTGCGTAGAAAAGAAATATCTAGGTATTTTAGTTATCTACGTTTAGAATTTAAGTATTTTTAAGGAAAAAATGTGAAATATCATTTTAAAATTTTAAAAATTATTTTAAAAGTTGATAATAGCTCTTTTAATTGAAATTCCTTCAGAATCATTAGTTGATATTTATTTTTTTGATTATTAAAAAATTAAACAATAATTGCGTTGTGAATAATAATATCTTGGTTAATTTATGTTTGATTTTGCCTGCTTTCTGATGGAAATACGATTTCCTAAGCAGAAAAGAATCACGAATGAATAAATAAATAAAATGACGAGATTATTTACTGATTGAAAGATGCTGAGTTATATGGGATTGATATCATGAAAACAGACAAGATTTAATCGGTTTCTTTATTCGATCATTATAGCTAAAAGCTGAAATAATTTATACCAACAATTGGGATATTTTTGTTGTAACAACTTTTACAAAATCACAGATATGATGCAGGTTATAATTACTTTAATTTCTTGGTCGAATACTTATTTTTCATAATTTTAACAATGCATTTCAAAATTGCACATTTTGGGAATATCACTGTACTTATCTATTTTTAAAAAAACTAATACTTGAAGAGCAAAACATATGGCCTACTTATGACCTTGAAAATTAATCCCCATGGATATGACAAGATGTGACATAACAATGCTTTCTTCGTGACCTACCATTGTGTAGTACAAGATACGTTCTAATGCGCACATGATGTAATGAGAAATTAAAAGCTAATTTTCTGTAGAAGAAAAAGTTTGTGAGACAAGCGAAATATTCATCTGTCATGATAAATGTATAATTTTCAGAACATACATCTCATTTAATTGGGAACCCCAAGGAAATGGTTTCACGGATTACTTTTTTAAGATAACATCATGGCGTCTCTAGACAATAATTGTGACACGCTAACTCAGAAGACAAGGAAAAATTGCTTATAATTTGTCACTTTTATTTTTACCACTTTTCGATATTATTGTTCAAACTATAATTTCTGTCGTAGTAACGTGTTCAATTTATTATTGCGTGGTTATTTGAGGAATGTTTTTGGTATAAAATGAGAAGTTTGTTCAATTTGTTAATACAGTTCAAAAGTTATCTTTTAAGGTAAGATTGTGAATTTCTTTAAATATGGCTTTCTCAGTAATTTAGATATATCTTTTTATATATTCATAGTCTTAAAACAACAAAACTTTGATACAAACTTTAATTTGGCTAACCTATTAATATTCAATGAATCAATTATACATCGAAGTATTTAAAAAAAAAGATTTTTTTTTTAAATATTTAAAAATGTTTCCAAAGAACTCTATACCCATATGAAACTATCCCTTATGAATATTCGCTCGTGCCACGGAAATTCGTTATGACAATCAATTTAAGAAAAATGGAAATCAAACATTGAAAATTTTTCAATAAAATAGCATTTAATTATAAATATCAACTTCCACTTGCTGTGAATTTTATATTATTTAATAAATAACAAAGCTTCCAAATTTTGAATAATTTCTTTAAATGTTTGGTTCGGTGTTTAGTAGCTAATTATCATCGAACAACTGTTTTGGATATAACAAAAATATGAGGCAAAGCTAATCTTAAAACGTGTCATACTTTAATAACATGCAGAATAATCGGAGAAAAAACACCCAACTTGGTCAAAAATGTTAAAATGGCTGTTATGAATAGCTATAATTTATAATTCTATTTTTCCTAAATTAAATTGAGGAATGTAAAGCTTTAATATTCAATTTTTAATCAAGAAAATATTCAATAATGTAATCAAATGAAATATCTAGTGTTAAACCAGAGGGAATAGCCTTCCCAACACTTTTTCGTATACTGTTTTATAAACTTGTCATGCCAGAGAATGCCTTGTATAGATAGCACTGGCAAACAATAATTAATTTTAATTATTAATATTAATATTAACTTTTAGCTTAAATTTAGAATTTTTACTGGATCTGTTCGTGCCATCCTTAGCGGGTTGTTTGACGATTAATCTCTGCCTGTGGTTAATAGTATACGAAAATGGAATTTGTGTTTTAAATCTATTTTACTCAACCGATTAAAATAAAAATAACAGAACAAATTTGATGATTTGTAGAACAAAATCATCAAATTTGATATTTTTAAATCATTGCTTTTTTTGAGTTATTACGTACATGTTGATGAAAGTATAGAACGTCAGACGATCAATGCCTCGTTGGATTCGTTTCAAAACTTATATCTAGACTATAGATCATAGGTTCCCAACCTTTTTTGAACTGGTGCCCCATTTTTTAGTGAATATTTCAATACCCCCCCCCTTCCAACTATTCCAGAGAAATAACAGTGTACATAATACTTAATGAAAACAAGAATTAAATAAAAAAAAATTACTAATAGATAGAATATTGTTGGAATAGAAACGCGACTGAATTTCTTCTTTATTTAAAAAAGTTTTAGCTTGCCTGTCATAAGGACAGACAGGGGTTTTGATGATGCGAAATTATCCATAATAAACTATTGCTTTCTAAATAAGTAAATTGACAGTTTCAGGGAACAATCAAAACTCATATTTAATTATATTAAAAAGTGATTTTACTAACACTCCAAGACATCGAATTTCTAATTTAAGTAAAGAGAAGGCTAGATTTGTTGCGTTTTAAGGAGCTTGTTAACATCAGGCTCGATTTCACTTAAAAAGAATCGTAAGTCGCCGCGTTCAATAACATAAAGCCGATTTCTCTTTTTCGTTACTAATAGTGCTACAGCACTAAATCCACATTCTACTAAATATGAAGATGGGAATGCTATCAGAAGTAGTTGAACCATCGACCATAATCCTGAATGCAGTTGCGAAATAGACTTCTGTAGCCAAAATTCTTGGTAGCCATTTTTGAAATAAATTTTCAACTCCTCATTTGTCGTCAGTTCTATTAGTTCTTCTAACTGCGGTGATCCTGCTGTGTAGACATTGGTAAAAGGATCCAAAACCCAATCTGGTATATCCATGATTAAAATGCTCTGGAATCGTTCCTTGATGTCATTGTAGACTATATTTGGTTAATCTTCCAGCGCCCCTTCGTGCCATATCAACCCCCCTTAATTTTCTCTGGGTCTTTCACTGCCCCCCTGAAAACCTAAAACTCCCACAGAGGGGTGTTATCTTCCACGTTGGGAACCTATGCTAGAGATGTTAAATCTGTGTACTGAATCTTATTTATCAAGTTTTCTACGTTTTGTATTTATCTAGTTAACTTAAAGCTGAACAGTTGGAGGGAGAGTTTCCTCTGAACAAATTTTATTCGAACACAGGGAGAGTTAAAACATGGAGAATATTCAAAATCTGGAATTCGAATTTTTTGACGATTATTATATTTTCTCAATACTACGTATTCAAGAAAGTAAAAATGGTGCTATTTAAAAATAACATTTATTTACCTTGCTTATTAAAACAGAAAGATCGTGTACAACATGCATCTCCTCTTCAGATTCGTCCTGAATATCGTCCATGCTCTCGCTGCGATCATTACTATCATTCTGATTGTGTTGCTCCGAGTCATGGGATGAATCATGACCATGATAATTATCTTCGAACTTTTCAACACAGCTGCTAACCTAAAATGATTAAGATAAATTTAAGAATAAGAATTTAAGAAATTTAATTAAGAACAATTTAAGAAATTTAATTAAGAACTATTTAAGAAATTTAATTAAGAACCATTTAAGAAATTTAAGAACAATTTAAGAATTTAAGAACAATTTAAGAATTTAAGAACAATTCCTATTTTCTGGTTAATTTTTAAATATTTACGTAATCAAATTTAATTTACTGATGAATTGTAAACTTTAAAGAGAAAAAGTTAGAACCAACGTAAGTTTTATGCTTTCAAAACGGGAGATTCACTGAGTTTGAGAGGATTCAACAGTTTTTAGGAATTCTCGGAAAATGAAAATCTTTGTGTTTTATTCAGTTGAAGTGATTTATACCTGAATTCAAATAGAAATGCGTTTATTTTTTAAAAAATTAGTGACGTTAAATAATTAATTTTAAAGGAATGCATACATATGTATGTAAAACTTTCTTTGACGAAATATTTCTGAAACTCTTAGAGAATTTATTTTTTTTTCATGGTTTTTTTTTTAAATGTCATATTCTTTTGAAATATTTTATCAAGATGTCTTACAAATGTAAAGAAATTCCAGAAACTTTCTGTATATGAAAAATATTCTTTGAAGAAATAGGCCAGTAGTTCTTTAACAATTTTTATTTTTCGTGATTTCGTGAAATTTACAATTTTTTAAGCTTTTTTTAATTGAAATTTCTTTGTTAAAATCATAATGACCGAAGCAGAAGTTAAAGTGAAGCTGGAGTTAGAACCCTTAGTAAATTATTTTCAACATATTGCATACGTATATAATAGCGATTAAATCTAACATATTGGAATATTATTATAATTATATTAATAGTCCTATTACATTTTACTTACATTTTGAGCGTATGTTGGGTTCGCGCACATTTCAGTGATAATTTCGCAGTAATCACATGCTGGCTTCGTTCTATTGAAGTATTTTGCCCCACAACTTTTCCACACTATTTGCACCTAATAAAAAAAAGTACTAAAATTTTTTTAGCATAAAAACACAGCATAAAAGTGCATTTTGTTATTTATTATCTTTTTTAAATAAACGATATAATTCTTTTTTCTATACTTTTCGACAAGGGAGTATTATTCTGTACTTCAATTATACGCTGGAATCGTGTAGAATTACAAACATTTTGATATCAAAACATTTAATTAGTCTAAGTTACAGTTAATTTGAAAGAAAAAAAAGAGCAAGAACATGCATAAGTTCTAATATAAAATGAAACAACAATACATATTCAGATAGGATTTGTTCTTAATTAAATATATATATATATATGCAAATTCACATAGAGCAGAATTCAAGAAGATTCATCTATTGATTATTTCTCCGGACGACGACGAAGAATACAGAAAAACACTTAGTCGAAATATTTTGCTGTATGATTTTGAAGATTGATTCTTTCGAGGAATTTCTATAGATGATTCTATTGTTGTTTCGAGTATTGCATGAAATAATTTCAAAAATGTTGGAATTCAAAGGAATTAAGATTTTTTTTTCTAAAGCAGTTTATTCAATTGAAATTTAAATTGTTAATAGGTGTTGTACAATTATAAAAATGTAATTTGAATCTCTATCAAATTACAAGATTAAAAGTAGTTATATATTTTTAAGAAGGATCAACGACAAAACATGGATATTTTCTGCATTATAAATGTAACCGGACTGTCAACTGTCGCCCAACATGTTAAATTAACCGATTTTCATTTAATAGATTTAATTTTATTTGAAAAGAAACCATATAAGAACAAGATGTTATCAGAAACAATACCAGTGCAATTTTTTGTATAAATTATAGTTCTTCAAATACGTAAATTTGCCTTGTCATTGTACTCGCTTTATAATTTTAAAATCATTTACATGATGACTGCGTTAAAAGCTTGAAATGATAAGGTTATTAAAATTATTATCTCATTTTAAATGCTACACTATCCACCAACTTGCACATTTATTAAGCCTATTTTATACACAAAGACATTTTTAAAAGCTTTACATAATAGATAAAAATGTTCAAAGAAACAATGACAGCATAGATTCTCGTCTATTTGTGCTTTCAGACACGTATTACGAGATCGTTCGTGTCGAAATAATAAATGAGTATACAGTACTTTTAGCAATATTATACACTCAGCGGAAATAAATCTGATACTAAGTAAGTATAAAGAAAATATTTTATTCTTCTTATAATGAATATGTATTTGAAACGTGCTCCTTGTGCACATTAAAAAAGGAATTTCGAATGATATTGTTACTTCGAAAGTTAAATTACCTCCAAAGGCATCATTTTCATACATTTTATCAACTCTCCACGAAATTTTCCGTCATCAACTGAAAAAAATGCATGTAACAACGAATCAATTATAACAAATGAAATGACTTAGACAGTTAAGTAAAACAAAAGTGATTATTATACAAATGGAATAGAATAGTTTGCCTCAGAAATTAAACTTTTAATTGTATAAGAAATGTATATATAATAGAAAAGTCATGCTCATGCGTTATACATTAAATGAGGCCCACCAAATGAATTTTAAAATTCACAGTATATCTGGCTCAAAGAGAGAAATCGTGATGTATAATAGCAGGCAAAACAGATATTAGATAATGGAGATGCCGATTATTAGACAATGTTATTAAATATACTTCTCATGAATAAACTGATATTACTGAGGAATTAAAATTTTTTTTTTTTTAAGAAAATCAACCCTTCTTAGTTTTTTAAATTTTTTTTACTCAGTATATTATATTTTGTTTTCTAATATTACATTTCTAATGTACTATACTTTATGATATTCTTACTATATTCTTAATTCCTATTCTTATAAATTTCTTAATATTTATTTTTCCTTTTTTTTTTTTACTTTTTTCATAAATAAATGGCAACGTAACACTTTAAGCTCTTATAATTTTTCTCTTTTTTTGGCAAAATTTCTTAATTTGTCAACATTTTTAAAAGGACAAGAAATATTTCAAAATTTTCATTTATACAGGTGAAGAAACAATGACTTACATGATTAAGTTTCCAGTGGATTTAAACAGTTGAGCTTTAAAAATCATTCATTATTGAAAGAAAAAACATCAGATACTTAATTATATTGTCTAAATAATGTACTGAATTTATAAAATTTCAAAGATCACAAAGCTTAATAATGCTTAGTTAGGAAATTAGTAACTGCAGTTTTGGCTTGTTTCTGTAAAACATTAAGGATTTTTTAAATATAAAAATTGATTATGGTATTAAAAGTATTTTGAGGTTAATCGATTGTAGCTAGTTCAATTTTACTTAGCAAATATTGATGTAGTTTAAAATTATAAATCTTTCTTCTGAAAAATTATAATTTGTTCAAGTTTGAATAATTTTTCTTCCGATTTCCATTTCCTTCTTTAAAAACTATAGCCATAATAATTTGGGTGCAATTTTAACAATCAATTATTTTATATTAAATAGTCGATGATCATTAACAATAATGAATTGAACGCTATCATACAAAAACTTTAATTTAAACGATATTTAAACAAAAATACTTACTTTTATCACATAGTTTTCCATGTATCTGATCGGCTAATTCTATGCTGCTAGCCGTTAAGGCAAAGAGCACCAAACCGAGCTGATAAAAGTAAATTCTGTTTCCGAGCATCCCGGTATATTTGATGGCCATCTAAATAACACCATGAGGTACTATGTTGTTTTAGGGTAAAGTAAATAAGTCTCGGAAGCTTATATACTGATTTATTCAAAGGTCTAAAACACATGGTTCCTTTTATTCAAGGCCATTTGAGTGGCCATTTGAAAATTAGAACAAAGCTGGAAACTTAAGGGGGTGTACAAAAATCACGAAAAAGATTCGTTACTAAAGATAATTCCATAAATTGCCCAACTTATATAAAAAATAATATATATGATATATATGACCTTCTATTTATTTACACTTATATGCAGACAATCAAATTCTATCCTTTCTTTAAACTTGACTCTAATTTTCTATCTAAAATTTAAAAAACAGTTATTTATATTTTCATAACATTTGGATTTTTCAATTGTGTCTGCGACTTTTAACATCCATTCCCGATTTTAGAATTGAAATTCATATTTGTCGTACTCATGTCGACGGATCACTAAATCTTGTATCATATTAATATCTATAAAAATTAATTTATTCACAGAGATATTGAACTTTATTTCCAAAAAAATATTTTAATTCTATCGTATCTTTTTTGAAATTTTTTATTTTATATATATTTTTTACTATTTCGTTTTTTAAACTAATATATCTATATCATGTTAGGCTTAACCATGAAATTACATATAATAGTAACTGATTTCTATCTTCTTTTGTATGCACAGATAAAATATATCAAAGCTCCATTCCTTATACCTATCTTGAGGTGTGCCGTTGATTTTCAAGTATAATTTTCTACCTATACGGCCATATCAATTGATTTTTTAATATAATTATTATTTTTATTATGAAATATGAAACATAAAATTTCTTTGAAATTTCCAATTCCAAACTAGACATACGTTCTTATTCTCAACTAGATTTAATAATAATAATAATGAAAATATAGTATTTTTAGCTGATTCAAGCTCAAAATTATCAGTTATTATTACATCAAAACATTGAATGTAGAAATTGTTGTTGTATGGATTCTCAAAGATTATTGTATATATGGAATACTTCATCTGAAATTATATTTCCCATTTCTGCAGAACTAAGATATAGAAAAGGAATTTACAAAATTAATTTTGCATTTCGAAGAACGATTCTTTTAAAAGCAAAATTAATTATCATCCTTTAAAATTTCACAATTATATCATATTCAGGCAAAAAAATTAATTTCATACCATTTAAAATACCACAGTAATTGAAATACGGGGCAAAATATAAGAACA
>JAPMOQ010041230.1:759266-805482 GCA_026543055.1 Argiope trifasciata
AAAAAAAAAAAAAAAAAAAAAAAAAAAAAAATACGAAAGATAAAAGTGATACAGTCTTTTGGTCCTAAGGAAAAGCATTTAATGAAATATACTTATCGCTCCATCTTTTAAATAAATAAATAAAAAAGCATTTCTATCTCTTGCCATCAAATCTGACCGAGATATGAAGTTTCAAATATCACTATATTAGATCAATCAGCAATTTCATACTTTTTGATAACTGATACTAATTACAGCTCAGTTTCTGAGCTTCAATCAAAATATTTTGGAAAAATATATCCTTAATTTTTTATAGCAAATTAACGTCATTTTTTATAACTTAAAAAAAAGGACGGATTTATATTTATGCATTCAGTGTCTCAAGCATTTAAGAACTGTCGATAAATTCGAAGAATGATGAAATTCTAATGTTTCGAAAGGATGAAATATGCATTGTCTCATACAGAAAAAAAAGATAATCTTTGGCACAAAATGTGTGACAACCGTAAAACAGTTTTTGACAGAATAATTTTGATTGTAATATCATTTAAAGCCTAAAAACTACAGTCAGAAATAAGAATAAGCTGGTCTGATATTTTTTTATCTTCTCTTCTACGAATAAAAGCTATTGTAACTCTACGAATGGATTTTTTAAAAAATAGTCTTTTCTGTCAGTAAATATAAGGTAAAACTATAAAAATAACAGCAGATTTTCTAATCATGAATCTAGACGAGACTATTCCATGATCGGTTTTAAGCATATAACAATATGAAGGGTTTGGCTGATATCTGAGAAATTACAAATATTATCAAACCAATTAGGTTCATGCAACAATCTTTTAAACAGATTAATTAGTGGAAGTTACAGGGTGATCAGCGAATACGCCCTGATTTCAAAATTAAATATCTCTACAAAAAAGATCGATAGAATTATGCGGTAAACTGTACGTTTATTAGCAAAACTGTAAAAATAGTGCACAAAATTTAGAAAATTTAGTTACAAAAGTCGTTAATAGATAACGCTCTGCGCTGAACACTCTTTGAAAGGAGTCTTTAAAAAAAAAGCACAATAAAGTGATGTGGTCTTTGCAATCAAAATACAATTTTTTCAAAAGGTTCACTGTTCGAAACAATGAGGTGGTGTAATCGAACCATGAAATTTGACATCACGTCTTGCAATGTCTCAACCGAAATAGAATCACATGCAACACTAATCAACGATTCCAGCTCACCTAGAATGGCGGGATTGTTACTATAGACAGTGTCTTTCAATGCTCTCCACAGAAAGAAGTCACAAGCAGTCAGTCACACTGAAAGCGTCTACGGACATTGTGATTAGAGCGCCATCTGTTAACGATTTTCGTAACTTAATTTTCTAAACTTTTGTAAGGCATTTTTACAGTTTTGCTAATAAACGTACAGTTTACCGCATAATTCTATCGATCTTTGTTGTAGAGATATTTAATTTTGAAATCAGGGCTTATTTGCTGATCACCCTGTATCTTTTCGGAATTTTCTCCCATAAAGGTATAACTCTCTTTTTTTCCCTTGTAAATATTAAGATCTTTGAACATCAAAAGTGCTCAGATTTTTATTTTCAGAATCTCACCCATAAATGTCTAATGATTCGCAATATAATGATAATGGAGCATGCACTCTAAATATTTTTGTCTTTTAGTCCAATTAGATCCAAAATTACATGCAAAACTGTAATTCCAGAAAGACCACATATCTATTTAATATAGTTAAATCATTTTGTTTTTCAATTGTCCTTTTTACTTTCATGCTAAAATATAAAACGCATAAGGCACATGGCAATTTCTTATCAGAATTGTTTTCTAATTAGACCCGTATTTATATTTTAGATTCTAAATTTGAGAATCAATTTTTTAAATTAAGTTCTTAAAGTTTCGTATTTATTTGGATGAAAATAGACAACATTTAAGGTGGGTTCACACAAGGCTAATTATTGCGCGCAACAGAAGATCACGCCTACTTCCAGAAAATCACGTGACCACAACAGGACAATGGCAAATGATTGTCCCGTCTGGACAAACGTTGTTCATTGCCCCAACGTCGTTGTCTCAATTGTTCACAATATAGGACAATATAGGGACAACAATAAAGAGACAACGACTGCACGCAATAGTTACCCTCGTGTGAATCCACCTTTACAGTGAATAAATTTCGTTTAAAAATTGACAGAAATCTATTACTTTGATGTAACCACCACCAGCCAAAATCCACTCATTTAACTTACAATGGTTTGAACTATTGTATTCATATGGACGGGAAAGAAAGATCGACTGATGATTAATGGTTAAATATACTTTAGTTGCTAAATGTGTAAACTAAGTTTTTTTCCAACCACCAATTTATATTTCGAAATTACCGTATTCAAGTGTACTAGAACAATTAAATTTACAGACTTCCTGTGAATGGAATTCCATTAAATTAGATAGAAATCTACAAATATAGAGTAAAATTTAATATTAAATTTCATTAAACTAGCTCAAGCATTTTGGACTTTTTATGTTCACAGACAGAGCGATAAACAAACCTAATTTCAAAATTTTGTTTTTCAGACTCAGGTGGATATGAAACTTGTAATATCGTCAAAATTTTGAATTCGAATGGTTTGATGATTTACAGTATTTTCTCTTCATGTACCTAGTAAACGAGTGATTAAAAAGAACCAGTTCCAACGGTTTTTTTGATCAATTTTCACCTTACTGAGTTCTACTAATAAGAACAAAGAATTGGGTATCAAATAAATACAGAAAATAACAACAAGCAACATAGATGACTAATTCTTGAACATTGGAACAAAGATTCAGCAACGAGTCAAAAATAATGTCCACAGTGTGTCACTGTAACGATCATGAATTGTTTGAAAACTTTCTATAACTATTTTGTATTTATTCGATAAGGTAATGTGATTAAAACGAAAAAAATATTATTCTTATTTTTTGCTAAGATTGTTACACTTGCCTTGTCTAATGATTGTTCAAATATATGAAAGAACATTTATGAAACTGTAAGTTAATTTCATTCTTTTTTTTTTACCCGTTTTAGGAAAAAGTGAAGATTTACACAAAGCATTAGATACCTGTCTTCAAATGGAATCGAAGATAGTGAGTGAATTATCCTTGAAATTTATAACTTTTTAAATGTGAATTAAAAATTTTTTGATTGGCATTTATACTTTCTTAAATTTAGATTAATATCAATTATATTTTTTCCCTTTAAAAACGCATTAATAGAATTGGCGCGCAAGAGTTCTACAAATGGTTCTTAATGCAATCGCACCATTTTTACTCTGTTTTGTGATTCAGTGGTTTTAAAGACCGAATTGCATTTTTATTTTCGATTAATGATATAGATTATTTTACACTTTAATAGTTATTCTATGAAATAACTAGTTAAAAAGTGGTAAGTGGTCCATAACAATAATTTTCACCTCAGGTATACATTACAGTTTTAACTTAATTTTGCAGTAAATGAAGTTTAGCTAATACAAAGCATTAATAAAGGGTGCACTTTAATACTTCGGGGCAAATAATATCCATTATATTTGAAAAAACAAGCAATATAAAAAATTATATTAAATTAAATTCGCTACTTAGGTTAACAAAGGAAAATTTTATTTCAGTTACTTTTTATTAAATAATTATCAAAAAATGATTGATTTTCGCAAGAATAGAACTCTCATTCTTCAGCTTCACGTAAAAGATACTGGAATTTGTACATTTTACCAACAGCTACTGCCTGCTGATTTCAATTTTCATTTCAAACTGCTAAAAATCTATTTAAATAATTAAAAATTAATTAAATTTAATGAATTAAAATTGAAAAAAAACTGTATTAATATTGAATGTCATCAATTACAAGTTTTTTAAAAAATGTATTTGAACTGGAGTGGATGAATAAAAAGTATTTTATTCATGATTCTAAATTTGAATAAGATATATTAATATATATATACAGTGTGATCAGCGAATAAGCCCTGATTTCAAAATTAAATATCTCTACCACAAAGATCGTTATGCGGTAAACTGTACGTTTATTAGCAAAACTGTAAAAATAATGTACAAAAGTTAGAAAATTTAGTTACAAAAATCGTTAACAGATGACGCTCTGCCTCGAAAACTCTTTCTCTGAAAGAAGTTTTAAATAAAAGCAATAAAGTGATGCGGTCTTTGCAATCAAAATACAATTTTTTCAAAATTTTCACCGTTCGAAACAACAAGGTGGCATCATCGAACAATGAAATTTGACATCACGTCTTGCAATGACTCAACGGAAATGGAATCACATGCAACACCCATCAACGATTCTAGCTCACCTAGAGTGGCGGGATTGTTTCTATAGAAAATGTCTTTCAATTCTCCCCACAGAAAGAAGTCACAAAGAGTCAGATCGGGAGTCATTTTTCATTTTTGAGGTCACACTGAAAGCGTCTATGGGTATTGTGATTAGAGAGCCATCTGTTAACTAAATTTTCTAAACTTTTTTCACTATTTTTACAGTTTTGGTAATAAACGTACAGTTTGCCGCATAATTAGATCAATCTTTTTTGTAGAGATATTTAATTTTGAAATCAGGGCTTATTCACTGATCACCCTGTATATATAGAGAGAAAGTGGGAAGTAATAGTAGGTATTGAATGAATTACGATTTCAGATACTGATATAAAAACGGATACTATTTCATACCAAATTTGAATTTAAATGTTATATTTTGCAGATCAAAGAAGCAATATCGGACTGCATGATCGAAGTCTTGCCGTCATCTAATGGTGACTCCACAGAATTCATGCATTCCGCATGCAAGGATCAATCCCTCTTTAAAAAGGTGAGTCTTTTAGAATAGCATAACATAATTCCGTCCTAATCGAGGCCATCCGAATGATGAAATTACAAAAATCAATTCTGGACAACAGAGGAGGAAGACTTGTTCACAATACCGGAGACTTTAACCCTCTGTCTGCTCATCCCGCGATTTCCACGGGCAGCTCAAATATAGCAAAATCTGCAAATCCACAAGAATATGTTTTTCTTCCTTTATTGAGGAACACATCCCGTTTAACAATTGGAATAAATTAAATTCATTATCAGACATTTAGTTTACTTTTTGGCCAACAGATGTCGATAGTTTTCCAATAAATTGCGGCATTTTAAGGCATATGGTATTACCGCTCAAGCCTCACCTTTTGCCGCCTTTTTCTCATAGAAATGGCTGCTAGAAAACGTTCAGCGATTGACAGAGAGTATATTCCTGATGACTTATCAAAATTCTGCAGGCGGTTTTAGCTTTTATAGCGATAGTGATATAGATTTTTCGGACTGCTCGTCAAATTCATATGAAGAATATTTTTCTTCCTCCACCATAACGTTTGTGCATTTTACTTTTTTATACTATGCAATAAATAGAAATTAACTGTAATGTCAATGATATTTATTTTTAAATTTTATTTTGTTGATAACATCTGAAATTGGTTTTCCTGGCAACTTATGATGGGTGGTGGGTGGGTGTAATGCCACTTGGTCATACCAAGCCCGAATGAGCGGAACTCTTTCAATTGAAGGCAAGTGTGCGCTTTTCGTTGTTAACAAGCACCATTAAGGTGAGAGTACGACTTGGCTTGAACATGCACGGCACAATACTTTTTTATGGGGAGGTCGAATTCATTCATCCATCTGTAAGTCAGAATTTAGATCCAAATCAGAGACAGACTCAGCCCTGATTCAGTACCCCCAGAGGTACAATTGGTTACGGGAACTTGGAGGACTTTGCAGTGACGACATATTTAACGTGCCCCAACTACCTATAGCCAACATAGCGGTCTTTGACCGAGGGGGGACAGAACTCGGCACTTTTCTGTTACGAGACTGACGCTCTACCAACCAGGCTACCGCGGCCGCGTTTCCTCTGATAAAATTGTATATAAAAATATTGTATTGGAAGAAAAAAAAATGCATTTTTCAATTTTCCTATATATATAGTCTTAAAATATGTTTTAAAAAATTGAAGTGATTTCGGTCTACAATTTGAGCAATCAGAGGGTTAAAGTCAAAATTCAAGGTGCACTTAGGTGCTCGAGGCCTACAACTCACGTGAAGCCATCACACCTCGCCCAACATCAACTACCACCCAGACTCAAACAAACGAGCTATCCTAGCATAGGGCATACAATTTCAATGAACTTTCATTCGAAACAGAATTTATCAATTAGTTCTTTAGTCCATTAAATGAATCCATTACTTGGCTCGCTGGTTTTGTCTCAATTCACATTTTGAATCCCATGTTCCATAGATTTGTGGTGACATCTTAATAAGCTAGTAACTACCACTACCAACCCAATATCCTTTGTAAATGCCGTCCAATGGATTAATAAAAAGAGTAAAATAGATCTTATTACAACTTTGCCTAAAGTATGTTGTTAAATGGAAACAGCAAATATAGCCGAAATCGCGAATGGAATAGGGCGAGATGAGTTCGAACAGATAGAATCAAGTGACATTCAGGACTTGCTTGAATCGCAAGATGAAGATCTGACTGAAACCGACTTGGAGGAAATGTTAAATTCACAGCCCATTGAAGAAGAGGCTTCAACAAGCACTGGAAACGTGACATTTAAATTGAAAAATCTTAGTGAAGGTTTATGAATGGCAAAGAGCTTTGCGATTTCTTTATGAATATTGATCCGTCTATGGAACGAATTTTTATTTTTAAGTGGCAAATGGCTACTGCGACTGCTGCGTATCAGTCTGAATGGAAGGAGATTTTAAAAACTGCCAAGCTGGAGAAAATTACGAAATTCTTCAAACCATTGCCTAAGCCTTAAGATAATTAATCAAAATGTTCAAAAACTTCAATTAAAGTGATTTATATAGATAGATATACATTAATTTTTTCACCTAGGAACGTATCCCCTATAATCCCATATAAATGACCATTCCGTATTCATTGTTTCTGTATTCGCGGCATATTTATGGAACACATACCCCGTGAATAAAGAGCTTTTACTGTACATAATTGCTTACGACGCACTTGATTTCGTTTTTACACGTTTACTTGATTTCGTTTTCTTAACACTAGAAAGACGGAGACCTAGTGTATACCTATATTGCCCGAAAGCAGTCAAATGACTGCATCGTGAAAGAATAACTAATGTGTAAAGAAATGTGTTCAAAATTCATTTTAATATTTCTTAAACTATTTACAGTCATATAGCAAGTTATTAGTAAGTATTAATAATAAAAAAATTTATATCATTTGGAACAAAAAAAATTTTTTTTCATTATCTGTACATTTTAAGCATATGTAAATTGAAATCTTTTTATGTGTGCATCTTCGCAAACATACTTTTGACATTTTTCACATATACTATTTCTTTTGTTTTTGTTGCAAAGTCGTACTTGACAAAATTTTCGTTTGTTAGAATATGTTGTATTTGATGTTTGTGGGTACTCATTTTCTGATGGCAGGCCTGGCATAAAGATTCGAATGACAAGTAACGAACAAGTGACAGTAATCAAAAAATATATAAACTGTTATACGAAATCGGAGCCGATCTGATTTCATATAATCAGATTGGCTCGGATTTCATAAAAAGAAATTTACTCAATTAAAAAATAAAAGTCATTTGATTATTTAAAATTTTTCAAGTAGTCCAAATGACTACTTTTAGGCAATACAGGTATAACACATATATCTACTTATATATATAACACATATATATGCACATATACGCATTTATATGCAGTACAAAGAGTCACAAAATTCTAAGAAGCTGTGCCATTATATACACAATTGTTTTTCTAACTGAAATTGAGAAGCAGTCTAAATGACTGCCTTGGGCAATCTAGTGTTAAAGACTTTGAACATCCTATTTAACTAGAAGCTCTTTTTCGCTATGAACATTTAATTCAATTTGCGTCAATATAAATTTAGAAATGGTTCATTATTATTTGCGTTATATTTGCACCAAATAATGAAATTTTTTAACATCACACACAAATTTTTTTTGTTTACATTTTGTCCTGTGAAACTTGTTCCGGAATATACACATGTTGTTTATGCCTGAAAATATTCAATGCGTAGTAGAAAAAGTGAATCGATTAAGCCACAGTTATCGATTTACAGTTAAAAATGAGACCCAGAGTTTAAAAATTAAGGGAATTTTATACAGTCTATATGCATTATTATACAACTATTCAGAGGAAGTAGCATTTCATATCTTAGGAGAATGCACGTTTATTATATGCAAGTATTTCTATTCGACCATTCAAAGTTCTTTAAAAAAAATGTTGCTTTAACATACACGTCTTTTTCAAACAGCTGGACAAGTGTTTTGGAGAATATGAAGCCAATGTAGAATTCAAAAAACAGGTAATATATTTATAACCAAAAATGTGATTTTATTTACATTGCTTGAAACTTTTCTAAATCAAAATGTTTCATGCTCTTTTCTTCTTTTTTCAGTTGGACTTAAAAGAAGATGCAAAAGTAAGTTGATAAAAAACTAGGTAAAATCTTTTCTAATTATACATTTTAAAAAAATGCTTTCATTTTTTAAGTTAGCAGCAGAAGTTACTTAATATCCTTAAAGAATTTTCCGTAATCAGACATGCTTGAAATTATTTAGCAACTAATTTTTATTTGATTTGTGAATTAATAAACGAAAAACCATTTATCCATCAAACTAAACGAATTAATTAAAATAACTAAATCAATCATCTTTTTAATGTTTTTACATATTTATTTGGATTATGATAAAAGACTTATTTTCAGAAAATACGACATTTGGATGAAAAAAAATATTAATTTTCTTCTAAAACATGGAGTATAAAATTTAATTGTCTGCGAATGGAGTCTAGAAAAAGAAAGATTCTTCTAAAAAGTAGTCATATTTTCTGAATCTCAATTCGTGGCACAATGTGGACAAATGTTAAGGTATCCGACTACGTTTAAAACACTGGTTAACGAGCACATTGGCGATTTTTTAAAAAAAATTCTTATTATTTCTCAGACTTTTCTCTTTCCAAAACAGTTTACTTTTTCTAAGAAAAGGAAGGCCTGACCTATCTACCAGGGTCACATATTTCCCAACTAAAATTTGTATTTAGCTACAATTTTCTCAAAGCTTTAATTTTCATAAAAATTCTCTACCGTTAACACGAAAGCCCCAAAACTAATAGAGGTATTTACGTAAAAATTTCAGCGTGTATTTTAAATAATATGGGTAATGAAACGAACCAAAAGTTTCATTGCTGGTGAAATACTTTTTCAATTATAGGTATTTTTAGAAAAATTAGGTCGTAAATTTATGCATACATGTGCATATTTTTACCCATAACTACTTTGCATCACACAATTTTTCTTAACTTTTGATTCATTTCATTCATCATTATATTCTATAAATTGAGTCCAGAGAAAAATAAGACTGCTGCATTACAATTTTGTGTTGAGTGTAAATAATTTTGGTTAAATTTCATTAAAATTTACTACACATTTTCCCATTTCTCAAAATATATTATATTTTCAAATGCTTTTTTTTGTATTTATAGTGTTTATTATTGACAATACATCTAAAAACCAAAATTAGTTTCTTAAAACATCCAAATTTTCAAAAATTTTCCTTCGTACGTAGTCGGATACCTTAAATTATTTCCAAAAATAAATCACTGAAGTAAATATTAAAAAATTCAGAAAAAATAAAACATTTAAGGAATAGGGGGAAAAAATCAAGATAAGATAAATAAACGAATAATTAATATTACTTTACATTTACTGATTTCAATTCAGCACATTTCATTCGTATTGGTTCGTGATTCAATTGAACACATTTTTCATCTCTTGATAACAGAAAGAGAGAATTCTTCAAAGTTCTTTTAAAATAAAATCTGGTTTACCCTTTTTGTTTTGTTTAAATATAGTTTCATTTAGTTTCATTATTTGTAGCAATACATTGTTTTTAATTTGAAAATATTATCTAAATGTATATGTGTAATATTATTTAAAATAATATTAATTAAAATAATAATTTTAATAATTAAAAATGTGATTATATTTTATTCAATCATTCATTGTTTCAATACAGCCCATAACTGACACTTTTTTTAAAAAAAACTTTATAGTAAAGCAACGATTTCCCTATTTTTTCTATATAAGTATATTTTTAAACTATTATTTCATTTTATATTAGTCACCTAAAGTGACAAGTTGGTCCACCATGAATATTAGTTATATTTGTTTTCATATAAATCATTGTATAACTTCTTGTTCATAATTCCATCAAACTGTTTGGCAATGAACTCATGTTATCTTAATTATCTTATTTAAATTCTTTTAATGTTTACGTTAACCCTTCTTATGCAGACAATCTTATAACATCAGAGTGCTCTTAAAAACGCAAATATCCGGATCAACTATCTTTTAAATGTCTGGGTATTGTAATTTCAATTTTTATTGGTCTTCTAAACTATACAGATATTAATTAGAGTCCTTCTTTCAATTACCACGCCATTAAATCTATATAAACGTATAATAAAGCTCAATGTGCGCGCGTGTGTTGGCACTTTACAGACAAGACTGTTCCATCTAAAGCTACCAAATTTAGCACGTGTATATCTTAGACACAGGGAATGCGCAGATCGGAGCGATTTTCAAAATTTTAATTAGAATTTAAATTAACTAAAAATTAGACGAAATTTTGGCGTTCTTCCGCTATAACTTTCGAAAATATTATCGCACTAACATCATTTTTACCTCAAGTTAAAGATTTTTTTTAAAAATTAGCTTTCTATTGGTATCAGTATTTTAACATATAATTTAGGCTTCTATTTTTAACGAATTTTAAAAGAAATACTTTAACACTATTTTTCAAAGATATATGTCGGACAAATTAATAAAATTTGATCTGCACGAGTTAGTCAATTGGAAAAAAATTAGCTTTTATCAAAGTGTTGCCATCATATTGACAAAAGCTGAAATTTAAAAAAATCAACTATTACTGCAAATTGAATCTTTAAAAAAAATGTAACTTTCAGCACGTGACTGGATAATATAAAATAAATATTAAATGTGATATTTTTAAAAAAAAATAAATGCAAAGCAAAAGTTGCTATGTTTGTTTGCAATGTCTATATCATTAATTCAATAAATAATCTTTATTGAAGGTAAACATTATTGGATATATACAGGATACGCATTCACATTTGGACCCAATGGCTAATTTGTAAATCTTTGGTAATAGGTATACATATTGTTAAGTTGCTAACTTGGTCTACATGAAGTAAATAATTACATTTTATGTAGCTTGAGTCAAAAAATGCGTTGATGAATAATGAGTTTTAGATTTTTTCATACTTTGCTCTGTGAGCCATATTTTACAACATATTTTTAGCAATATTTTAAATAAAAGTTGCTACTTCAGTCAGTCTTCTAAATCAATCATTAAAAGTAACTGATTTATAAAAATAAAAGAATATTATTAGGAAAACGTCTTTCTTTTAGATCTTTCCGTCCATATCTGAAAGAAAATATCAATCTCAGGCCAATCAATGCCCGGAATTACTCCAAAGCTGATAATCAAATAAATATGAATTTAAATGTGTGAGAGGGAAAATATTTTTTAAAAATTGTCGAAATTCAGCAAAAGCTCACACTATTTTTGAACTGGTATTATTAAAAAGATATTTTACATATTAAAACGATGTAATTATTCATTTCCTATGAATTGATATTTTTGAAAGCTTATGACAGAAAAATGCAAAATTCTGATTAATTTCTAATTAATTAAATATTGCAACGAGATGCACAGTTCCCCCTTCCAAGTTATATATGCTCAAAATTTGGTAGCTGTAGATCAAACGGTTTGATTTGCAGGGCGCAAACACATTTATTAATTTTTATTTTAGAGATAATCCAATCAAACTACATAATTCAACCTTTTTATTACTATTATAGTGGTGTGTTGTTTTCTAAGGAACTGTTTTGTTTTAAATACAGCTACAATGGTTTGACAGATGGTATATGCTAAAAAAGGAAGAGTCACTTTCGACTTGATTCCTAATCCGGAAATTAAAATAAGAAGATACATCCACTTATAATCCAAATAATATTTGGACATGGGAGACTTCCTGCATATTTCCAAAGATTTGGAAGAACGCAGGACAATAAATGCATTTGTGGAGAAATTAGTACGGTTTACCACTATTTAATGGAATGTTTGGAGATCTCAGAGTTAAGGAAGGACCTGAAGATTGTCAATAATGATTTAAGTACCGTACTGATGGTACAAACTCATCTCAAAACCCTGAAGGAAATGATGTTAAAGATGGATAGTTTCATTCCAACTGTTTGAGAGTGTGCTGATGGGGAGAAAGATAGCTAAAGGAATGTTAGTTTGACTGATCGGTCAATGTAAGATTGGACAATACTTATTCAGCAATCGACCACAACAAATCCTGTCGATACAGCTACTTTTAGTGGTGGCGGGGTGGTCGGCTGTATGCAACAAGAAGTATTTTTAATCTTCACAACACAACTATGTAACAAAATTCACTAACACTTATTACTACATGCACACATAGAAAATTAGGTTAAAAAATAGTATGATGAAGGTATTCCACGATATTCAGCCGAAAGCAGTCATCGTTAGTGCAATGGAAAAAAAGTCGACTTCACACTGCAGGTCTGCTGTTTGACTGGTTGTCTTCTGCATAACGCCGCAAGAGGGCGCTCTCTGCTCAATGGGAAAAAGAGGTGCAACACTATTGAATTAGTGTAAAAAATGAAAAATATTAAAATTGATCAAACTCAAACTTTATTTGATCAAAAACGCTATCCTACCAAAAAATGCAGCATAATTTTTCAAGTTCATTCTTAGAAAATTAAAGGTATTAATAAATAAATATGTTTCAATGTATCTTTTTTTACAGGCCTGCTACGCAGATGTGTTGAAGAAGTTCGATCTACCGGAACTGATGCATTATCTCAACGGGACTGTGAAATCTATTTAGAACTGTACTGCGGAAAAACTTGCAACAATCTTGATGGAACATAATTCAGGGAAATGATTTTATGAACTTTAATAATTTCTAATAAAATGTCAACAATTTGTGACTTGTCCTTATTCTTAATTCTTCTAGTAATATTTATTGCACTGACAGTATTTGAAAACTAGCATTCGGTCACACTAAGATAGCCAAGATAATCTACTTTACAAACAGTCTACTGTAACTGATGAAATTAAAGTACATTTTAATGTTAATTTCTGGAAAGATTTTGCAAACATCAGGAAAAGTTTATGAAATGGACAAATTATTAAGTAGAGTATTTTATCAGGCATATTTTTCATTGAATTATAATACACTCGTTTTTTTTTTTATCTGAAAGTTTTTAAGTCTTATCTGAATTGCATGAACTCCATCTTTATTATGACTTGAACTTCGGAGATATGCGGGTTGATAATTTTTTTACCGAAACAAAATGCAAAATATCGAATCAAATGCAAATTACATAATATCGAAATTATTTCTCACGCTCGCTCTTTCATACTTTTAGTATAGCTTCTTTGTCTGCCGCTTTGTTATTGACCTGACTTGGCTAAAAATTTTTTTACCAAAAACTGGATTATATGAAATTCTAAAAAATAAAAATCGTTAAAAAACTAAAATGTCTGTTTCTTCAATCTAAATATTTTATACCTTGAAGAGCCTATGCGTTACTGAATTGGTGTCATTATGTTAAAAACATAATGACACCAAATCAGTAACGCATTCCGCTATTTCTGGCCTTGATAAACTGATTATACCAAATATCTAAGCAGCAATCAAGCAAAATCAATTATTTTGACTAGAGGCTTTTTATGTTGGAACTGCCTTCTCATGAAACCCCAAATGTGCTCTATCGGATTAATATCTTGCAAGTTAAGTTACCAGGATATTCATTGAAATTCATCGTTATGGTCCATGAGTCACTCCAACAGAATTCGAAATTTGTGACACAGGCATTGGCCTGCTGGAAAATTATATTTCCTGTTGAGAATACAGACGTATTTTAGGGTGCAACTGTTTCGCAATTAGTTGCACCTTAAAATCCGTCACAAAGTACAACAATTCATAGTTTGTATGTTCTGTTCTATCGTTATTACGAGTCTCAGAACCGTCCATAGGAATGTCCTCCGATGCATAACACCACAACCACTAACCTGAGTATGACCCATTGTACAAGTGGGGAGCAATTGTTCACCTGGAAAACGGCGTAATGTGACAACCAACGGCATGTGTGCAAGAAATCTTGATTCATCTGAACAGGCAACTCTCTTCCACATAGAATTTAATCTATGTCCATTGTAATCGTAACTGATAATGACTCAGCAAATGGGGGTATAAGCGTGGCCGTCGTGGTCTCTCGACGACCACGATATACGACTGGAATATATGTTGCTCACTTTGATATCCAATAGTGTCAGCAGAATTATCTTCTAAAACACTTGCATTTAAATCTGCATTGTATTGGGCTATCAGCAGAGCGCCGATTTTTTTTTATCCAGCGGGACAATCGTGAATGATGGAAGTCCAACAATTGGTGTGCACTGCTGGTGTACGGTCACATGTATCCACTTTGCATAAATACTAACGAATTTCAGATCGTGAACTTACCAGCGCGCAGTTTCGGAGATTCTCATCCTGAGTCTGCGGGCCAATACAATGTCTTCTATCAAATTCGATTAAACCAGCAGCCTTACTCATCATATGCAAAAGTCAATGCAAGAAGGATTCCTGCTCCAGCAGTAGTCAAGTAACTTAATCATATCGGCGGTTAAAAAAAAATGAAAATCACAATTAAGGGGAAAAAAATTCGTTGAATGAAGAATTTCGGGCAAATGCACGTCTCAATCACTCCATATTTGGAGTATATTCTAGGCTTTGATGCATTTGGCATAATTTGGAACAAACTATTTTTCAACCTCAGATGATGATCCTACAATGACGATGATAATATAACCTAAAGATGATGATAATAATAATAATTAAAGGCATGCTGTCTATTGAAAAGGACTTATCAACTTTACATTTTAAAATGCGAATTCCAAAACATTGTTCTCAGAGAATTTTCGAGTTTACAGGACTGCTGGCGAGAGGGTGTGTTCGGATAATTGTTATTAAGTGTTTCATGTCAGACTAATCCTTAGGGATTACTCGTGTTTTGATTGGATGGGAACCCTTCTTGTTAGAATGAAGATCAAGTCGGCACACAAAAAAATAAAGTAAAAATGAAATCTAAGATCGCAAATTTGAAGTTATCATGAGAGTACAAGAAGGGCATTTTAATATCTCTCATTCCATTATTTAATATCTCTCATTCCATTCCATTATTATTGTAGCACTATTAAAAAATTCCTAATAAACATTTGTTGAAATTTTCAGTAATTCAAAATTATTTCTAATTTTAATAACTTTTACTTGAAATAAAAATGCTGTTTCTATAATCATCCACAAGTCAATAGCTATTATATTTTAAAAAAACAATAATTATTTCTCAATGTTCCTTGCCCAACACCAGTTCTAGATGATTGATTGGATGTTTGTGACTTTACAGCAAATGTCAGTACATGTAATAGATCCAATACTACAATTCACGAGATGGAAATTATACAGATATACCCACCACATAACCGAAATTGTCATAGGCTGCATAGCTTTTTTAAAATATTGTTGGATGCCTATTCATCAAATAATCCTGCTAAATTTTTATCATTGAACAAACAAAATCCATTATTACCAATAAAAGTAGAAATTTTGGTTGGAACAAATTTTAAATGATATCATTGAATGCAGTGCTTAAAAAAGAATGATAATATACAAAAAAGAAACTCAAGACATATAAGCAGAAATTTTCTTTATATAAGTTTCACTAAAACTTTTCATTCAAGCAACCTACACAAACATACAACTGTACATTCTGTGCATTCACATAAATATAGACACAACAGGTATTATATAAACACAAAAACCATATAATAAACTTTCTTCAAATGAAATAAAGACTTAACACAATAATGTCGAGCATTATTTACAGCTAAACAGATGCATAACATGCATCTATTGTGATAGTGTGGGACACTGAAATCCTAAAGACAAATATTGCTTCACAGATATGAATAGTACATTATTTTACATGCCATGTGCAATAATTTATTTTTTCATAAAGAGGATATAAATTTTTTTTAGAAAAAACATTGTTAAGAAAGTTAATTTTCCAAATAATACTAAGACAAAATAAGGCACAGAAAATTGTTTTTGAGCAATGTGAAAATGACAAAGTTGCAGAAATTTTCAAAAAAATTTAAATATAATTTCAAGAGGGCAAAGGGTTTTTTTTTGTAATACTTTTCTTCAATAGTATTATTAATACAAAAATGCTTTAAAAATTCTAGTTTATAATGCAAAGTTATACAACTACTTGTCTCAGTTATTCAATCAACAATACAAACTAGGAAAACGGTCAACTATTTTTTGAGATCTATATTTTATATAAATTACCCACTAATCACTCACTTATTTGATGTGCTCATTCAGGCATTAGATGCAGATTTAACAAATTTAACAGCAAAAATTGTGCTCAGTTTATGCACTGGCAGCATGAAGATTTACAAGAGTTATTCGCACACACAAGACATTATTTACAATCTACAAAGCACTACAGTGTATAATAGCAACTACAACATTTTTCTACCATAGATTTCATTTTAAGCATTATTCTCTTTTGAAAGACATCACATTTTTAACATTTTTTTAGTTTCCTTAATAATTTTTTTTTAAATAGAGAAAATATTGTTAATGATATAAGCCAATTAAGTTTATATATTTTACTATTTTGTATTTATTATTATGCATTTCCTTGTATAAGAAAATTAGAAATTTTTAAATCCAAAATCTTTTTACAGTAAAACATCAAAAATTAAAATTAATTAGTGTAACACTAATAACAATTAAGTTTTAATTTGTGCCTTACAAAGATGAAATTTCAAATGTATCGTACCTATCAAAACTTCATTTTTAGAATTTCAATTAATATGATATACAATTTAACATTTTAAAAAGTTATCTACAGAGTAACTAACAAGTCAGAATTAAATTGAAAAAAAAAAAAATATAACAAATTAATTATACAGAGATTAATTACAAAAATGGATTTGTGTTGCATGGCTAAGATTCATTTTTAAACTCACTCCAACGGAAAATTCTTTGATTATACATTAAAAATTAAATCTTAAAACAAATGACAAAATTTATTTAAAAACATTCCTAAGAAAAATCATTTTCAAAATTCACTAAATATTTAATTTTTAACAGAACCTATACATTGAAAAATGGCAATATATTAAATTTAAAAGACAAATAACGCTTGTAACAATTGAAAACAGAATTTTGCATCATGAATAACAATTGAATGAATTAAATCACAATCTCTAGCAATGCATTAAGCAATCATATAAAAAAACTAGCCACTTACTGCATTGAAAATTTAATCGTAAACATGTAATATTGCTCTACATTACTAAATCAACAAACTAATCCCAATAATAGTCACATAATCTTTTTCATCTGCTCATTTTGATGTAAAATACTGAAATAACTAAAACATATATAAGCCAAATAATTCCATTATATAAATTCATTGCTGAATACTGAAAATCAGAGCAGAAAATTTATTAATACCAATATTTTATAAAATACAAAGATGGAATTTGATGAATTTCAAATATTACTCTTAATAAAGTAATTTTTTAATGAAATTTCATCTGCAGTATAAACTGAAAAATTAATGTCTCAAAATATTTTTAAAATATATATATATTTATTTTACTATATGATAAAACAAGTAGGATTAACATCTTATTAAGAAAAAATGAGAAATACCCATCCTAATATTGTTTTATTAATTAGTACATTGTAATAAGACAATCAATGTATGTATAGTATTAAAAGCTTCAAGGCAAAATAATATTTAAACTACTAAAAAAATTTCATTATTATTTCTTGATAATAAATGTTTTCAAATCAAAATATTTAAGCTGCATCTGTTCAAGACCACTATTGTAAGTAGAAATATTATAAACATATAGTTAAAAAGAGAATATAATAATACTAGAAAATCAAGTTAAAAAAAGCATGTAACACATGCAACAATATAAAAATACTGGGAATATTAAAAGATTAAGTTAAGAAATAGGAAGTATAAATGTTAAAAATTACTATTAAAATGCTTCTTAATTTTATCAAAACTGCATAATTAGACCAGTACAAAAGTTTAAGTATAAATTAGATAGCAAAGTATTCTATAATTAGCCCAAAACTGGTACCAAATATGCAATAGTTAAAATAATTTAAATTACTTGTGTAAAAATGTTTGTAAAAATATTTACAAAAAATGGCAAATTACTTAAAATTCAAAAATTCTACAATTTCCACCTCCCCTCCCCCTTCAAGCTAACCTTACATTTAACATGGAAAGAATATTAACTACTAATACATATAAATTCCCAACAATACATAACAGGAATAAGCTTTATCCTTCTGCATATAAATGCAATTTTCTCAGGTACAAATTGAAACTAATATAGCATAATACAATAGAAAACTTTAAAACATTTTAAAAACACCAGTAAAAATGTTAGGATTATTGCTTATTCTAAAAAAGTCAATAAAAAAACTATATAAAAATTAGTCCTTTTGATTTTAGCTACAAAAATGGAAGAAGGTTCAAAATTTTAACAATAAAAAGACTTATAAAATATAGAAAGAAGCATTTCCCACACATTATCAAGTCAGCATGTGCTAATTTTTATTGCATCATTTTGAGCTATAAAAAAGGCATTGAAAACATAAAAAATGTACAATTTTGTTCATAAAAATGACTTGAAAAAATTGCAACAGTTCACAGATAGGCACAAAGGTGAAAAATAAACATTACAAATACAGTATACTACATGGCACACATACACAATAGAAATTTTCAATTGTTATCACAGTGATATTCATAACCACATATCATGCTGGGAAAAGAAAAATGCTTGCTCCACACTTAAGCATAAAAAAACTGTGGTTGTTAATATCTTTGAAATAAAAGTATATCTGCAACGTATCAAAAAATATTTACAAATAAAATCATGATCAAAATGATAATGATGAGGTAGCAAAGACAGGATAATTTAATGAACCATCATCAAATGCAAAGAAATTTCATCGGCAACTTCCATGCTTTTTTTTAGAAATTAAACTTTTTCTTTTCTGGTCTGTTACTGACTACAATAACAAATAAGCCCAATTTCGTTTCTTAATTTAATAAAATTCTGAAAAAAAAAAAAAAAAGGAATAACTATAACCATGATCCTTTTTAAAGTTAAAAAAAATACTACAGATGATGCTTATCATCTAAACAACTGGCAATGAAATTTCAATGCACATGATGCACTATCACCATCAAGCTACAACTAAATAATGAAAAAAGTAAATACTTTGAAAAAATAGAAAAGTCCTAATTTCATCTTACAAATGATGATGCTAAAGCTGAAGGGCTTTGCTTTTGAGGAAATTTACCATTTGGTCCCAGACGACACAGCTCGTTTGTATCTTTGGAACGTTCAAACATTGCAACTTTGTCCCTAATGTCAGTTGGGGGCATAGAAAGCCACTTGCGATTATCCTCGTATGAACGCATGGACTTTTTGCCAGAGTTAGATTTATTTTGCAATAGTACATAGTCCCCAGATGAAATCTGTTGCGACTTGCATTTCTGATTCCGGCTCGCACTGGAGTCGGATTCTTTATGACACCTACTAATAACATCATCTGGTTTACTACTGTCAGATTTAGAGGTGGTATTTGAAAGATTCTCAGATGGTGAACTCAAGTCACAATTAGTGCCTGTTTCAGTTATCTCAGCATTGTCCGTTTCAACAGCTTTATCACTTTTTTTCACATCTTTACAATGTTCTTCTTGAGAATCAGAGAGAAGGTGATGCTTTGAACCTTCTTTCCGTAATCGAAATTTTGTTTGAACTTTTTCCTTCTCTTCGGCTTCCATTCGGAAACTTTCTTGTTTTAGCTTTTCACGAAGTTGGGCCCTTCTTTCTTCTTTGATTCGATTGATGCGTTCACGTTTAACAGCCTCGCTTTCGGGAGTTTCACTCAGCTTAGGATTTGACTGATGAATTTCATTTTCATTATTAAGAGTACTTTCACTATTAAGACTGCTTTTTTCAGTTTGAGTTGGATTTATTGATTCAGCCACAAGGTCTTTTTGGCTCAATCGTAAATTTGGTGATGAAGGCCGTTCTTCATCCTTTAAAATCTCTTTATCTGATAAAATAATTTTAGATTCATCAGACTTTGAAATACTGTCAATTTGCGAGAAATTTAAGTCTCTTTCGAAATTTTCATTTGAGGATTTTAGGGACACCTCTGATTCAGAAGTAGGTGAAGGCAAATATGTGACTATAGGGTGGTAATCTTCTTGCATATCTAATATAGGATCTGACCATGGATCCACTGGTTCTGGAGCAGGTTCAGCTTTCAATGACTGCAGCTTTCGAATCTTAAGCTGAGTGAACAAGCTTGGTTGCAAAGGTTTACTGGGTTTAGCTGTTTGCTTTTCAGAACTCACTTTGTTGGATTTTGTACTATCATTTTCATATTTATTGGACATTCTTTTCACTATATCCATAGGTGTATTTGAATCTATTGTTTTTGGGGGAGGTTCAGAATGCCTCTTGGCAATCATTGATTCATTTTTCAAAGCATTTGTTGAGGTTTGCTGAGAACCTGCAAGTTCAATGGTGTCAGAAACTTCAAAAGCTTTCACAAGTTTAGGTGTCAGATCTCTTGCCTGAGAACGGAATTTAATTTCGTTAGTTGGAGATTCAAGAGATTTATTGGAACTGGATGCTCGTAGTTCAAACTTCTTGCGCACTTCATCAACAGGAGAAGAAGGGGAAGGGATATGAATTTGCTTCTTTTTATGTAGAGGCAATTTCTCTATTTTAGTTTTTAGGGACTGAAATTCATGCAATTTTAAGCTCTTAGGAGGATAAACTGGAGATGGGGGAGAAATAATACTGAAAGAAGAATTATCGAATTCATCAACACTACTATCTACAGTTTTGGAAGTTCCCAAATTCAACTCCATAGATTTCTCTTTAGGTTCCAGATTTTCTAAATTACTGGAATCAGATTTGACAACTGTGTCTTCTATTTCTGGTGTAATAGCCACAGGTGGAGAATTACTTTCTTCATTGGAAACTTCATTTTGTCCCTCACATGGCTGAAGAACTTCAATCTCAGACATAATATCATCATGTCTGTCATCTGCAATTTCATCTTCTTTTAAAGCCCTTTCTTCAACTAAAGATGGATCAAAGTCCATATTAGAAGGTGAAACAGAACCATCCTCATCAGAAAAGTTCAACTTATAATCTTGTATTTCTTCTCCAGGAGAATATGGTAGAGTCGTCAAATCAAATGTAGCATCAACTATGGGTTGTAAAACATTTTTGGGAGAATCACCTGGAACTGGTGAATAATGCTCTTCCTCAGAAGAGCTATCTTGAGTAGCATGTACTTCCACCAGCACTGTTTCAGCATTTCCATATCGTTCTACAACAGTCCTATCATTGGGTTCATTTTCAGTGTCAGAGGAGGAAACAACAGAATTTCTTTTATTAATAACAGCCTCGTACAGCAAAACAGGATCAAGTGTCAAATCTTCTGTTTCAGGAGAAAAGGTATCATTATATTCATCTTTCGTTTCCCAAATGTCATCATCGGAATTCAGTTGATCAAATTTAAAAGTGGCATCGGAAGAACTAATATTCTTAGGATCTATAAAAGATTTTAATTCTTGGTCAGTTTCATTTAATTTTTGATATTTAGTTTGTGCAAATTCATCTGAGGTCGACAATTTCTGTTTACGAACATTTTTTTCTACTTCAGGCTCAGAAGTCTGCTGATCAAAAACATCTTGGAATTCTGAGCTTCTCATTGACACTGAATCTTCTTTCAATGTACTCTTGTCCGTACTCCATTGAGATGAATCTTGCAGCATTCGCATCTGCTCACTAACATAATAGAACAGTCCATGTTCATCTTCTTCGAAAGATGGTTCAGAAATTATGTCCATACTATTACTTTCAAAATAGGATTCATGGGAACTAGAACGAGTGTGCTTCTGAAGACCAGGAGATTTTGATAGTGGAGAAGACATCTCAAAAGAATGGGAAGATTCTACAGAGACCTGAGGTGATGACTTGCAACTAGTGTTACCTAGAAAAAAAAAGACATCTAAATTTTAGAATAGGACAAATTTAAAATAATTAAAAAAAGAATAATTAATTTAGGACTTAAAATAGCAATTAATTACAATATTATAATACGTATATAACTTGAAAATAATAGCATTCAATTAATTCAAGTGCTGGTTGTTGCAAGAACAAAAAATTAAATGGAAATAAGTAAAGTATAGCTATTTATTCCAGCAATAATATTTAGTTGAAATAACTCCTCATGTGACTTCAAAAAATCCAATGAGTTCATAAAAATGTTTTTAATATCCTTATAATTTCAGTGCAATGCCATTCAATTTATGCACATGGCATTTGTGTGAACATTCATTGTAAATATAGGGGCTCTATACATCAAATTTTAAAAAATTAAAAAAAAAAAAAAAAAAACTAAAAAAATGACAAAAAATTTTAAAATGTAATTGTAAACTATTAGAGCATTTGATTAAAATGGTAATCATCAATACCATATTAATCAAAAACTTCATTCTCATTTGTTGAGAACACTTTTCATTTCTTTTTACATATATAAAAATTACACTAAACTACTTTTTCAAACTTAAAAGATTTCCATTTAGGAGTCAAGCTCATTTTAAGAAATCAAATGCTAAATTGAATTTACTTTTGAATTGAAATTATTGATTTGAATTGAATTTTAAAGTATATCACATACAACAGAAAGAAAGATTTTTTATTCGTAAGAGTCAAATCACGTAGGATGTTTACTTCCATCATATATGATTTCGATTACATGAAAATAAATTTTCTATATAATGCTGTTTTAACTGTTTCATTACCCTATATTATTATATAATTGCGAAAACAGTGTAATATATACAACCATTTAATTTTTAAGACATTCATAAAATCTCTTTCTTTAGTAAAGAGTTTCATAAAAACTTAAAACATTGCACTTTCTATTTAAAGATAAAATTTTAGTTTAATTTTTAGAATATACAATTAATACAAATGTGTCTGCAAATACAAAGGAATTCTTGCTTAGAGATATGTAAATATGCAGTTTTGGTTCAATAATGCAGTAAACTGACATGGAAATCTAAAGTTGATTTTTTAAAACACAAAACCTACCAGAGAAATCATCATTATTTGTACTGTGAGGAGATTCTTTCAGACAATGAGCAAGAGATTCTGCACTTTTGACAGTTCTTAATTTCTTCCTCTGACCAAATGAAGCATCTTGGTCAGCTGAGGGTTTTTCCTGGAGGGGAAAAAAAATGAAGATGCAATGTAATATAAACACTAAATAGAGCACAATCTCCACACCCACCTTAAAATTGATATATTTACAACCAGGCTAAGAATATTTTGAATTGCTTACCTGCATGAATGCAGAATGATGTGGAAGTGAACCAGTGCTGGCTTTTCTTGCAGATCTGAATGAAGGGCGACTTTTATCTCTTGTGCTTCCTGAGTACCAACCCCTGGAAAAGAATGATTTCCAGCCAGAAGGAGACTTCTTCAACTTGGGTAAACTGTGTTTGCTAAAAAATGTACATAAACTAATTATATACCATTTCACTAAAATACAACTGATATCAAAATAAATAAAAAAAAACATTAAAAAAAAAACAGCAGTTTATATGCATTTAGATATTCAATAATTTGCATGTACAAATGCAACATCAAATTTAATTGCATTACCAGGTAAATCATGCATTTTACAAGCATACACTTTTAAAAAGTCAATCATTTGAATAAAATAATCAAAGTTAAAAGAAAAAGTAGCTAAACAACACATTTGAATTAATCACTGAATAATGACATTTGAATTGCACGATCTTTTTCATATAAAATATAAATTAAAAAACAAATAAACAACACATGAATACTTTTAAATTATCTCATATCAAATATGATATTAATATAAATTATATGAACACAAACGAACTATTTTTTAGAAAATAAACAAAAAAAAAATTACATTTAAATTAAATATTTGAATCTTTTTTACCTACCAAAATGCATACATGAAAATGAAAAGGGAAAAATGTACATCCTTACAATACACAATAGCAATTTTTAATAAATTATAAATTCAATATTTACAAAAGCAATAAAATATTCTATAAGGAAAAAGTCAAGTTCTAGTTTTAAATAAAGTAGAATTCCAAATAACTTGTAGTTATTTTTTTTTAAGTACAATTTACTTAAGATAGCTTATACTTTTCAATTAGTAAACATTCTCTAGCAACCGATTATCTAAAAATAAACTTATAACTCAAGCAAATCAAATATTTACCCAGGAGGTAATTCTATAACTGTGTGGTATTTAGATGGTAATTTTTCTGGGCCACCACCAACTTCAATATATTTTTGCTGCGATGCAGGTAAGTGTGTAGACAGAGCCCTGGCTCTGGCTTCTTCTAAAGACAATAACTTTGTAGGAGTAGAAATTGCTAAGGATTTTGGACGAGCTCTCAACAAACCTAAACAATTAAGGAATAAAAGTTTAATTTTTAATCCAATGCAATATCCAATAATAGTCTTCAATAGTAGTTCACAGCCCCAATATGAAACAAATCAAATTGAAAGAAATGCACGGCATAACAGAAGAATATATAAGAGAGAAAATTATACAAGATCAAATAAAGAAAAAAGCAAAATATCACAAGTAATAATGCAAATAAAATTGTCCAATTTTTTTATATGAAATTGAAAACAGCATTACATTTATACAGTTTTAACCAAAAGTTTTGATATGTTAGTTACTTTATGAAATAAAAATTATTGAATGCAATTAAATTAATTATACTTTAAAATCTTTTCAGTATTCCATGTTTTTGATTAAATAAAACTGAAAAATATTTTGCATATTTCATGACAGATAACTTAAGCTCCAGAAATGAAATCATGAATTAAATATTATTGAACAGCAAATTTTTAAATCATCTACAAGAATTGTACTTTTCAGTACACATATAAAAAAAAAACAGTTAAATTTCATAAAATAATGTAATCAGAAAGAAGTAAAATAAGCATCATTAATAGAATAATAAAATGAACCTAAATAAATGCTTGAATTACTAAGAATATTGTAAAATTATTACAACAAAAAATAAAATTAAAAAGGCTGATAAAATTTGATTCAGAAAATTAAGAAATTCCCATTTTCATGGAAATGTCTTGTCAGGTGAGAAAGGGCAAACCAAAATTAATTTTTTTAAAGCCCCACTCTCCACCTCACTTTCAATATTTTTATTTTTTAATCTAAAGAATAATGTCTTTTTTAATTTTAAAATTCTTTTGTTTTATGTTTAGTGCAAATACAGCAGACAGTCATGCTTTTTATCTAATCACAGCTGGTTTATCTTTTATCTTAGCTTTTATGTATTTTTTTCAATATAATTACCGACATTGACAACAATTCAAATGCTTTCTTTCCATCTATATTTTTTGATTAATATAACATACAAATTCATCTTTTGTATGTGTGTGTGTATAGTCTTTAATTTTGATGTTTTTACATTCGATCAATTGCTTAGAAACATTGGTGTACAAGAATGTTCGAAAGCTAGGACATTAACCGTTTGCCTGATTATCCAAAGTTATCTTGGGTTAATATATACTGTAGCTAATTATTATGCCAAGAAAACTCAGGGAAAAGCAGAATCGGCAGTCAGATTTGTTTTATCATGATTTTACTCGGTCCAATGGAAATGTGTCGGCTTTGATTGGTAGTTTTGTAAGGTTTTACATTTCTTTTGGTGGGATTGGTCATGTGTTTTTCCTATTGTACAGTATACGTTAGCTTGTGTTTTTTATGCATTAGCTTGTGGATTAATGTATAAAAAAAGATGGTTGCACTGAAAAAAAAAATAATGGCAATGATGCAAGATAGCAAAAGCAATGATTTTTCAAATAGTGATTTCATACTGAAAAAAATAATAAAATCCAATGAGACAGTGTATTTTGTGCTAACATAAAAGAGATTCCAGAGGTAAACTAGTAAGAAATGAGATCAGATATCAGTGTACAAAATGTCAAGTTTCACTTTATGCTGTCCCTTGTTTCAAAAACTATCATACACATAATATTTAGCTTTTTTTAAAAAAATTATTATTCGCCCGATATAACTATGGATAATAAACTTATATTAAAACTAAAAGCTTTTACACCTATAAAAAAATTAAAAAGAGTTAAAAAATAATTAAGAATCATAAAAGTATTATTAAAAAGCTAATTTACATAAATTTAAAGGACATAAAACAATTTTTATCAACAATAATTTTAATAAAAATGTAATTGTCTTTATTATCAAGATAAATAAGTTAAACATAAAACAAATACCTTCTTGTTCTGAGCTTGATAAGAATGATGCCTTATCATCAAAAATTAAATCAGAAAACCTAATTAAATATTCTGTCAACACAGCTTGAATTCCGACAACATGCAATGCTCCAACACCACCATTTTCAACATCTCTTGACCTAGAATTAAAAATGGCATATGAGCATAGAGGAAAAATTATGACTACAGAAGAAAATTTAAACAAAAAAATGCTATTATTAAAATTAAAGATTATATATATAAATAATATTGCATATTTTATATAATATATTAGTTAAGAATATATTTTGTATCAAAACTTCACTGATTAAGCTTTCTAAAAATATCACTTGCACTTCATCTAATATGTATATTTACACAATGTTACTTATATAAATATTACACAAAATACAAATAACTGATTTATTAGAACAAAATATTATTTAGAATTATTACAATAAAGAATTAAAATGTATATAAATGTACACTACTGTACGAGTAGGTTAAATGTGATAAGATTATTAGATGCTCAGATATGAAACTAGAAATGGTTAAAATTCAAAATTGTCTGAAATCATGAAAATGCAAATCACATTACCCTCCAAATATACAGAACATTATCAAATCTTTTATGAGAATAATGGATAAAACAAACAGTCTTCTACTATTATATCAAGTTACCTTAAATGAGAATATTTTTCCTTGATAAAAAGAAAAATGCCAGGGAAGCAGAACTGAATTTCTAGAATTGTAATTTACTTTCAGTCAACAAGGGATCAGGCAGTAATTTAATGATATTTAAAAAAAAAATACATTTCATTAAAAAAAAACTCAGTAAATTTCCGTATAATTCCTTCATTTAAAACTGAGATTTTTGAAATTAAAAACTTTTCTCTTAAATAAAACTTTTAATAAGAAGAATCGCTTCTCAATCACTTTTGGCATGTACAACTAATTATTGACAGTTTCCTTTTAAAAAAATCAATATGAGCTGGATTCACCATGCAAGTTCAAGGGCTTAACAGGTTAGTTGCTTTTTATTAATAAATAAATGAATGAAAAGTGTGATATACAAAATTTATAATATTATAAAAAATACATTAATATATAGATTAACCAACAGCCAATACAAAAACACCTTACTCTTAAAACAGCATTAAGTTAATAAGATAGAATCATTTTTTAAAAACAATATTTCAAAAAGTAAACATTTTTCAAGTCACATTTAAAATGTACATTCATAATAAAACTTACAAAATATTTTTTAATTGCCAATTAAAATTAATAAAAGTAATAAAAAAATTATTAATGAATAGATTATTTAAAAATAGTTATTTCATCTAACATGACAAATTTGAAATTTCTACATAAATTCACTATTATTACTTATAACTTACTATAACTATTATTACATATTAAATATTATTATAACTATGTTAAACATAGAAATACTGTCACAAATAAGTTTATTCAGATCCTTGTTACAACAACTAAAAATAAAATTTCCCATACATAAAATCTAACTCATTACATTTATTGTAAAAAGACTACATTACCTCAAAAGATTTGGGGCCCACACAATAGCAATGTTTTTTGGTGTCATGCCAGTTTGTTCACCATGCGATGCAACTCTTGCAAGATGACTAAGTAAATACTGCAAAGTTCGAAAATGTGGAGGTGGCAATTGCTGAACTACATCTCGAACTTTTAGTAACCTAACATCTTCATTACACTGCATGGCACTCTACATTTAAAAAAATCATGAATAAAACTACGGATAGGTGAAAATTAGAAATATAAAAAAATCTTAGATTTAAAAAAAACATTCCTATATGCAAAATGTTCCTATATACATTCCTATGTCACAATCCTAAATCTTAGGCAACAATAACAAATAATAAACTTTATGAACAACAAAATTAATGAAAAGATAAAAGAACGAGCACACAAAAATCCAATCAATTTATTAATACTATTAAGTAATAGCAAATATGTTTTTTACACATAGCTTTCTTTCCATCTTTATTTTATAAATGTTAATGTTTATATTTTTATAAATCATAAGAAGGTAATAAAAAAATTGTACAAATCATTAAATTAACTTATAAGTGATCAAGGAAAACAACAAGTATTGGACTTACCACAAATTTATCATATAATTGATAGGTCAAAAGAGGATTGGGTAATTCTCTAAAATACATTTTCAGAAGAGAAGCAACTGAATGAATGTCATGCACAGTTGCCGGATCTCCCAAATTTATTGGTCGATCTTCATCAAATGCTAACCTGGAAGAAAAAAAGTTACGGAAATATATATATGAATGATGATTTGATGAAAATAATTACAACTTTAATGTCTAAACTAGTGAAATAAAGTTGTAAAATTAGACTTAATTTTCTGAAACATACCTTAACCTTTGTATGTGTGAGCTGACACCAGAAAGCCTATATATTCCATCTACTATACCATATTCTTCAATGAATTCTGCACAGCATTTTAAGACCAAAGGAACTATGAAAAATGAGCCAAAACAATCAAAATCTTTCCCTAAACTGCATATTGTAATGCAAAAAATAATCTAATCCAAGCTTTAAAAAAATCAAACTGAAGCATTCTATAATTATTTTGTTACTAATAATAAGAACACAGATAATAAAATTTAGAAACTACATAGGTAGGATGCTAAAATAGTATGACAAGCTTTTCAACATGGAAAATATAATTTTAATCCGGTTAGAAAATAATTTTGAACCTGAAGCATAGGAAATATGGGAAAATACTTGTCTAGGAAAATAACTACAATATTTTAGCAATAATGGCTTATATGGATTTCTTTACATTTATAAAACAATCATATTTAGAAAAAATAACCAGTAAAGTTCATATTACTCAGAAGATCAAGAAAGACTACAAGGCCTTGAATGGATTAATAGCATTTCTATACACCATAGTAATGAATAAATACACTCCATGGAATTAAAACCTATATTTTTGTCATGCAATTCAGTTACTTTGCAGAACAATAATTACTTATGTAAAATTAAATTCTATTTAAATACATAAATTATTTCAAAATATATTATGATCATAGGTAAAACTAATGAATTGTGCATATAATGCTTTCCCTATAATATAAAGTTTTTACAGATAACAGATTTTATATATTATGAATGCAAAACCTACTGCATGGCAATAGTGTTTATATTCTTATTTAAAAGCAGTTTATCAATCAAAAATACACCAAATATTCAATATTTTCTCGGAGCATTTTAAACTTAAAAACTGAACTTTGCAATTTTAAAATTAAAGTATGAATGCAAATAAATTTATATTAACTTTTAAAAGTTTTGGATTTAAGGAAGTTAATTTTCTCAATAAATACTTTAAAAAAATTTATTTAATCAACTAATGAAGTAGAATAAAACTTAATTATCATTTAAAAGAATCATGATTATTTCTCAAAACCAATTACATAAAAAGAAAAAAAAAATGTTTAACAGAAGAATCAACTTACTATCTCTTCCAGTATTCAGTAAATGTTCACCTAAATCACAACCAAAAACTCTTTCTTTCAAAATACCACTTTGTTTTAGCTTTCTTCTAGAAGGCCGAGACAAGAGAAATGATCGGAAAAATGCAATGAGTTTACCATGTCGACGAAACACTAAGTGGGAAAAGCACGTAGAGAATGAATATACTTTAAATATTAATTCCCTCCTTCAAAAAAAAAAACAAATAAAAAAAAAGCATGCTAATTGAAAAATTACCAGGTTTTGTAGATGAATTAGATAATTTAAATGAATGAGGTATTTTGTCTCCAATAACTTCAACACATTCAGATGGGAAAAATCCAACCTATAAAAAATGATTTTTGAGCAAATGAAATGAAATAAGTATTATTCTCATTAATTAAAAATTCATCTAATTTTTGTTTCCAAATGTCTTGCATTCAATTATAATAAATGACTTTAAAAATATCAATATCCTAATTAAATTTAATTCAAGAAGTAATTAAATATTTAGTTGTAAATAAATATAAATTATCCAAATGTCTTTCCAGTTTCTCATTTATTTTTTAAAAATATAGTTAACTAAATTTCTTACTCATATAAAAGTTTTATTTTAAAAACCAGTTTATTTACCTATAATAAATATAAAAGATTACAGGATTTTGCTCAAGAAATCTATATAAATAAAAATGGATGTATGTCTCATGTTCTGCAGTGACACTCATCTGATCGTGATTAAACTTTGAATACTTATTGCTTGCACTTTCACAAAGGTTATATTTTAAAATTGATAATGCACAAAAGTCACACAGCCCATCGCATCGAAATCAATCGCACATATATCAAAAAAAAATTATGATTAATATCAGTCAGTGTGAGGGAAATGATATCAAAAGTACTTTGTAAAAATGCTAATTTTTGAAATTTCATTAATGAATAATTTTCTACACAGGATGTTTCATCCAGCATGCTCACTACTTTGTTTGCTGCAAGCTGCGCATATTATTTAGATTTGATCTCCCACATACAAAATAAAATTATTTTCGATGCTGATTAAGATAAGTTATATACAATGGATATTTTCCAATGCAAACAGTAATTTTGCAGTTTGTTAAGAGAATCTACGAACGATATTTCAACTATATAAACGTATATTATGCTGATTACTTCAACAAAAATTATGTTCTCAAGTGTTCATCACTTTATTAAATGATCAAACAGCACAATATCTAGAAATTAGCCAAATCAAGCTTCTTTAACATATGAGGAATGACAAGAGAGCATTCAATGACCACCAATAAGGTGCAAGGCTAATCCCTTCCAAGTGTGCGGACAGAACCTAAAAAAATCCTTGCTTTTCACATAATCAATTGTATGCTGGATGCTACAAGTCAGACAGCCAAGAAATTTGTTTCTGCTGAAGACGGAAAAACAAAAATTTTGCCTACCCTAAAGCTCTTGAATAATAAAGTTAAAAAAAAAAATAAAGAATAAATCTTATTTATACTTCTTTATATATCATTCAATTTCAATAAATGTAATTGCTGTCAACAAGAAAATAAATACCCTCCTTTCTATCCTTCCTAATTAAACATTTTTTTCCCAAAATTATTTCTTTTGCGGAAACAACATGCTAGCTTTAAAACAAAATAAAGCATGAACTTTGAAACAATTATATGGGTATATAAAAATCTTGATCTTATTCCCACTTTGTACTAACAATCTTTATATCTCAAATATATCTATAATGATTATGAAACAGATCAAAAGCATGAAATATCAATCTAATAAAAAATGAATAAACTAAAAAGCTTCTACGGTACATAAATTAGAATATTATTCATCTCAATCTGAATTAAATATCACTTACATATAAGAAATTTAATATTCGGAATTTTTTTTCAATTAATATATAAAGGACATAAATGCCTTTAACTCACGTTTAAAAAAATCCACACAAGTTAACAAACACAACCTACAGTTTGTTAATTATGATTTAGAATCAACTAACATGTCAAGTTTCAATTATAACTCATCATTACTTGAAATGCAAAACCCTGAATTATTAAAATATTACATACTTCAAATCCTTTCTTCCCTCTCCACCAAGAAGACTCCGCAGGAGGAGGCATATCAATCACAGATATCATGTCACCCACCTAGGATAAAAAGGAAAATTAAAAAAAAAAATTAGATTTATTAATTCCATAAATAATCCAACTATTTTATAGATAATAGTTAGAAGTAAATTAATTAGCTTTATTATTGTTAATAAACAATTTAGAAATTATTGCTACAAACACTATTATAGTTAATCATCTTTACTGACTATTAATATTTATAAGCATTTCGATAGGAATTGAATGCTCTACTAATATCAAAATACTATAGGCATCTTAATAACAATTTTGATTCTTTTTCTATTTATTTTTTATATGCGAGTTAAATTTTTATAAGTAAGGTATATGAACACTTTAAAGAGATCCAAAGGAATCTATAAAATGTTTGAAATATACTAGCAGGACAACTTCCTAAAAATAACTATTTTCATAATATTACACATCTTAGTAGAAAATAGCAAAGTCAACTTGCAAGATACTTAGTGTGTCATTTTTTTCATATACTGTTATTTATATATAGCCATATTTATACCCAGTATATTTTAAAATCATTGAAATATCAATATCCTTCAACCAATCAAATGACATATTATTGGGAGAAATAGGAGTAAATAACTCTGCATAATAAAATATTCTTTATCTCCAAACACAATTTGATAATTATAAAATTCCTAATTACATTTAAGAGATGATCTGCTGGTGGAAGTAAACATATGATGAACATTTTATTTTAAATGGAATAAAGAACATCTGTTTTAGCCAAACAGAATCACATTCACTTAACTCACTGGGGCTGAATGGATAAATACCATTCCATCTTTTGTTTATGTGTGATGATTATATATCTCAACCCATCATAGAAAGTGGAAATTACTCATAATCATGTGTTTTATCATTTTATTTAAAGCTCTTAAAATATTTGGCAATATTAGCAATGCATAAATAGTAAAAGTAAAAATAAGGGATTTTTGTTTTTTTTAAATTCATATATGCTGAAGTACTTAAAGATTGATACATTGCGTAACAAAATAAATTTTTAAAGTTCATAATGTACGTGCTGTTCATAACAGTAAATGGTGTTTTATTATGTGAATAAATTATTTAAAAATAATAAATGCTACTTGATATTTTATATTAATTTTAAATTTACGAAGCAACAAAATTATACATTTCCAATCTGTAAAAAAACTTATGGTATATTTTCCTTCTTATTTTGAATCTTTAATTTATATTACTGTTTCTATTTTTTATAATAAAAACACAGCACACCTAGTCAACCCCCTCGAAATTCAAGTTCCATGAAGTGTTAGAAGCATAAATTTTAGCTGAAAGTCACAAGTATTTAATAATCATAAAATGAAATACATATGCTATTTATTAAGTTTTAACCCCCCCCCTCCCTACTTAAGTTCAGGACAAACCAAGATAATGGTTCTCACAGTCAGAGATATTCAATATACATGAATGCATATTTGAAATAAAAGCTGCTCTAATATAGTACTCAATTATACAATTAAGGAAAATAGTCCAACATTTTAAACAACATAAATATATATTTTCTACTTTCTTTAATAAATTATAAATCTAATAATTTTTCTCAAAATCTGCTAATGGCTACTGTGATGAGAATACAAAATTTAATGCTTCGCAACTCAATATGGAAAAGTTCATATTATATTTTAAATTACATGCTTGAAGATAATCCTTTATCAACAATAAATTTTTCCCCTTGTTCCCAAATTACTAACAGCATTTTTAAGGAAACTATCAATTGCACTGAATGAGGCTGCTTGTAAAAAGATAAAATTTTTTGTCTTAAAGTTAGATGTCTAGGAAATTTATCTCATCACAAATTTTTCCATGGCAATAATATAATTTGTTTTTTGACAATTTTTTCAGCAATAAAAAATACTTTAAACCTAAGTTTTCATGAAATGGACATGTTGGCAAGGAAATTTATTTTACCAAATTTAAATTTAAAAACATAAAAATATTAAAAAATAGTATCAGTTCCAAAATACTTTGAAACACCAATTTTAAATATTTGGTGAATTGTATTAAAATTTAGAATAAAAAGATGAAATAAATCTTCATACTTTATGCTTACAATGTAACAAAAATTGTTAGAACTATATAGTAATCATATTGATATTTCTATCATAAAGTTTAAAATATTAAAAAATAAGCTATAGTTTTACTTAAACAAATACTTCTATTAATATTATATTAGTGCAGTTAAAGAATAATAAATACATTTATTATTTAATCATGTTAATGAAAAAAAAAATTAAATATTTACTGTGGCAATATATTTAAATTGCTTTTCCCATTTACAAAAAACTCCACTGTTAAAATTTTTAAAAGCAAATAATTTATTGGAACACAATTTAAATTTTAAGCATACAAAAATTTTGTATTTATGACACTGCATTACATTTGTTGTACGAGAAAGTAATTTAACATCATATATAAGAATATTATGAATACCTAATAAATTTGAGTACTGAATTATGACGAGAATTGGAGTATTTTTAGCATGCACAATGCTTTGAAGTTATTTCCTATTAATTTAAACACATTTTAAACTGAAATTTTTAATTTTTAACCAATAGGATAATGCGAGTTTCATTTCATATTCACAGTCCGGGTATGATTTTCCGTACCAAGTACATGGATAAAGACTTTAAATTTTAAACAATACATGCATTAAATGACTGAGTAAAAAGTAAACCCCCTGAAACAACTTTAAAAAATGAAACATTTTTAAACATAGCTAAGAAAACTATTTTTACAACTAAGGTTAAGAATATTAATACAAATTTGTTGAAGTAGGTATGGATATACTTTAATGATACATTTACGCAAAGATAACATAGGAAGTTGCACATCATAATTTGCAATAAAAATTAGTTATACAATGCTAATAGTTATGAGAATTATTTGAACACTTTAAAAAAAATCTACTTTTTTAAAAACCTTCTGTATGCTTTGAAACTATAATACACACGCATATATGTTAAGTGTACTTCCTAAAAGAAAAATTATATAATTATTTATTAAATTAAAATCTATATAAAGAATAAATGTAATACGCTGAAGAATTTTTTTAAAATAAAAAAGACCACTTAATTTATATTAAACAGCAGGATAATTAATATTTTTTACTAACTAATACTATATTAAATCAAAGATTTTTATACTTAAATTATGTTTCAAATATTTTTTAAAGTTATTAAATTGTATTTATATGTATTCTGAATAGTATGTCACATTCTTCAAATAAACAAAAATTCACTGACCTCCGGTTTCCGATGTTTAATTTATTAAAAAACAAATAAATTAATGAATTTCATAGTTAAGACTGCGCAATCTAGAAAATTTGAATATATATATAAGAACATTCAATTCAAAAGAAATCGCTATTTTTAGAAAAACTACCAGAACTATCACAATATAAAAAACAAGAAAAATTGACTACGTACAACTTCTAAGTCAAAATATACAATGTCGGATACTTTGGCGTATAATTTCATGGTTAAAAGTAGAAAGAAATGTGAGTATTTAGAAATAAACTTAAAATATACTAACTTAATATTTAGACATAACATGGAGATAGCAAAACCCGGCTGAACGATAAAGCGGCAGCTTTTGGTTAATAACTTTCCGAGCTCCATATCACATACGAGCCATTGTAGCACTTAGTGAAGCACAATCACTGGACAATAAGGGGTCTGTTAAATGCTCTAAAAATCCACTTGGCCTGATTTAAAACGCCGCAAAACGTGGCACGGTGCTAATGTAAAAGTGGAAAAAACCCAGCCCAGCCGTCGATGCTTGGAAACAATCTTTGCATCAGATTCCATAAATCGAACACCGATTAACAATGCGATAAGCCGAAAACAGAAGAGATTCGATCGGAACGTAATGTGCGAACATGATTTCCTATTTTTCAAAAAACACTACGAAATATCAAGATGCTGCTACAAATCAACACGCGCGACAGGACGTAAAAAATACACACACTGAGGTTGCTACATGGAGAGGCGATGGTTTTCATTTCATGGTCAGATAGCGAAATGCCGCCAAGCTCGCCAAGAGTGTGACGGGAACCAGAGGTAAACAAAACTTAATCTGTTGTAGTGAATATTTATTACGCGCCGGGAGCGTAACTACGGAAAACCTCACGGTGAATTAAGCCATGATTCATTTGAAGGAGCGCTTTACGACTTCCACAGGAATTTTAAGGGGCAGAGAGAACGTTTGCCATTATTTTAGATAAGTTTCTTATCCTGTGAGATAAATAAACCGGATTTCAAAAATGGTAACTTCGGCCGAGCATTTTAAAAGGAATAAATAAACATCATTATTGAAACAAACAAAACAGGAAATAAAGATTGTTTCGTTAACAACTGGTTCACGCTATTTCATTGTGAATTATTTCAAGATGCTACTTTTGTTTCATCAGTTCGACTATATGCGAAATTTTTTTCACACTGAAGGAATATTAGCAATGAAAGCACAGCAAATAAAAACACACTGCATGTTTAGTAAACTAGACATCAAGATATCAATTTTCAATCACCACCGACTCTTTAATTAAAGATTTACATTATATAACGAAATGCAAGAATGTAGTAAAATGCATCTTACAAAATCCTTTTTAAATTTCTACCAGTTAATGGCTAATCGGATGCGCACGTTGTTAAATTATAGAGCAATTTCACATGGTTCGTCTAATATTTTTTAAATTTCTTAAATTAATATAAATAAATTCTCTAAACAAAAAACGTCATCTAATTAGAACAACAGTTGTTATTCTTTTAGCATCGTGAATCAGAATATCATCTCAATATGTATAGAATTTTTTAAAAGTAAAACAATAATAATAATTCTTTGCTTTGCGCCTAATTTTTTAGGTTATTATTTGTGTTCTACAAGATTCGTGCCACATAAGAATAGATGTCTTAACTAATAAGAAGTTAATTTAAAAAGATATGTTTTGAGCTGCATTTAGAGAAAAAAAGAAAATTAGCAAATATCGAGACTAAAATTTGAATCTACCTTAAGTATATTGAAAAATATGCGATAGTAATTAATATTCGTACTTCAAAACTGATCAGTTTACAAAATTATCTATTGTAGTGCGTGTGGATAGAACTTATTCTGGTGTGGTAGGTTCATAAGTCAGATAACTTCCGAACACGAGCGTACACGTTTGTCTAGCGGTTATGTTACTCGGCTACGAGCCCCAACGTTGCAAGTTTGAATCTATGAATGCACATTCTTGAATAATGCGTGTTAGAGCGCTAAGAGGCTTTTTAATTCATATTATCGAAACAGACTTCGAAAGGTAACCGTGTTATCTGCTATTTTTAAATATCAATTCTGTATACCAGAGGATTTTGAAGAAAGATTAAAAAACTAAAGCTACGTTCGGTCAATTTTGGGAAAGAAAAAAAAAACAAACTTTATTTTAAGTTAAAGAAAGGCAGCATTTTATGTACGAAAAAAAAAGTATCTATGAAAAAAAATATTAGTTTTTCTTAAATAGTTAATTACAGAAATCGGTTATATTTAAGTACTGTTCTTTCAAGATCCCGAGTTTGGCATTTTAGACTGATTTAACTCAGTAGTATGACAAATGCGAATCTGGAATCCTTTGTTAAGTCTAGTCGTTGGTTTCCATTCCATTGGATGCATTTAATTCAATTTCAATCTATTTTTGTGAACTAAACGTCTTCTGACGCATACGTAAAAACGTGTCAACGTGTTGTCTGACAATCCAAAACAAACTGTATATTGCATTTAACCATTTCTTTCTTCTTAATAGTCACAAAAATTTCATATGTGCATTCTTAAAGCACTAAGTAAAATAAAAGAGTACAAAGATTGGTAGAAAGAAAACATGTCTGATAGAATATAGATATACGACTTTAATTACTGCACTGTAACAAGATAAAATAATAATAACCTATATAAACATATTCACTTACAATTTCAAGGCTAAAATCCATAAATTTCACTATAAAAAGGACAAATTTCCCTAGTAGAAACACAAACAGTAAGTCACAGAAATTTCGAGTTCATTTATGGATCCGATTTCACCGGATTAGTGTAGATTCTAAGATAAATTAAGACGGAGAAGGGATCTCGCGATCTTAAACCGCAGTCGAACGACGAGGGAGTCACGTTAAGGAATATCCCTTTCCCTGAATTTTCATAGAGCAGTGCATCAAGTCAAGGAGGAAGCACATTAACAAGATGTAAAGATATATGGAGAAGGCCAGCGCATTGAAAACTTTTAACATGGATATTTTCGTTTAACATGGATGACATACTCGTTTAACATGGATATTTTTTCACTAATGCATGTTGATTGACCATTTATACATGCATTCAATACAAATTTAAATATGGATCAACAACTTCATAGTACATATAAAACTACAAATTCGTTACATACAAAATTTTCTCAATCTGCCGTATAACCTTTTTTTATTATTATTTACTTATCACACTCACAATTACATCAAAAAATAGATAGACCGCTGAAGAATTCCAACCCAAATTTGATACATATCTACAATTATAGTAATTTTATAACATTAATTTTTGAATTATTAAATTCATATTCAAACAGGTGGGCTTCCCGATAAGGATTTTGTTTAAAGATTTTCCAGAAACGGATGCAAAGCTCCCATGGCAAATTTCGTTAAATTAGTTCTTTCCGTTTTTGAGTTAGGAGTTTATAGACATAATTCCAATAGCTCTAAACGCAAGATCGTATGACCAAGAGGTACCAAATTTAGCACATATATACTTTAGAGGGTGGGACTGTGCACTTTCGGAATGACTTTTCGAAATTTTAATCAGAATTTTAATTAAAAATTAATGAAAGTTTTGGTATTTTTGTGCATGAACTTTCGAAAATATTACAGTACAAAAATAATTTGTCCATCAATTTAAAATTAAAATTATATATCTTCTGAAAGATAAGTTTTTGTCGTAAATGGTTTTTTTTCTTTTCATATTTCATTAATTTTCTTTAAAAAAATATTTGAAGCACTTTTCCTAATAAGAATCGCAAGAATTCTGAGCGAATATTAAACATATCACGAACTATTGCAAAAAAACGCAAGAATTCTAGAAGGGCACCAAAATGACAGACATAAGTCATTTTTAAAGTTATACAAATTTTTTTCCATTTTGTTTTATAATCCTTAATTACTATTTTGTAAAAAACATAAAACATAATTGGTGAAACAAATATTTCAGGAAAGCAAGTGACATATAAGCGAAATTTTGGCGTTTTCCGCGATAACGCTCGAAAATATTACTTCACGAAAATTTTTGCTACGTTTTTCAAAATTTAAAAAAATGTATCTTCCTGATGACACTAATTTAACAGTCTTGCAAATTTTCCTGAGTTATGGCAATTTTAAAAAATTACATTTTAACTTTAATTTCAATTCAATGCAACTGTAATTCAAACAGTTTTCATTGTATCATCAAATACTCAATTGCATTATTTTCTCCCATAGCTAGAAGAAAAAGAGTCAAATTTAATATGTGTCATTCACATGAAATAAGATGAAGTTACTAAACCGTGAAGGTTAGAAGACAGAGTATCCTGAAAGTTACGTTTTTGATATCCCTACGACAGCACGGGATATTACTCTATTAGAATGATTTATATGCATATTGACGCAACTTTGATGTCTGATGTTTAGTTTCTGGGGGGAGGGGGAAGATAATAAACATCAAGTTATGCACAAGAGATTTAACCGGTAATAGCGAAATGAACACATTGTGTACGGCACTCTTCGCACATCTAGGGGCCGTGCATTTCTGAATGCTCTAGAACAGAGGTTCCCAACCTTTTTTGAACTGGCTCCCCATTTTCTAATGCATATTTCAATATCGCCCCCCCCTTCCAGTCCAAATAAACTAGAGCGTACATAATGCATGGTGAAAACTGTAATTAAATTTTTTTTTTTAAACATTACTAACAGATAAAATATTGTTGGAATTGAAACACTAGAGAATTTCTTCTTTATTTAAAAAAAGAGGAATAAAATTTTTAGCTTACCTGTCATAAGGACAGGCAGGGATTTTGATGATACGAATTAATTCATAATAAACTATTGCTTTCTAAATAAATAAACTAACAGTTTCAGAAACTCATTAAAACGCATACTTCATTATATTAAAAAGTATTTTTATTAAAATTTAAAGACATCAAATTTCTAACGTAACTAATGAGAAGGCTGAATTTGATGCATTTTAAGGAACTTGTTAATATCAGGCTCGATTTCACTTAAAAACAATCGTAAGTCGCCGCGTTCAGTAATATGGAGCCGATATCTCTTTTTCGTTACCAATGTTGCCGCGGCACTAAATCCACGTTCTGCTAAATATGAAGAGGGGAATGCTATCAGAAGTCGTTGAACAATCGACCATAATCCTGAATGCAGTTGCGAAATAGACTTCTGTAGCCAAAATACTTGGTAGCCATTCTTGAATTTCACTTTTAGATCCTCATTTGTCGTCAGTTTTTCTTGTAACTGAGGTGATCCTGCTGTGTTGACATTGGAAAAAGGATTCAAAACCCAGTCTGGTATGTCCATGCTTAAAATGTCCTGGAATCGCTCCTTCAAGTTATTGTACTCTATATTTGGTCAATCCTCTAACGCCCCTTCGTGCCATATCAACGCCCCCTAACTTTTTCTGGGTCTTTTACCGCCCATATTGGGAAACTATGCTCTAGAAGCATGCTTGGCAAGCAATAGGACCCATATGTGCATATATATAATTTACATACTATATTTAGATAAAATATTCTTATATATTACTATATATTTGATACATGTATTTATTATATAAGGTTTTTAAAAAATCATTTTAACTATTATTTATTTCATAGACTTGAATAATGCTTTAGATTGTGTTATTTGGGAAAGCCTATTCTTCGACAGCATTTCCGCACGATTTGCAGCAGTATTTTGCTTTAAGACAATAAGGATCATTCACGAATTTTCTCGTGTTTCTTGTCCCATCTGTTACGGATCGCTCACGAGTTTACTCGCGTTGCGTATCCCATCTGTTATTGCGTCTTAAATAACAAAGTTATGATGATTTTAAAACGTAAAAATTTGCCTCAAAACATGCTGTCCCAGACATATGTATTTCAGATTTCTTTGCAGTTTTTAATGTGCTAAATATTAGCTTCTATTTGGTTATGCATTGCTTTAGAAGAAAAAAATAAACAGAAACGGGATGTCTCGTGATCTGGGCATAACGTTCGGGCCTCCTGGAAACGATAAATATTGTACACAACGAGTTAATATCCCTGGCGAACTAACTGAATCAACCAAGACATATCCTTAATAAAAAAAGATTAATTTTATAATAATCCACTTTAAGCTTTTAATAAAGAAATAGGTAAAAAATAATCATAAAAATCGGTCCAAAGGGTCATTGATTGATAAGCAGACAACTGATGAAAGAACACTAGAAAACATTACAAACACTAGTAGCATTCAAAAGCTAGATCCGTAGAAGTATCACAAACGAAGATAAGGTTTTAAACCCGTCTCTAAAATTAAAACAAATGGATATTAATAACCCATTTTTTTCCCCCTTGTAGCAATATCGAAACCATGGATTCTCCATTTTCTAATCACGCATTCAGAACAAGTTTTCCAGCTAATAAGAGGCAATTCGTACAGCTGAGAGCGAACCATAACCGGCGCAGAAAAACGTGCAAGGTCAAGCATCTTAGTCAAGTTATCTTTTGCATGTTCGTCGTCACTAACCGATTACAGACACTGAAACTTGAGACGGGCCGAGCTCACCGGAAGTTGACGATAGAAACGCGAGAAACCTCGAAATCTCGCAGAGCACAGAGCAAGAGAGAAAAAAAATATATCTGTACAGTGCTAAGTAGAAGAAAATTGTCTGAATTACTTCATTCAATGACATGATCACCAACCGCTCACACACTTGGAATCGGAATAACAATCCCCTTTTATTCATGGCAAAATCCTGCTAGAGACCAGCCGCGTTGCTAATGTTCCGCAAAAGGAAATGGTTCAATGACAGAAACCTCAGTGGCAAATTTAGCGAAATTGGTGGTTTTATAATAAACGCAGCAAAAAGAAGTAATAAAAATGGTGACACGTTTTTTTTTTGTTTTTTTTTTTAATGTTACGGAATATGCACATTTTCAAATATTTGAAATACGTAGTAATTTTGGAATGTATCGGGTTGTTAGCTATGCAAAGAATTTTTTTTTTTTTTTTAATATTTTACAGACCGTTAAATTAAAGACCAGTTTCGAAGATACACTTTCGAGATTTTGCAACTGCGCGAATTTTAGACAGTTTCAAATTATAGTTATGAAAGTTTTCCTAATCACCACACATCAATAAGAGTGTTTGATCCTGAGGTTTTACACACATTTGATCGTATATGTGGCAAATTTTCTGAAAAATTTGAATTCCTCTATCAGAAACAGAGATTTATTAATACACCATGGATTAATAGTCGATGTAGAGAATTTTACCATTCCAAGTATCAAAACCTTTAACCCATGCATTTCGAAACAAGATTTAGTGTGATTTATTATCAGATTTGAAAGGTATTCATATACCATGCTGTCTAAAATGTGAAAGAAAAAATTTAGAATGCTGATATTGCAATGCGTTGTCAATAACGGAAACTCGCCGACTGGAATTGTAGAAGCTTGTTTTTATTAATCAACTAATAACCGGCTTGATTATTTATATAATACTTTAGTTTGTTGTCAAAATTCTAATAGAAAGTATCCTAAGTATTAAGAGGATACAACTAGTCGGTAAGAAAATGATTTTGAAATGGTTAAAGAGCCTTCTCTCTCAGATTGACATCGAAAAGGTATTGGAAGCAAACACATTTTATTTTTCAAAGCAGAAAAATCGTTAAACTAATACCCCTTATCATCAGTGATCAACAGGAATTTCTTGGATTGATCTTAACGATATTTGAGTAAAACCGGCTAGCCAAAGAGAACTTAGTATACACTGTAACGGAATCAATACTATGAAATTTTAAATGATTATATAGTTTCTATGTTAAAGAATTGAAATATCTCTTTAAAAGGCTCAATTTTTACATTATCTTATATTAGATGATAATAATTCATCATACAATAAAAACTTAGAATCAGTCCTAATAGCGACACATTTTACGAGACATTTTTTCAGATTGCGAAGAAAAAGGTTTTAAATTTTATTTACAAGCCAATATTTATATTTCTATTAATTTTATCCTACAAATACTTTTTGGAATAAAATCTCCGCTAAAGGAAACAAAAATTGATCGAAAAATTTGCACAATAAATCGAAAGACAGTTTGGTCTCACAAAGAGTGAATTAGATTTGTTTGCGGCTTTTGGTGTACCGACCATTATTTGTATAATACATACTTAAAAGCACTTCATAAAGTAGTAGTAATAATAATGTAACATCGCTAAAACGATCAAGAAAGGTTAAAGGAAAAAATAAAACAGATATTCTAATAACGAAGGGTTAAAACTGAAGAAAATGCAAGTAAATTAAGACTAAAAAATTACTAGTAGTTTGAGAATAAAACAATCACTTTTAAAAATTCGGAATGGTAAATACAAGGAAAATTAATGTGATCAATATAAGAAAAATCGAAAGATTTAGAAACACTAAGAACAACAATAAAAGAACAATTTAATTAAACAGGAATTAAAGTGTGTTTTCTTTATTGCATCATTTTCTTATAAAGACATTATATTCCTAAAATGAGATTTTAAATAGATTTTGTTGCCATCCTAGAAATAAGACGAAGATAAAATAAATATTTATTGGTGTAGCTTTTTCTCTACAATTTGAAGAGATTTTCAATATTTTCGTACAAAAGTACAAACTGTTCATTTAAAATAATTTACCTTGAAAACAAATAATTTGGCTCAGAATAGAAAACAACAGAGAAACCGCAAGCAGGATATGTTTCTTTAAATGGTCAAATTATAACTTTTCCCGATAACGTATGTTCACAATATTTAAAGCAAGGTCGACCACATGTGTAATTATTCAACCCATTCATTCTCTCAGAAACATTCAGAAAAAAGAATAAGCGAATAAAAAAATATAAAGCAGGAAAGTAGGTTTTCGAGTTTTTTTCAAAGACAAGGGGAATGGAGAGTGAAAACGTCATCAGTATGACCCGACTATAAATGTCTTAATAATCAGAGTTTTCGGAATTAAACATTTATATTTCACTTTTAAAGTAAAAGGGAATTCCAAGCCCAAGGCTGCCACACTTCGTTAATTTTCCATTGTTCTTACTCATGTGCATTCTATTTTACAAGTACTATACTGTTTTTTAAATACCATTCATCAATAATTTAAAAGAGAAGAAATAATAGATAAGCGATAAAAGATACGGCGAATGATTTGCATGTGCGATTGTAGTTTAGAAGAAATTGAGATAGAATATATATTAAATTAAATAGAAGAACGTTCTATAGAAGAATGGATACTAATTTTAAATTCAAACTGTCAGAGTAGAAATTTTAAGACATCGGGAAAAAATTGCCGTTTATATAATAGAGCCTTCCCTTTCATACCCCTACTAAAAAATATTCTTTTTTTTTATCATCGTATTAAATTCTTGTTAATCTTATAAAATTTTTATTTTTCGTATTTCAATCTTAACGAATTGCAAACTAAAAATTAAATCCAGAAAACGATTAAAAGTATTTTAAATAAAAAGATAAAATATATGCATTGAATAGTGATGAATGGTCAATTAAACTAAAAAACTTTTCAAACCTAATTCGATGATTTTTTGAAACTAATAAATGCTTCAAAAAAGAATTGTATTTTATGCAAACAAAATAATTACAAAGAGCCTATTCATAAATTAGTTTTAAATCTACACAAATCTGTGAAATCTCATGCATTTTTATTCAAAATTAGTCACATTCTATCCAACAAGCAGCAAACGATAATTACTCTTATTTACTGAAAAATTGTGGCGACATTTTGACGATGTTAATTTATATCGTTTGTTCTGGTGGCTCAAATTCAGACAAATGAAATACGAAACAAGCTCTGCACTGCAAACTATAAACAAACTATATGTAGAGTTTCCACAGTAATTAAGTCAACATGAAGAGGGGAAAAAAATCCCCAAGTACAAAATAAAAAATCCGTTATAAATACATATCAAATGGTCGTTAACGACATTAAAAAAATACATAGAAGAGAAAGAAAAGAATACCATAATTATAACTCGACAGATCATTGGAGAGAGAGAGGTGAAGGGGTATTCGAAGGATGCTAGTGATATATTACAGCCAAGGTTTAAGGAATGTTCTGAAATGCCCTTCACAGAATTCGTTGCGGTTTAAATTTAATTCCAAACTTAGCAATTATTTCTTCCACTACTTTTGGAAGCAGATACGTTAAAGGCAGGAAAGTAAACGAATAGAAACTATATTAATAAAACCATAAACATATTCATTAATATCGGATTTAATCTATAACAAGTAATATAAAAAAATTAAGTCAATTTTTACTTAGGTCAACAAAGAATTTTTTTTAGTTACTTTTTATTAAATAATTACAATTAATATAAATATGTATATAGGTATAACAAAATCACAATATTAAGAGCCAAAATAGAAGAATTTTCTTGCAGTTTTCCATTTTCCTTTCTATACATGGTGTTGGACTATTATTTTTGACTGTTACTATTTACTGACTTTCTTTTCTTTTCTTTTTTTTTTTTTTTTTTTTTTCCCTTCTTGTTTCTAATTTATGAAGTTGATGGCGGTTTATAATTTCTCATCGCAAGAACTGAAATCGTAATTTTTACCTTCACATGAAATATATTGAAATCTTGCATTTTACCGATTGAGTTACTGCCTCCTAATTTCAATATATATATATAT
>JAPMOQ010041230.1:805582-816017 GCA_026543055.1 Argiope trifasciata
ATATATATATATATATATATATATATATATATATATATATAAAATCAAGGTTATTTAAGAAAGTATTCAAATTAAAAGCCAGTCATTTTATGGTTTCTTCATATTAAACATCAGAAAGAGGGAAACTAGGTTTTTCACTGTCTAAAATTAAATTTTATGAGGGAAAAATATGCAGAATTTGGAAAATGAAAACACTAAATGATACTCAAACACAAAAATTATACAAAAAATATATTCAATAAATAAAACAGGATTAATTGAACCAGTTTCTAAAAGAAAAAAAATTCTTAATAAACACTAAAAAATTCATTTCCATAAAAGCTTAGATACATCGAATTAATTTTACTTTGCTTAATATTTCACATTTTAGAGGGCAAAAGATATTTAAAAAAATTATGAATAGTATTGATAATATTAATAATGTAATATATTAGTAAAGAATCTTAGTAATATTAATACCCAAATATAATAGAATCATCAACAATTCTTAATTGAATAAAAGAATTAATTTCATTCCAAATGCTCATTTTTTATCGTTTAATATACATTTTAAAAAATATTCATTTACCAAAAATTTATTTTTCTTCCATTACAGTGCTACTACTGATATTTCTAGAAAAAATACCAAAACAGTATCAGTGATTCTGGAGTTCATTAAAAGAAGTTGGCAGACTTCCTGTTACAACAGAATCACTACCAACTGACAAAACAGAGCACGGAACCGTTTTTCTTTCCTTTTTTTTATCTACCTTCGGTCTGTTATTTTTGTTGAGTCCAATGAGAAATTTTCTGCCAAAATCTGATATCAAGACCACACGACCATTCATAAATCAAATGTTTAAACAACACTTCCTGTACGGAGGCAAGTTGTTAAGGTAAGGTCATTGGCTTGTGTGTGTTACTATCCCTGATCATGATTCATTCAAAATATTGTAGTAACTTCCTTTTCATTCAAAGAAAAATACTCGCAATCTCACACTATGAGGAGGACGTCTGCTTTTACCTCTCTATCATGGTGAAAAATCATCTAATGGGGTTGAAATTACTGTTGGACAATGTTAATATCTTACCTCACCAAGGCGTTACCTTTATAATCAGCTTAAAACGTCCACCCAAGTTAAGAGAACTTAAAGGCTTACAAAATCTTATGAAGTTTTAATGTTAGACGTCTGCAATACTCAAAAATATAAATAAACTGAAATATATGTAAAATAAATAAACATTGACATGACTTAACCCTTTAATCACTTTAAACGTAAATACATTTGTTCGAGTCATTATGGAATTCTTCCTTTCCTTTAAAATGGCTTAAAGGCAAGAAATATTATCGATTTGATTTCATTCATATATTACAAGATTTTTAACTTCAAAAATTGATGAAATTATTATTATTATTATTATTATTTTTGAAAATGAACGACGATTTAAAAATATTCTTTGGCGAATGACCGATTGCTTTTATTAAGTTGATTTGATTTTCAAATAAGTTTGAGAGGCAGTTATAACTACAGCATTAACTTAAAGCTTTCTAAAACCTCAAGAAGAAACTTAGTAAAGTTCCATCAGTTGTTAATTAAGCCAAAATATGCCCCCCCCCTTCTTTCCTTCAGAAATCATTATTACTATCTTTACAGATACAAAAAAAAAAAAAAAAATCTAAATTATACGATAACATCGATAAACAAGAAGGAGCTCCAAACTTTCTCGTATTCTCCCCAATAAAGGTTTTCGACACACACACCTTCTTAGCATAAAATTTTAGATCTTAGGAGGTAATAGGACGCAAATAAATTGCATTTAAACGAAATTCAGTGTTAATATATATTCGCCGAAATGCTTCAGGTAGTGAAAACGATTAGAGATAAGAATGACAGAGTATGAATGAAAATTAAAAACTGATTAAGGGTTCCAAAATGTCACCGCCCATATATTATATGTACTCCATTATTATCACGATAATTTAATTTTACTCTTCATTTTTTTTTTAATAAGAGCCGTAAATCACATACAGAAAAAGCTCCTCATTCGCGTTTTCACTATTCGCGAATTTTAAAAAAATGCGACCCAATTCCTATATTCACGGCTAAACATTTCTTTATTCGCGGATCTAATAAGTACATACATAATAATAAAAGGATCCTGATAGGTATCCAACCCAGTATTCTTTGTAAATGCCGTCAAATGGACTAATAAAAAAAGTAAAATGATCTTATTGCAACATTGTCTAAAGTATGTTGTTAAACGCAAACTGTAAACATAGCCAAAATCGCGAATGGAAAAGGACGAGATGAATTCAAACAGAGAGAATCAAGTGACATTCAGGATTTGCTTGAATCGCAAGATGAAGATCTGACTGAAACCGAATTGGAAAAGATGTTAAATTCACAGCCCATTGAAGAAGAGGCTTCAACAAGCACTGGAAACGTGACATTAAATTTGAAAAATCTTAGTGAAGGTTTAAGAATGGCAAATGAGCTTTGCAATTTCTTTATGAACATTGATCCGTATATGGAACGAAAATCTTTTTAAATTTTTAAAAGCAATTGGCTTTTATCATTTTATTTAATGTTTCATACTGTTAATATATATTTAAATATCGTTAAATTTTAAGAGACATTGTCTTGAAATTTTTTAACCAGCTTCTAATTTTGCAGAGTTTTTCATATAGATATGAGTTTTTTTCATTCTAACCGTATGTTTGGCGCAGCATAGCCATATTTGGCTCTTGTGCCAGAAAACTCAACTATCCATCCATCCATCCGTATATGGAACGAAGTCTTATTTTTAAGAGGCAAATGCGACTGCTGTGTATCAGTCTGAATTGAAGAAGCTTTTAAAAATTGGCAAGCAAGAGAAAATTACAAAATTCTTCTCACCATTGCCAAAGCCTTAAATAATTAATCAAAATATTCAAAAATTTCAATTAAGTTGATTTTTTAAAATATTAAAATATTTTTTATTTTATCACCTAGGAACGTATCCCCTATAATTCCATATAAATTACTATTCCGTATTCCCGGTTCCTGTATTTGCGGCATATTTATGGAACGTATACCCCGCGAATAAAGAGCTTTTACAGTATCGTTTTAACTTCAGAATACTAATCGTATGATGTTTACCATTATTTCAAATTCACTTCCGATAAAAAGGGACACTATATTCATTTACAGTCACAGATTCCCAATCTGAGTACATCCCAAGGATTAGAGTTTCCGGTATGGTAGTTGAAATTCACTTCCATGGTAGGCAAAATAATGGCGTGGGGCTGGTTACCTCCACTCTGATGACGGCCTGTTTCATACGAGAAAATGTAGCGAGACCTATTATGACTCAACCAAAGTTCCAAGCAGACTGCTGTCGCAACTATGGAGATTATTCAGTTTACCAAGACTCTGCTGCAGGGCGAGATAGTGCCAATGAATTGTATCTAAATCTTTTGTAGTGACAATGAATTGTATCACTGATAAATGGTGAACAAGAAACATTAGAACAACAATAACATGATTCATTTAACATTCAAGTCAACTGCAAGTATTATTGAAGCAGGGGTTGATGATGATGCCTTGTTTCCATGGAAAAGGGGGTGCAGTAGCTTCTGAGAATAAAGACCCCTGAGCACCCAGAGGGCAGAAGTCTGATTTCTCGCACAAATGAAGGTGGCACACACTTGTTTAATTTCTTCTTACAGGGGGGCACATTCATACATCTCACAGAACAACCATGCCGGAACCGGGATTCGAACCCGGGACGCTCAGATCACGGGGAAGACACGCTGCCCCTATGCCAGGACGCCGGCGAAGCAGAGGTTAATATTCCAATATGATCCGACTGAAATCAGATCCCAACATGGGATGGCTATCTAAGTAAATATCCAAGAAGCCAAATAAAATTCTAAATATGTTAGCTAATACGACACTAAAAATGTTGATAGAAATCTTAATGAGAAATAAACCGACAAAATACAATAAAAACGTAATTGACAGAGAATAAGAGAAAAATACTGATAAAATACAATTATGGTTTTAAAAACGAGCCCGAGTGTGGCAAAAGGTCACGGTCACTCATTCTGAAAGTGGCGTTCGCAAAATGGACAACTATTTAATTATCCGTGACATAAAAATATCGCGTCTCATTAATCGAAACCTTCACGGGAAATCGAGCATGTGCCACACAGTTGGATAATTATTGGTATATTTATCAGTTGGATAATGGAGCGAGAGCTCATCAAGAACACGGCAGCGATGAAAATCGGTGTTGACTCTGACGACCCACTGACAGGAAGATGTGCGCACTTCGGAAAAGCAGCTGGATGCTGGAGAAATAGTAAATCGCTTTCATTTTATAAATTCAATTTATTATGTGAAAAAAAAGTTACTCGCTATTCGTTATCATATGAACATCTGTTACAGAAATTAACAAAGATTTTACAAACTTGATATTCTGGAAACAATTTCCAATATTAGAAAGGAAAAGGTTTAAGAATTTTGATAGAAAATGAAATCAATGCTTAACCGATTAACTGTTTTGCCCGAGTGCCATACATGCATCAATTTATTGAATTTTGATAGCTGTAAGCAAAAAATAAACTATTCATAACGATTATAATTCAATATTAAAATTGCTTCGAATACATAGATAAGTATTCGTTGGATTTCCATTTGAATCCCAATAAGAATATTTAAAACAAAAGATGTCATCTTATTCGATGGTAAACAATATAAAACTGTTAAGTGGTTAACAAGAACCAGAGGAAATGGCATTAAATTATATTTTCAACCCTTTAAAAAAAAGTAATACTCCCTTCCCCAGCAAAAAACTTTGTTACAAATATTTTACATATTATTGACGAACAATAATAAAGAAATATAGATATTTGAGGGAGGCAATACAATCCTGGTATGCGCTTAATGCATAAGTATATGAAATCTGAATTGAACGCTCTCTCTCTGATCAACACAAACCAAAATTTGAGACACAGCTACCATGATAATCTCTATTTGATTGGTTTTATTGACAAAAAAGCTATTATATTCACCTACGGTACACCACGTAAACGGTATATAAACATATCACTCATAATCACAATATCATACATCAAATTTCATATATTTAAGTAGCTGCGTTTTAGAATTATTACTTTAACATTCAAGCAAAGTAAGACCAAGAGAGAATCAACTTTTCACTGGTTCTGATTCCAAATGCAATACCAATCTGCATTTTAAATGATTAATTTGTATACCACATTTTACTTGCCTAACTTTTTACGTTTTCTAATTACCTAGTACTCGGACAGATATATTTCCTTTGAATGGTTTCCATTAGAAATTTGATCGAAATCTACTGATTTGGTGTCGTTCAAATACCAAATTTCATCCGTCTAGATCAAAGAGTTTCTGAATCATCGTATTCACAGACAGACATATTCGTAAAAATGAGTTTTTAGAACCCGCTAAGTTCTAAAATGTAAATTCGAATTTTATGAGGAATACAATACTTTTTCTTGGTATACTTCGTATACGAAAACTCAAAAACGAAGCATTTGAAGAAATAAAACAATCGGCACATTAATAAGCATTTATTTTTGTTATTGCTACAACTTATTGCATCAGACAACCAGCAGGAGTGTTTTCGGATAATTTTCTCAAACAGGTAATTGAGTCAGTGCCGTAGTGAGGGCAGCGATATCCAGAGCATAGCATTTCATCGTTATCAGTACTTTAAAAAGTGCAAAACGCATAAAATATGATAAAAATTTTTTTTACTCCACCATTATTATGGATTAAAAGAATGATATTAACGCACTAACATTTTGGATCCATGATATCCAAGTATTTTATAACCTACACACCCTACCTTTAGTCCCCCGTCGTTAAGCCTTTTACTTATTCTAGATAAGACAATCTTGGTACGCTTTCGTTAAGCTTTGCAAAATAAAAAAACAAACAAAAAAAAAACAATGTAAACAATAAAACGATTAATCGAACAATTGTATTAATAAATTCATACAAAACATGCTTGTGATAATGAAACGATTGAAGAATTGTTACATAAAGGAAAATCAATCGATCTCACGAATGTTAAAATTCGATTCCGAAAATCTTGTAAAAATCTGGATCCCATAAAAATGTCGTAGGCAGTTGGAGTACCTATATTGGAAGACCACATGTAGTGGCCCAATATAATATGATGAATAATGCAGAATATGAATTGGGAGTATATTATTTCCACCGATTGAGTACTAACTTTATTACATAACTAAATTTCAATAAAACTCACAAAATTTTAATTACCTTTGTGTTCTTTAATTATTGTGGTTATATAAATGCGGATACATATATTACCCCGCAGTTACCGGCACATATTTGAGTTCATAACTTAATGCATACTTGCAATTTCTGACCATGAAACTATGAGTCGAATTTTATGTATTTAAACGCTTTTCATTTTTCAATTATGATTCGATAAGAGATTATTCGAGCATTTTTTTTTCTTGTTTATAATAAGAATAATAAAAATGCCCTTTTCCATTAGTAATTAATTATTTTCCAAGTGATTTTAAGAATGTTCTTAGCAGATTCGCAATAGATACACAGATTCATGGCAAACATTTCATCTCCTTATTTTGGTAAGGAAAAAAAAAAAAAAAAAAAAAAAAAATTGGGGAAAACAAAATCAATAATAATTTCTTACAATATTCAAATTATAAATAATTTCTTACAGCATTGTCAATACAAACTTTCTAATTTCATTTTTTCTCCGCCTCTTTTCCTTCTTACTATGTCTGCATCCGATTATTTAATCCGATTTTTATCGTCTTAAGTTCACCAAGTGATACCATAATCATGAAGAAAACTAAAAAAGTAAAATTGCTGTTTTATTTTGTTTTATTTATTTTTACTACCTTTTCATAGCTTTATTTTATGCTATCTGGTTTTGATTTTGCCGACATTTATCCTGTCGTTAACAATACCGTACAGGTTTCGTAATATTGAATACCAACTTTACAATTATTCTCAGGACAATTTAACCGGGAACACAAGCATAGCGAGTAGCCTTTTTTCGTGTGAGAAAATGTCTCACAATCTCGTTTTCGTCTGAAAAATGTATAACAGAAAAGAAAATAATTTCAATAGTACTGATTAACGAAAACCATTTCAGAATTTTAAATGACTATAGTTGATAGAAAAAATCTTTAATAATTAAAATTTGAGTTTAAATTATTAAAACGATAACTTAAATTTTTATTAAATATTGAAAATTTAAGAAAAATAAAATTCAAACTTCTAAACCAAAGTATGATGTCTTAAAGCTTGATTTATTTTTCTTTATACCAATAAATTTTCTTAATATTTAAAAATTTGCTCAATTTTAGTAACAATAAACGTGAATATACCTATAAAAAGTATAATATCTTCTCATCCTCAACATGTATACAAATGTAATAACTATAACAATAAAAAAACCTTATTATAAAATGTAATTTTTTTATAATTATAAAAATTAGAAAAAATAAAAGGAAATAAAATTAATATTACTCAAAAGCATAAAGAATCAATTTTATGTGATATCACAGTTTACTATTGCGGAAAACACTTAATTCGATTAATATTTGATTTTAAAAAATCTAAATACAATTTGTAAATTCGAAATTCAACAATATGCCCTGCAGATAATTTTCAGCTATTTTTATTTCACGCATGCCCTATGACATAATAATTAATTTTCAAGTATCACATCATGTCTATAAACAGCATTACATTAAAATTTGTATCAGAAATTTTACATTCCAAAATTAATTGAATGTTATCTCACTTCAGCTCAAATCTAATTATTCACATTTATTGCAACTGCAATATTTCTTAGAATAAATATCCGATAAACCATCATTTTTAACAAAATTTGTTCTTTAAAGCAATAGAATGCACTGGGATCCAATGAGGGTTATTAACGAATTTGGTTTCAGAACAGTTCAGTTCAGTTCAGTTATATTAACGTCCCGTTTAAAGCAACACGAGGGCTATTTTGGGACGGACCTCGTAATTTTGAACCACGGTCAGATGACGAGGACGACAACTGAAGTGGCACCCCCCTCTCCACACCACACCACACCAGCGGGAGGACTTTGGCCTGACAGATTTAACGTGCAAGAGACCCCCTCACACGACGGATCTTCGGTGGAATTGAGTCTCGAACCTGAAACCCTCCGGTTCCGAAGCCGAGACCTTACCACCAGGCCACCGCGGCCCTTGGTTTCAGAACAATATACAGATTATGATTTACAAATAAGGCTTTTCAAAGTCAACTCTGGATTAGTGCATATTTCTTACATAACACAAGAAGTTTTATTTGATCCACTCACATTTTGTACATGCTTGTTTATCCTAACACCCTATAAAAGTTTACATTCGCCGGCACTTTCCAACCATCCTTTCAAATAAAAAAAACTGAAAGTGAAACAATGATATCACTGATATTCCAACAAAAAACATTTTATTTCGAACTTCTTCCCTCAACGCATCACCGCTACACTTACCAAAGTAAACCATTTCCATTTATAAGCAAACACTCGCCAAAAAAAAAGTTAAATCATGGCAAGAAAATAGATTATTCGATAATTTTGAGGGTCACATAATATCTACAGTAAAAGCTCTTTATTCGCTGGGTATATGTTTCATAAATATGCCGCGAATACAGAAACTGTGAATACGGAATGGTCATTTATACGGGATTATAGGGGATACGCTCCTAGGTGACAATATTATATATATATATATAGATAGATATAGATATATATATATATACACAAAAAAAAATCAATTTAATTGAAGTTTTTGCACATTTTGATTAATTATCTAAATGCTTAGGAAATGGATTGAAGAATTTTGTAATTTTCTCTTGCTTGGCAGTTTTCAAAAGCTCCTTCCATTTCAGACTGATATGCAGCAGTCGCATTAGCAATTTGCCTCTTAAAAATAAGACTTCGCTCCATAGACGGATCAATGTTAATAAAGAAGTCGCAAAGCTCATTTGCCATTCTTAAACCTTCACTAAGATTTTTCAAATTAAATGTCACGTTTCCAGTGCATGCTGAAGCTTCTTCTTCAATGGGCGGTGAATTTAACATTTCCTCCAAGTCGGTTTCAGTCAGATCTTCATCTTGCAATTCAAGCAATTCCTGAATGTCACCTGATTCTATCTGTTCGAACCCATCTCCTCCTATTCCATTCGCGATTTCGCCTATATTTGCAGTTTGCATTTAATAACATATATTAGACAAAGTTGTAGTAAGATCTCTTTTACTTTTTTTATTAGTCCATTTGGTGGCATTTACAAAGGATATTGGGTTGGATACCTATTGAAATTCTTTTATTATTATGTATGTACTTAATAGATCCCGCATAAAGAAATGCTTAGCCGCGAATAGAGGAATTAGGTCGCATTTTTTTATACGCGAATAGTGAAAACGCGAATAAGGAGATTTTACTGTACTTCAAATCCAATAAAATAAAAGATGTTCGAGAGGGGCATAAGCAGCCAAAAAGGGCGATAGCAGTTCAAATGTTGGCGACCATGAATCGGCTATATCAGAGAGCCCAGTTCACAACCGGGTGAGACCTACTTCCGCACAAAGGGGGGAGAGCAGGGATGCTAGGGAGGGTAGAGAATCGGTGTTCTGGCAGCACAGTTTCCTCATACAGAAACAACTTACCAGAAAAAAGGGGGGGAGGGGAGGGTGACAAGAGATCGGGCAGTTCTTTTGATGAAATGATGGACTATCGTCGTGAGTCATAAATTTAACTTATTTTTTGTGTGTTTTTTTATTCTTTCTTAGACTGTTACGTCAGATTTTTTTTCTCTTCTTTTTTACGTCGTCCGCTGAAACAATTAGCTTCCGGGGGAAAAAAAAGTTGCTAGCAGTAAGTTTCTTATAAGAAACCGCTCACAATTTCGCATTTAGTAGGAAGGGGGTCCGTTCAATCAAACTACAGGAACATTGCAAACTTCGTTCGAAATAAAAACTACTATTATATTTCTAGGTCAATGAGAAAACGTGTCTCCCTCACACTATTCAGTTGTTCTGCAGTTTTCTTTTATTTCAAAAAATGCATAGCAGTTCCGTAATAGTGTCAAGCTTCGATTGGGAGGGGAAAGGAAGGAAAAAAATTACACGGTGGAGTGTGTGGGCTTTCGATTGGGCCGAATCATATGAAGCTATCACAAAAACTAGCTCGCGCTCTAGGTCAACGGCTCACACACAACCTGAAATATTTTTTGGGAGTGCTTTTAGTTGGCTGATCCAGACAGGATATGAGAAACTAATATGGATTACTTCACGTCAATTTCAATTCTGAAGAAAGAATACATTTGAAAATGAAAGATAATCCTAGTCAAATCTTTTTTATACATAAATGCATATAATTTACTAATAAAAAAA